>ML779182.1:1345248-1376248 GCA_009831015.1 Picea engelmannii | reverse complement strand
TGCCAAGTGGAATTTACGGTAACTTCCCCACAACTTGTCGATTTTTGGCCTTTCCAGGAGATCTCACTTGTATAGTGTGCCCCACACAAAATAATTGATATAAAATTCTGAAACTCACACCCAAAATACTACAGACTGTCCACGATCCAATGCAACCAGTCCCACACAATTTGGATACTATAGGAAGAAGTTATGATTGTTTTACCTAGAACACCTTCTTGAGACTTGATCAGTCTTCTAAATACCCTCCAAGTCGTTCCTTCTTAAACGTTGTAGAAAACAAGTTATAGCAAAAATGCCAAGGTGTCTCAGATGTAGCAGCGAAACCCCAAGACCTTGAGCTCTGATACCATAAGTTAAGAACCAAACATCAATATAGCATAGAAAAACCTTAGGAAAAGTACTCAATGCCTTGAAAAAGAGATAATTTTAGATAATAAGCCTCTTCGAGGGGGCAACTTCCTTTTACCCCACTTAAATGTTCAAGTACAAGATGATTCAAAATGAAAATGTCTCCTTGGTATAAATAGGAGACTAGGAGGTATAATTACAACTAATGGCCTAAAGCCGACATAAATAAAATAACATTACTAATCTAAATTACAACTAATGGCCTAAAGCCGACATAAATAAAATAACATTACTAATCTAATATGCCCCAATTAAGGGGTAATGAGCCAATATTAGGGCTTAAAACATTTTAAGATTACTTTGAAGTTTCTCGGGTCTGAGAGGATCTCATATCTGAGACTTTTCCCCCTTTAAAGGCCTACTGGAAGACTGGATGTCCAGAGAAGACTCTCTTTCCCTTTTCTTTCCTTCCACTTACTCACCACTATGCAAAAATTACTAGCTTAAGTTAGATCAAGACCTCACATGTATTTTTTGTTCCAACCCAGTTTTCTGAGTTAAAATGACATTGTTCTGAGTTTACTTCCATTCAATCCCCTTTTATCAACAAATCGTGACATTTAAACTGATGGGTATTGGGCTCTACTCCTGTTGCAATTGAGGAGTGACTTCTGATGCTAACAGATAGAAAGAATTCTAGGAGTGGCTTTCCCCCATGATTCTTGATGTTGCAAACATGTAGGTTTCCCCCCAGTGAAAAATTTCCCTCCAGCTGCAGGTTTCCCCCCAACCAAAGGTTGGAATCCCATTTAATATTGACCTCCAATGTAGGGTGTACTCTTCTATGATGGTTGAGATGGAGGCTAAGTATCTTTTGTAACTATGGTTGAATGAACTACTTGACTATTGACCATATGACTAATGAGACAATCATGTAAATCACTTGGTATGTAAAAGTGTGGAAATAGTGAAGGAGAAATATTACCTGACCCATGTGCGAAGGGATATGTATTTGCAAGTGGTTGTGTTAGGTTTACCTGGGTCACCAATGTTTCTAGTAAAGAAGAAGCACCAGTAGTAGAAACTACAGGATTTGTGGATAAAGGTAAGTTCCAAATTCCTTCAGGAAAACCAAAAAATGACATATTCACTCCAAAAGATTGTGTAGTGGTTGAAATAGGTGGTAAATTGTAAGAATAACATGCATCAAAATATATCATGGATGGTGGATTAATGAGTGGTAATTCGAGTGGATCAATAAAAAGAGGATTCATGTAAGATGGAAGGATTTATATGAAGGTTGGGACCAATTATTCAATGTGTTGGCCACTTCCAGGAGCTACACTCTCGGTCTCATAATTTTGATCTTCGATCATTCCTTTGCAAGAAACATTGTTTTGAGGTTCTTGAACTTTAGGTTCCATACCTTGTATACTGTGAGATCTTTGATCCTAAGTCCGAATAGGAAATTCAAAGAAACACACTCCTAAGAAAAAAAATTTATCAACCAAGCAAGAGAAGGCTCAAGGATCTTCCAAATATGGGATGTCAAGCCTCCAGTGAAGAAATGAGAAGCAATTACCTCAACCTCCGTGTAACATCCCTTCTCGGTGCAAGTAACCAACCCTTTCATAGGATCACCCTCCAATGGTAATGAAAGTGTGATATGACATTTGACTTAGGTACCATGGGAATCTATCCACAATCACCTCTGTAGATACCTAGGAAAGGACACTGAGGCTACCAAATCACATTCAGTCTTTGGGCAGGTACAATTGACAATCAGGACCGAATATATGGATAGGATATCAAAGTCCAAAATTGTTTTAGAAGACTTAAGACAAGTGGATTAGTAAAACTCTTGAGGACCTTGAATAGATTCAAGATTCACGAATCACCAATACCAAATGAAACTAGTGACACTTCAATAAAACCCCCCAGTATATGCTCTTTCCGCTATGATTGGTCAATCTTTGGAGGGGTAATCTCCACTTCTCTTTCTCACACAACCTTGTGTTTATTTCATGTGTGAGAGGTTATTGGCTATGCTTATACAAAAGTTGGATTCACTCACTCTTTCATGCTTCTATAGTCTGTTTAGTAGTCTTGGACGATTTACTCACTTTTCCTAGTCCAAAGACCCTAATCATGTGCTACTGTTGGTGTGCTAAAACCAAAAAATGTTCTAGTTGATTTTATTAGTGCATGGTTGATTTTAAATGGATTTTAACTTGGAAGGTTCATGGAGATGAGAATGATGATGTGAAATACTCGACTCTAATAGAATGCAAAGGAATGAGATGGAATTCATTCTTTTCGATGAATTCTATGTATGGGAAGGAGAGGATTTCTAGTCTTCTTAACACAAGCAAGTAGTAAAAAATATGCAACTTTTCAATTTTCAAGACCAATATGATGCCAAACTACCAAGCAAATATTTCTAAAATCCAAAATGCACATGCAAAACAAGATCTTTTCCAAACATGTACCAAAACAAATTTCCTAAAGAATGCAAAAATATCTTTGTTTAATTATGTATGCTATGAGATATGCAAACTTTTATGCTTCTTAACTTTCAAGTGAAATGAAAGAGATCAATGTTTGACAAAAAAAAATATAAAGAAAAAATGAATAAAACAAAGTGCACTCCAAAAATGATGATAAATGAAAGAAACAAAGTGTGAGATAACCTATTCAATCAAGGAGTCGAATATGTAAAAGAGAAAGAAGAAAAGAACTCGTGAAAATCCTCAAAAATGAGTAACAAGAATAAATATTCAAAGATGGGTTGCAGTAAACAATAGATTCCTAGTCATTCAAAAGCGAGTTGTTTCAAATGAAGACAAAAAAGGCTCAACACCAAACAACCTCTGAAAACTATAGTTGGTAAAAACTTCTAAAAAATCGTGTAATCTGAAAACGTTGTGAGACGAAGATCAGACAACTAAAAGGAAGGATGAACCAAGGGATATTTTTAACCCAAGGGGACCATAACTAGAAGGAAAATGAACAAAGCATGCTTGACAAGATTTAAAACATAAATAACCATCAAAGAAGTGTCTTTGAGAAGAATCATCGAACTTATGACACCCCATATATAATGAAAATATGGGTCAAAAGAGACATATTGTGCATTTACAAACCCATGAAGCTAAGGATCACGAAGAAAGGAGGCGAATAGTCGAGTTCATAGATCATAGCAGTAGGAGTTAAATCAAGGAAGGAATAATTACCCACGATGGAACCTCCAAAGGTCATCACACCTATCCAAACATCATGGAAAAAATGCAGTATCCACAGGTCATTGCAGGAAACTGCAGAGGCATAATAGGAGTTTACATAGATAGAGGGAATCGTCGATGTCGACGCAATTCCTTCTCCAGAAGTCGAACTAGTGAGCACCACACTAGTAGAAGAATAAGGTAAGGCCTTGATGATGGTTGACATGGATATTGATTCACTCAACAGTGCACAGGACTAGGACCCATTAACAACAGGAAACTCACAACAACTTCTCAGGGCAGAAGTAGTCCCCCCAAAAAATGGCATTTACAGTGAAAGAACAGAATCTGATGGACCAAGGTCACAACCTATGGTGTGGTCCACACAGTAGGAGGAAGTGTAGATGGAGGCTATCACAAGGCAGCCTAATTTTGGCTGGGAAGAAAGAGAACCAGAGGCTAGGACATCCAACATGTTGACATAAAGAAATGGGAAACAACCCATCGCGTGGTCCCCACGCAAGCAACCCAATGCATCGATCTTCTTGTTGTGCATTCCATATGGGGTGTAGGCCATGCCAAGCTTACTAGGATGCATCTAAAGGTTATGGTATTCAAACCATAATGTGTCTGACACTAGTAAGTTCCCATAATTTGTAAAATAGTTGTATATGGAGATCATGGGCACAGAGTTGTTAGGAGATCCAATGATGCATCCAAAGTAATGGGTGGAAGGATTGGAAAACATAGGGATTTTGAATTTGATGGAGATTCCTCACTTCGGATGGGGGAAATATGTGAAAAATTGCTTCAAGAAGTTGCTAGTGGTCCTCCATGGAGGATTTTTGTGGTTGGATGAACCAGTCTCTATCGATGTTGAACTGGTTGCATTCATCATAGGATTTCCATTAGATGATGATAAGCTTGTGTAGTACATGGATGATAAAACCAAGGAAAAGGAATTCACAGAGGTGATGAAGAAAACTTATGGGACACAAAGGGGCTCAAGCAACATCATTATAAAATGGATCAGTGATGTAGCCACCATGATGGAAAAAAATTGATGGCATGCAAAATCCTTCGCAAATGCCATAAGGAGAAGGTACCTACAAGGGTTTTCAAAGTGGTAGCGCAGTGCGCAAACAATACCATGCTCAATTGAACCCCATACTTACTAAATGTATCCCTAGATGACTGTAAGGATGTGAAAGACTTGGGAACAAAGTTCCACTACTCCTGGCTCATCATAATGATAGCGCTAATTGGATGAAATGAGCCCACCTACTCATATTTATGTGATAGAGTAGGATGATCTCATGCAGCATGGTACACATCGTTCAGAATCACTTTGGATCCAAAGTGGAGAAGTGGTAATGCCAACACTTTTTCTCAGTATTTCAGAGATATACAAGAAAATATAACTAACACCTAAAGAATAGCTCCCGAGGTGGTATATAAGTACCAAGGGATAGAAAACTTTAGGGTTATGCAACAGAATATGTGGATACAGGTGCATAAGCATCCAAACAAATAATGGCTACAAATTCAATTCTACATCAATGCAGAGGAAATTGAATGGGCAATGAAAGACTGGAAAGAGGATTGGAAGATCCCGATCATCACCAAGGACATGCCAAATGGAAAAGAAGTGGAATCAAATTCATATAATACATCTATAGGAGGTGGAACCATTACCAAGAAACCAACATTGCAGGGGAATCTAGGTCAAAATATAGTACAATAGAAGAAAGGAAACACCCCAAAAAAGGATGGGAAGATGGGAAAGAAGGATAATTCCCTAGCACAGGAAGCACAAGGAAGGGGGGGGGGGAATGACATAGGAAACCTCGTCAAAAAATACTCTGTAAGATATAGGGCCACCCAAATGACCAATCATACATATAGGAGGAACACGCAAGAAGTCCAAGGCCCACAGATAAATCCTGAAATACACAATCATTGAGGATGATGTCGATCTTGTGGTAGAGAGGGTACATGATTGTGCAACAAAAGAGTTTGAGGAGGTTGAGAACCAAAGAGGGAGGATATGGAACATGTTGGATGGAATTAAGCAGGTCCTGGAATAGATGCAAGCATCCCAAATGCAAGAAAAGGGAACAAAATTGATTCCTCGAGTGACAGAAGCAGGGGACAGGACCACACAGATAAAATAAGAAACAATACAAATCATAGCACAAGAAATACCTTCTTTCGGATAGCAAAATGCATGCTACATATTGATGAGGCCATACCCCAGACATCAGTTAAATACCTGGCACAACTATAATTGGTATTGGCTAAAATACCAACAAAGGCACTATACAAGCTACAAGTCAGTGTCACACAGGAAGTCCAATTGTGAGCCAAAGAAGATGTGATGGAATTGCAGGTAAACAAAGATGGAAAGGATTCATGAGAAATGGTGATAGAACAAGTCCAGTTGGAGACAAAGGAGGAAAAGTAGCGCATAGATAAATTGGAGTGGAAGTTGAAAACATTCTTCACTAAAATTCTAGACAGAGTGCAGGTAGCCATGAGCAGTGTGATAGAACATATTCAAATCATCACACATGTTGGATCACTGAGAGGGGGGGTGAATCAGTAATAGAGAAATTTAATCCTTTTTCACCATAAAATGCAAGTGTTATATCAATGTATCATTATGATCCAATAGTTGCAAAGTAAATAAACAATGAACAAATGAGCAATCACACACATACACAGTACACTGGTGTTTTGCATGGAAACCCAAAGTGGGAGAAAACCAAAGAATGTTTTTGCTTATATGTCTTTAATAATTACATTCGTTGGAAGCACCAACTTCCTTTGTTTTCGAGATGCAACTAGAATGAAGCTCCAACCCCTTAGTTTCTCAGGCTACAAACTAAAGGAATATCCAAGTCCCAAATTCTCTAGCTACAACCAGAAGGAGGCTAATACCCCTTATGTTCTCCAGCTGCAACCGCAAGGTGGCTACAACCACTTTTCCTTTCCCCATCAAACCACCCTGACATAGAAGTGGAATGATGGAACCACTGTCACACTATCACTATGAGATATACTGTTGTAGACCTGTACCAATCAACCTGCACCAAACAACTTGTACCAATAACATGAACCATGCATCGACCTGTACCTCAACCTGCAATCAACCTGTACCATAAATAAGTGCATCAACCATGCACCAACCTTTACCAAACTACCTATAGTATGAACAAGTGCATCAACCTTGCAACAAATTTATACAAATAATATGTCACAACAACCTATCCAAAAAACCTATCACAACAACCTGTCTCATCAATCTTATCAACCAAATCAGATCTACTCACCAAGATCAATCACCAAGAAAACTCCCAAATATGTGCATCAACCAAGAATAACACAACTCATAATCATCACCAATATCAATATGTGTTTCTAACAATATACCAATACAAGTATGCTACATCATCCATAAACCATGTGTCAACAATAATACTAACAAATGCCTCCAACCATGTACCAAGTATGTACAAATCATGTATCAACTACTCATCAACTATGACTCATAAAGATGTACCAACATCATCAACTATACACCTCATGTATGTGCCAACTCATCAACTACTTGTCTCAACCATGTACCCAACATGTACCTCAACCAAAATCCCTCATCAATTTCATCGTCGAAATATGATTTGTAGCTCTGTAATAGACCTGGTGTATATGATCACATACTTGAAAAACTTCCTTAACTTTAACAACAAGATACTAGCATTTTCATCAAACTTTTCTTTAGTCTCACATGACTATTTTTGGATTAGTCAACAAGCCTAACTTGAAATAATCATAACTATGTACTTGTAATGAATAAAGATATGAAAATAGTACATAATATTCTTCAGTGTGTTTTATGTAATTCCTCTAGGTGTCACTACTTGGAACCTCTCGGAAAATGATTTATAGAAAAAAATGGCATACCTTGTTGAATTCTAACTTATTCTAGAGAATGAACTTGTAGAACGTGCCCCGCACAAAATATTTTTTGTATGGATCTTAGAAAGCATCATCAAAAGAATTTATCCTCCCTTGAATTTAGGCCTTCTTTACTTCACCTTCTCTCTGAAATTCATCTTAGATATCCTTTTCTTACCTCAGTCACCTGTAGATATTCAATATGCTCAAGTGTGATGTAAAATGGGAGAGCATTGCCTCTTATTTATACTTTCATGTAGCTTCCTCAAGGGGTTACCTTTTAACCATCTTAACCCACTTTCCTTATCTTAGGGTTAACCAACTTCAAACCACTTGTCCAATTAGTAATTTATCCATTAAATTTATTATTTAAATAATTTATTTTTTATTCACTTTGACTTACACTACTGATGTAGACCCTGAACCCTCAGGCCAAGATCCGCTTAGGATCATTCTAAATCTTCCCTCCTGAGTCTGATTGACTCTTTGAGTTCCCCATAGGGAAACACACACACACAATGGTGTTCCTCCACATGTCCTTATGAGTGTGCCCACATGATCAAACACAAGGTGTCACCCAAGTCTCCTTGACCACAATAAAGTTGCACCCTTCTCTAATTTAGGACTTCGGATTTTGCGATTTCGCGATTTCTGATGTTGAGTTTCGGGCTCTTCAACCCACCAAAACTTGAAATGCCGAAATGTCAAAATATTCAACCACATCCTCCTCCATAGCTGTATCGTGTTTCATGAATTCGAGAATTCCAGAGCAAGGAACCCCGATCCCTTGTCTTCTAAAGTGTTGAATTTCCAACTCCCGATGTACTCAGCGAAATTTGGCTTCCCAATGGACTTTTCACTTCATCGGGGTTTCAGACTTCTGGGTACCGGGAGTTTGAAACTATTGATCCCAAAATACTTATCACCACAATCCCCGAATTTCCAAACCCTGAAACATCGAAATTCCAAAACGACACTTCACCAATACTTAGTGTTTTGTAACTCTGGGGTTTTTCAATGCAAAGGTCCCTGGCTCCTTGTCGTCAGGATTTCCAATATTCCGAATCTCGAATTACCGAAATCCCGAAATCCTTCACTTAACAATTCTTTTCGCGATATGGGAGTTAGAGTGACCAAGGGTTTTGGCTTACACTCCGGACTTACAAGCTCCGAATCCCTGAAATGATCTGACAGCTCCACTATCACGATCAATGGTCCACGTTGAGTCTTACCTCCCAAAGGGTGGATTCATCCAACGCTTAATGTCCTTGCAACTTATTTGAATCCTACAATCCTCATGACTTTGCGAGTTCTGCACAAATAATTTCAACCGCTCGTTCCTTCCTTGAAGACTTCTGTGAAATGAACCAGTGTTCTTCCACTGGAACTTAACTTCTGCGAGCGTTTTCAATCTCCACCTCCCTTTGAGTACTTTCAAAGGTACTGACCCTCCTGAGCTTTCACTTGCAACTCAAGTCTCAAAAGGACTCCTGTGTGCACTCCTTGTGGCAAACTTTCAAATACTTCTAGGTATTTGATCTTTTGACTCTGTGCACCTTTTGCAACAGTGGTCCTTTACCTTTCAACCTTATTTAATAAGTTTAAGGCCTTGAATAGCCTGTGCACACCTTGCATGGATTTTATGCTTCACATGCACTTCTATTGGAATGAAAACAACGGTATCCTTCCTGATCTTTCTGAGATAAAACTTAGACCTTCGTAAATGCACACCTTGCGGACGTTTCACTGCACTCCTTGCAGAGACTTCTCTCACTCAGGAAGAGAAACAATTGAAACTCATTCTCTCTCTCTCTCAGACTTCAAACATTCAACATGAAATCATACATACACAACATAGCCTCATAACAATTTCATAACAGAGAGAATAAAACAACCATAAGCATACCATTCACCATGTATAAACAAAAAACATCATAACGCCATGAAATCTGATTCAAAGCTTCATATATTAATTCAAAGCTCGTACATGGATTCTTCTTTTCAACTCTCTTCTATAGCTCTCTCCTTCTATCCTACTCTAATGATACAACCACCACTATGATACAAAGGCGAGGGTGTCTATATCGATTTTCCCTCCCACTCTTCTAAACTGTCTAATCTATTAATTCCAACCTACCTACTTTCATTAACTAGGCTTAAATGCCTTTTACATTGATACATGAGAGAAAATCGCTCACGATCTATTTTCAATAGCCAAATATAAATGGAAGTACACTTCTAGATACTACATTAATATCTGCTTCTTAATCTTTCAAAAATATTTCAAAATGTGCAAAACGTGTGTTGCACTTTTCCCAATTGTCTTCCACCTTGCTCGCTTGGCTGGCTACTTATGATGCTCCTGCATCATACTCCCTTGCTTGAAAATTTTCATGAACTCATATTCATGAGCTATTGCATGGTCTGTCCATGATTATGAATTTTTGCTTCATCTTCCCAACTTTCATCTTCAACTGGATGTCCTTTCCACTTGACCAAGTATTCAAAATACTCTTTTCTCCTAGTCTTCTTGCTGACTCTCTTGTCAATTATAATTTCGATCTGTGGCTTTTCAACAACATGCATTTGTTTTGTCCATTGAACTTCTTTCTGTTCCTCCTTTTCTACTGCTTCTTTAGTTCTGTAAGGGTACAAATACGCAACATTAAATATCGGTGAAATTCTGATCCCATCGGGTAATTCAATCTCATATGCGTTTGCCCCAAGTTTCCTTATGACCTTGCACAGTCCAATCTTTTTCATCTTTAGTTTGTTATATGTTCCCCTTGGAAACCTTTCCTTCCTCATATGCATAAGAATCAAATCACCAACTTCAAATTGAATTTCTCGCCTATGTTGATCTGCTCTGTGCTTGTATTCTTGATTTGAATTCTGCAATTATTCCTTAACTTAGCTGTGAAGCTCCTTCATTTCTTCTGCAAAGTCCTCTACACTAGCACTTTTGAATTCAGCTTGTTTTGAATCTTTCAATTTAGAAAATCCCCTTGGCTTCATTCCATATACAATCTGGAATGGACTCTACCCTGTGCTTCTATTAAGCGAATCATTATAAGCGAATTCTGCCTGTGGGAGAATGTGATCCCACTGACGGTGGTGTTCAGTCACTAAGCTCCTCAACAAATCTCCCAAGCTTCTTTTCACGACTTCTGTCTACCCATTCGTCTGAGGATGATACGCTGAGATAAATGAAAAATGTGTCCCTAGATTCTTCCATAAAGTCCTCCATAAATGTCCCATGAATTTGGTATCTCGATCAAAAACTATACTCCTTGGCAAGCCGTGAAGTCTGACGACTTCCTTGAAAAACAGGTTCGCAATATGAGTTGCGTCACTAGTTTTCTGGCATGGTATGAAATGTTCCATCTTTGAAAATCTTTCTACCACCACAAATATTGAATCATAGCTTCTCTATGTTCTTGGCAATCCCAATATAAAATTGTTGTTGGGAAATAATACCCTACGGACTAGCAAACTAGGGTCAGATTTGCATGCAGATTTTGACTTTAAAGAAATGACCTTTTAACCTACCACCCCAAAAATTAAACCCCTCTTTCAAGACACATACATGGAAAGGAACTACTAACCTTTTTACTGATGTTTGGTGTAGATCCTCCATTGAGCTTTGCCCTCTTACTTGCGTTGCTCTTTCCAAAGTTAACCTACAATCAAGACAAAACACTACGCATGCATGCTATATTTCTACTCGAGGGTTAGAAATTAAGTATAAATTGCACAAATCATAAATAACTCATGCATTGGGACGGGAAAAGTATTCTTTTATTATTTTCAAAATGAATCAACTTACAATCAAATTCGAGACCGACCACCGCTCCTTGATCCTGATCCTGGGCTCCTCCTCTTCTTTGTCCTCCAACTGCTTTGCATTAATTCTCCTTAGGCTTGAGGAAAGGCTAAAGCCTTGGGACAAATGGATTCGGCAAATGGGCAGAGTTTCTTCGCTATAATTTTCCTCCTCCAAATAGTACCCCTACCCCTTCTTTTATAGGCTATAAGGAGCTAGGGTTTTGGACAAACTCTCATCCATGCATGGTCGGGATTTTCAGTTAACTGATCCATAGCTTTTTTTCCCATCGACAACTTTCCTATTTTTGTGATTCTGAAGGTAAACATTGACTGTAATGGGCCTACTAACATTTACTTTTATGTACACGTGGGCTGTAGTGGGCCAGCTAGCGTGTACTTTTAAAAATGGAGTTTTTAGAAGAGTTGTTCAGTAGTTTTTGGCAAAGAAGGGATATGAGTTGGCCTGATGCCATGTAAGCATGTGTGGTGAAATTTAGAGTTATAATAAATTCCCCCTAATGTGTGAGGTCAGAAGAGCATCTGATGGCCGAAATACATTACCAATCTTTTACCAATATTTACTGATGTGCTGAATGAGTGAGCCCAAGGATCAGGAACCAGGAGGTGCCATCTGCAAAATAACAAATGTCTCACCGAGGCAGGCATACCCATGCTCGAGATAAAATAGAACACATGGATACCAATCAAATACACTGTAGATCCATGTCATATAACTATATAAAGTGTAGTCGCGAACAGTACATAGCGGATCTACATCTCGAAACCAAAAAGATATACATGAAAAGTATCCATCTTCGTAGAAGATGATAAGGTCTGATGGCTAGAGATGAGGACTTCAGAGCTCAAGCAACAACTTCAAAATCTTCAAAACTCGGGTAGGAGTGTAATATGAGTGTACGACTACACTACCCAGAGGTCTTCGATGGATCGTCGGGCATGGACGAAATTGATAATCTTGATGATCAGACTGAAGGATTCAGTGATTTCAAACAAGGACGTGATTGGACATTGAGGATGGCCAGGTATGCAGACAAGAGACATATTGCAGAGGGGCCGACTCAGGCTTAGTGACAAACTTCCCTTGGATAATAGCATGACAAATGATAAGACTCATGCAACATATTTGTGAATCATAAGTCTACGAAGCAGGAGGCAACACAAACTCTCCATATGTTTGGAAGAGTAACCAAATGGTGGAGGACACAACTCTATATAGCGAGGAAAATCTTCCTAAGGTCGTACTACATCCCATAGTCTGATGATCAAAATGACATATGTGCTTTATCCAAGGGCGACTCATTATGCTGCCAATAAAGAAAATACTTTTCCCATCCTCTTTTTGGGGTATATTTGATTTTTTTGTTCTTTTTGATAGTTTTTTAAAAATAATAAAGGAATATTACGTTACAATGGAGGAACGAGTACAACAAACATACAAGCTCAAGGTACAAGGACAAGACTGATGTTCTGGGAAATGATACTCGGAAAAAATCCTCCAGTGGCCAAAGGTGTTAAGACGTAGAAGCAAATTGTTACAAGTCTGATGGGTAAGGTATGCAAATGTGGTTGATAAAACACAAAATGGTAACGTCCTTTGATGTAAGTTTAAGGAGCCCAGAGAAGGGAATCTCGATGATTTTTCATATTTAGAGAGTCTGAAAAAGCATAAAAGGAAACTCCAGTGGGGTACCTTTTTCGACAATATTCTAGTCGGTTCGAAAAAGGGGTAAACTAGCACCGATTAGACGTCAATTCAAAACCATTTTAACGAGTGTGGCAAGGACAAGATCACTCGGCTATTTTTTCAATTTTAAGGAGTCTGAAAAAAGATTAACTATGGACTCCGTCAGGAATGTTCTTCTGGACCATTTTAACGAGTGTGAAAGAATAAGGTCACTCGATGATCTTTTCACTTTTAGGGAGTCTGAAAAGAGCTTAACTATGGACTCCGTGGGGGTTTCTTTTTCGTAAATTTAGTCCCTCAGGCCCGAAAAAGGAATAAAATGATACCTGAGGATACTCTTCTACAAAATGGGAATTCCATAGAGTATTCCTTTGTTCGTACATTTGACCATCCGGACTGAAAAAGGGGTAAACTACCGCCGGACAGATGTGACTTCAAATTTTAGTTTAATGAGCGTGAACGGTCACAAGATCGCTCGGCAATCTTTTCATTTTTAAAGGGTCTGAAAATGGCTTAAAAGGAGACCCGTTTAAGGAATGTTCTTCTGGACCAATTTAACGAGTGTGAAGAAACAAGGTCACTCGAAAATCTTTTCATCTTTAATGAGTTTGAAAAGGTCTTAAAGAAGCCTCCATAATGGTTACTTTTCTCAGTTAATCCAGAAAAGATCGAAAAGCATAAATGCAGTCTCGCCGGATGTTGCTTTCGGATCTCAAAGTGAGCTTGAAAAACAACAAAGTTAGCTCATGATAGAATCTTTGTGGGTCAATGCCTGGCATTTCCTCATAAGACCAGGGAAAAATGTCGCAGAATTCTTTGAAAAGATCTGTGTAAATTTGAATCTCTTTGGGGGAGCAATCTACTCCGACGAAGACATTCTCCATGACACCAGGGTTTTAGGAGATATTGATAGGTAGAGTTTCAGTGATAGTCGCCATATTTCCCTTAGCATAAATTTCTTGTGTAGCTAAGAGGTTAATAGGACATGTCTGATCTCCCGTCATGGTGATAGTGAATTTTCCTGCCGCGATTCGGTTTAACTCTGGGAGGAAATATGATCTGTGTTAAAGATCCTCCCAAGGTTTGTCCGGACTAGTCATCGCTTCGATCACTGCTTCGTCAGAAGGCAAGACTATGTCTAATAAATCAGTGGTAGCAAGAGAACCCTGAGCCCAGATAGGCTCTAGAAGTGGGTCCGACTCTTGTGCGGGAGTCGGATCAGGAGTAGCTAAAGTTTGTTGGACTAAAGAGTACGCTACTTCAGCGACCGACAAGGGCATGGACATGCCGGAATGCCTCGTCTCATCCATCGTGGCTGATGGGGAAGGAAGAATCCACGGATCCGCAAAGTAAGTCGTGTGGAACGACGAAACTTGAAAAATCTCAGCCTTATGGTGAGTAGATATAAACTTGACATCGTCATGAGGAGGTGGGTAATCGAAGGTACCCATCAAGGATGGGAACAAACCAACTCCTACATTAACAACACCTGCTGGAGGATTATCAATCATGGGAACCGTGGATGCCCCCAAAGCTGGGTCAGGTCTAGAGAAAGACAATTGGTCGATGGTCACTATCCAGCCCTCGTGTGGAAACAACAAGACTCGAAAAACTGTAGCAACCACCGCTTTCATAGCGTAATTCCAACTCCGGCCTAACAAGAGGTTATAGTCGAGGGGAGCATCGACTACCTCTACTTTGACACACATGGTCTTCCCTCCTAACTGTACAAGGAAAGAAGGGATGATGTCGTGTGGTCGGAAAGAATGACCGTCGAACGCAGTGAGGAGAGTAGGTGATGGAGACAATGCGGGCTAACCAATGGCCTTCCAACATGCTAATGACATAACACACGTCGAGGCACCCTTGTCAACCACCATGCGAAAGATATTACGTGTAAAAGTTTTCGTGGGATGAGCCACTACTATATGAAACTCTACGTGGTAAGGTAGACGAGGTTTTAAGTTGGTCGTATCAAGCATGATGGTACCCGGGTTACAAGTCTCAGTAGAGGCTAAAGAAGTCAACAAGGCTTTCCTATGAGCAGGGCAACTTTGGAGGACCTCCAAAGCATACATAGCACAAGGGGTTTGTGATAAATCTTCCACCACAGAGTAATTATGGGTGGCCCTTGCATTTGGGTTATGAGAAGCTCTCTTAAATGCACCTTTTGGAATGCGTGTCATTGTTTCTCCCAACATATTCTCAATCTGTAGAGGAAGAGATGGGATTTCGACTTATTTTCCCTTCTTAGAGGCGCTTGGTTTACTA
Source organism: Picea engelmannii (assembly GCA_009831015.1). NCBI lineage: Eukaryota > Viridiplantae > Streptophyta > Pinopsida > Pinales > Pinaceae > Picea > Picea engelmannii. Next base: position 1,360,918 of record ML779182.1, on the reverse strand, counting down.
TAGTCATGCACTCTAATCATTATTAAAGAATCACCCCTAACCATATATACGTTCGTGGATGAGGAGTTGTTTGGAGGAGGGCAGGTTTCCTGGCTGCCCCCTTTGGCACTTGTAGAGGCCTGAGTTAAATTTTGCCCATGCTGAAAGGGATTAGTCAACACGGCTTCCTGTTGCTATGTGACAAACTTCTGGGCCTCTGCAAGTCGAAGACATAGGTGGGTCGGGTGGTCTTCCACACACAAGTTGCACGGATACCTCACCTTTCGATTTTCCATGGTGCCCTTGCCATCATTATCAGTGGGTTTTTTTTCCTTCCAATTTTTCGTGGTGCCCTCGCCAGCATTATCAGTGGGTTTTTTCATTGTTTTTTCTTCCCTTCAGGATACTGGCTGGCCTTTGGGTTAGTCGTCTGCACAAAGTGTACTTCTGACGTTTGGGTAGGAGGAGCAGCCAAAGCAGTAGTCTGGCTAGACGCTGAGTGTTGTATAGATAACTGTTGCAATTGCTTTGTCAATTGCTCCACGGGCTTAGTTTGTGCTGAACCAACAATACCATCGGCATGTGGCCCAACTCTCTGTCTAGTTTTATCTAGTATTGATCGTGGAGCATCCGACAGGATGTTGTATAATAAACTAGACTGAGAATAGATAAGCTCAAAATTTTGAGCCCTCATGATGGCATCTTCTTCGGAGAAAACTACTGAAGTCACGATGTCTTTAGATAATTGTGGGACTAAAGACTTAAGGAACCACTCTAGCAGGAATGCTGGTGGGACTGGTACTTTGATTAGACTCTTTTGGCATCTCCACTCTCGGATATGATCAGAGATATGGTTTGTTGTCATCTATTTGAAATTGTCTAGAAACTCTGTGTCGGTGTCGTATCTCACAAGTAACTGGAAATGGTTAAAGAAGGCCATCGCTAGTTCGCCAAAAGAAGAGTATCATGAACGATCAAGCTCTTTGTACCATTTCATGGCACTCCCGATAAGAGTGCGTTGAAAAAATCGCAATTGGACGGAGTCATCTTTCAATGAGTTAGATGAACACCAAAGATGGAAAGTAGTCATGTGATCACCTGGATCTTCGTTAGGCTTGGCCTCGAACTTTGGAATGTTCGAAGGAAATTTTGTCGGCGTAGGAGGCCAACACGGATCGTGACAGATAGGATCATTTAACAACCTTGTCAGATCTGGAAAGTGTAACGTCGCCAGGAATGGTAGTTTGGGTTGCTGCTGATAGCCTGGGAAAAAGGGTCCTGGAGTTTGACTGGCACCAGGTTTCCAGGAAAAGTTTGGCTGTTGGCCCGGGTTCTGGTAGAAACCATGGCCCTGACCATTGTAAGTATTTTTCATCTATGGAGACATCATTGGCTGATTCCCCATGAAGGACATAGGATGTTGGGCATTCATTGTGTTTGATGGACTTTGGGAAGGATTACCCCATGCCGGTCCTGATGAGAGAGGCATAGAAGTCTGTTCGAGGTTCCATTGACTGTGGAAAGAATTACCACAGAATGACATTCCAGAGGAAGGAATGGATCCTTGTCCTGAGTTCCAAGGTCTTGGTATATGTGCCCCCGGTGTAGGAATAGTACCCTGTGTCAGAGTAGACTGTCCAAAAATGGGAGTGCCCCCAGATGGGAAAGAAGTGGATGCGAAAGTGTTGTTACCAAACGTCCTGTTCCAAACAAACGGTGACGAACCTACCGGCAGAGTTTGCGCAGGTGTTCCTTGACTCCCGGATCCAAATGAACTTGTGTGTGAAGGATGCCCGGTGGACTGCTGATGTAGACCACCAAGCGAAGGGGACGAAGGAGAGATATGATCTCCATAATAAGGAAAATAATTGAAAGGGACAGGAATTCCCCCAAGTTGACCTTGCAGAGGAGCGTTAGAGCTCCCTACCCCCAGACCCAAAGTCTGTAAAGTGGAGTGAGTGAGTGCAGGACTTGTGCCCGAACTAGGCATACCGTATGAGAACGGAGGGCCTGTCGCACTAGGTGTGAAGGGAGGTGTGGCCGCCGCAATAGATGGGATCGGTCCATTGTGCGACGTAGTTGCGGATGAGACCATGGTGGCTCGGACCGACGATAACAAGTTAGGAGATGCTTCTCCTGTGGTAACAACGGTGATGGGAATAGAAGAATTCCCAGAGGAAGTAATAGCGTTTATTGCCATAGCTATGTGAGGCACTGACAGGCGTTCATAAAATAGGATTGGTACACTGACCGATGGCCAAGTATCAGTGGTTGGGGTTTCAACTGAGCCAATATTGGTGGTTTATTCCTTCGAGAGTTGTTCGGGCTCAATTATTTGTAACTCGGTTGCTTCGAAAGACCCTTGTGGTCTAGCTTACGCCTCAATGGTGGCGGGGGTGTCTCCAGTATAACTGGCGGCAGGCCCTGAAGCCTTTGTGACCAGCGGAGCTCGGGATCCTCCATTGTGTGAGAATATCCAAGACATGCTAAGGTATTCTACACGTTCAAACAGTAACACACACTAAAAGAATCCCCTATGAGATAAGACAAGCAATCTCTAACTATTTTGAAGAACAATTACAACAACCAACACTAGAGCAACTTACCGGTGCAAGTGCAACTCAAATACGAAAGAACCCTCTGAGTATACTCTACAAATCATGGCTCGATGTCTGTCCTAGGTACCATGGTATACCCCCATAGTCACCTGTGTATGTCCCTAAAATAATTGGCAACTAGTTTTCCATCACACGAACAGTCACCAGGTGGGTACAGTCGATAGTAGGGTAGACCACAATGAGCAGGATATCAAGCCCAAAACCTATCAAGGGTATCAAGAGCAAATAGTCCGGAAGACAACTGAGGACCTCGAATGGATTCGAGACCTACAAAGCCCCATGGCAAATGCAAACGATGGAATCCCTCAACAAATCCTCGATATGTGTTCTCCACTACTCTTGGTCTGGCTTTGGAGGGGTTATCTCCGCTACCTTTCCTTACGCGACCTCATGTTTATCCCCTGTGTTAGAGGGGGGTCCCGGATAACTTCCACAAAACTGGACTTCTACACTCCCTATCACAGACTCCAATGGTTGGTTTTGAGTGGCCTTGGAGAGTTTCCTCTCCAACCTATTCCAAGGCCCTAGTCCCGAGCTAGTATATGAACCCTACAAACAAAAAGTCTAATAGATTTTAAATTAGCGTTGATTTTATTGGGTTTTTTATGTCACAGGGTATGAAGGTGAAACTGATGATGTGTAAAGACTCAAGAAAAAACAAATGAAAAATGATGAGAACAAAAACTTTTACTAAATGCAAAAATCAATAACTTTTCACAAAGACAAACTTCTTTTTCTTTTCAATTTTGCTAAGATTTCATGTAGCAAACATAAAGAAACTTTCGCTCGACTACGAGCTACTTATGCTCTAAATGCACCGCAAAAAACTTATAAACAAAAATACTTCTCCCTAGATATTGGTGCAGAAACACAATCTTCACACAGAAGAAAATGAAAAAGAGATAATTTTTTTTTATTTAAGTGCTAAATGAAGCAACAAAGGGAAAATGTTGACAAGCACAAAACCAAGAAAACAAAATAAAATTCTGGCTTAAAGCGCATATCGCAAAGAACCAGAGTGAAGACGCACGATGACAATCAAGAAAGCACAGACTCTTATACTTGTCTAATAACCATAAAACATTTTTTTTTTTTTTTTTTTNTATCTTTTCTCTCAACAATCAACTAAGAAAAAACAGGCTAAGGGTAAGAGGCCCTAACCTACTGACTGTACCACCCTAGACTCAAACCCATGAGAGGAACACTTCTCACCATAAGAGGGGATGACTGCCCCACCCTGATTGAAAAGAAACCAGTCAAGCCCGCTACTATCACTGAAACAACACGTGTGCAAACGCGTGCTGAGCTATAATAGAGCACGGGTACCCGTGGGCTGCACTTGCACAGGCCGCGTGTATGTATGAATTCTAAGACAAAACTAAACACAGGTAGCCCAGACCTAGAAGAGGCCTCTAGTACTGAGAACCAGGGTCCCTTGAAGGCTTGGATGCTTCTTCTTTTAACAGAAAAGAAAAACAATTGCAAAGAATAACAAAACCCAATAAAGCAGACTGAGACAAGACTTCGAACCAGCAAGACCTAGATAGGATCCAGAAAGCCTCGTGAGAATGTATAATTCTGACAAGGAAGAGGAGAACTGCCTCTCAAGCTCTATGACTCCTACATGCTACTAAAACCTCTACAGCAAGCGTTCATACACGAGTTGTAAGAGATTAGGGCATGGGTCACACGGGTACAGGCCTTCTGCAGGCCGCGTGTACCTATGTGTGTCCCGATAATTACTGTTAAGCACAGTCAAGGAAAAACTGGTATAAAGAACCAGGTTCCCTGCTAGCTCTGACCTAACAAAAAATAGACAAACAAAGAAATAGACGATCTAATCCTTTAAACTACCCAAAAACCTCAACTAAATCCGGAAACCCTAAAGAGTAAAGATCCCTAGTGGAGTCGCCAATTCTGTTGTTGGTAAATAATACCCTATGGAATAGCAAACTAGGATCATATTTCCATGCATATTTTGACCTTAAATAAATTACCTTTTAACCTACCACCCCAAAAATTAAACCCCTCTTTCAAGACACATGCATGGAAAGGAACTACTAACCTTTTTACTGATGTTTGGTGTAGATCCTTTGTTGAGCTTTGCCCACTTACTTGTGTTGCTCCTTCCAAAGTTAACCTGCAATTAAGACAAAACATTATGCATGGATGCTATATTTCTACTTGAGGGTTAGAAATTAAGTATAATTTTCACAAATCATAAATAACTCATGCATTGGGACGGGAAAAGTATTCTTTTATTATTTTCAAAATGAATCAACTTACAATCAAAGTCGAGACTGACCATCGCTCCTTGATCCTGATCCTGGGCTCCTCCTCTTCTTTGTCCTCCAACTGCTTTGTGTTAATTCTCCTTAGGCTTGAGGAAAGGATAAAGGGTTGGGACAAATGGATTCGGCAAATGGGCAGAGTTTCTTCGCTATAATTTTCCTCCTCCAATTAGTACCCCTACCCCTTCTTTTATAGGCTAGAAGGATCTAGGGTTTTGGATGAACTCTCGGCCATGCATGGCCGAGAGTTTCAGTTAACTGACCCATAGCTTTTTGTCCCATCGACAACTTTCCTATTTTTGTGATTCTGAAGGTAAACGCGGGCTGTAGTGGGCCTGCTAGCGTTTACTTTTATGTACACGTGGGATGTAGTGGGCCAGCTAGCGTGTACTTTTAAAAATGGAGTTTTTAGAAGATTTGTTCAGTAGTTTTTGGAAAAGAAGGGATATGAGTTGGCCTAATTCCATGTAAGAATGTGTGATACAATTTAGGGTTATAACAAAAATCCATGCTCACTGCATCCCACGCCCTTTTTGGTATGGGTAATGGTTGATATAACCCTTTGTTTTGTTGTTTCCCTTTTGTGTGTTGACAAATCCTGCATCTATCCACAAATTTCTTAACATATGTCCTCATCCATGGCCAAAAATATGATCCATTCAACTTTGAGAATGTCTTGTCATGACCGAAGTGTCCGACCAATCCTCCACTGTGTTTTTCTTTCAGCAAATTCTCCCTCATGGAGCATTTTGGAATGCATAACTGATTTCCCCTGAATAACAATCCATATTGGATCATATATTCATTCCATTGGTTTATGTCCCTGAGAATAGGATTCTCAGACACCTCATACGCTTCCTTAAAATATGGGTCATCCCTATACATTTCTCTGAGGTTATCAAAACCCAAAGTTTTAACCCTGAATTCCTGCATCAACAAACATTTCTTGCTCAAAGCATCATCAACTTTGTTAGCAGTTCCATAAATATGCTTAATCACAAAAGTAAAATTTTGCATGAATTCAACCTATTTAACATGTTTTTGGTTCAACTTCTCCTTTTGATTCACGAATTGTAAAGCATGATTATCACTGTATAAAACAAACTCCTTCGGAACCAAATAATGTCTCTATTTCTTCAGTGCTTATATGACTGCATAAAATTCTTTGTCATATGTTGAGTACTTGATTTTCGCTTCATTCATTTTTTCAATGAAGTATGTGATCGGTCTGTCATCTTGGCTCAAGACCACTCCAATTGCAAATCCACTCACATCACACCTAACCTGGAATGTCTTGCTAAAATTCGTCAAAACCAAAATTGGTTGCTCCATGATCTTGTTCTTCAGCAGGTTGAAACTCTTCTCTTCTTCTTCTGTCCAGTGAAAATATTTGTGTCTTTTCTTCACTGTATCCATCATTGGTGTGCTAATCCCACTGAAATTTTGAATGAATTTCCTGTAGAAACTTGCCAAACCATGGAAGCTTCGAACTTCAAACACATTTTTCGGCGATGGCCAATTCTTAATCTCATTTACCTTTTCGGGATCCATCTTCAATTCATTCGCAGAGATAACAAAACCCAAATAAATGAGTTATGTCCTCATAGATGATGATTTCTTCATATTAATAAGCAATTTATCTTGCTGTAATCTCCTCATCACTGCAACTAAATTCTTTAAATGCTCTACTTCTATCTTGCTGAAAATCAATATATCATCATGATATATGATGACAAATTTCCCAATGAAATCCTTCAAGACTTCGTTCATCAGCCTCATGAAAGTACTGGGTGCATTTATTAAGCCAAATGGCATGACAAGCCATTCATACAGCCCCTCATTTGTCTTGAATGTTGTCTTCCATTCATCACCTTCTCTCATGCGAATTTGATGATATCCACTTTTCAAATCAATCTTTGAAAAAAATATTGCTCAACTCAAGAAATCCATAAAGTCGTCCATCCTTGGCAATGGAAATCTATATATGATGGTAATCTTATTGATTTCCCTTGAGTCTGTACACATCCTCCAACATCCATCTTTCTTTGGGTTGAGCACTGTCAGAACAACACATGGACTCAAGCTCTGTCAAATCAATCCTTTGTCCATTAAGTCCTGGAATTTTCTCTTAAGTTCTTCATTTTCCTATGGAATCAACCTATACGCTGCTTTTTTTGGTAAACTAGCTCCAGGTATAAGATCAATGTGATGGCTTATACTCCTGATAGGTGGCAAAAAACAAGGTAGTTTGTCCACTACTATATCAGTGAACTCTCCCAACAATTCCTAGATTTCTTTTGGTAAACCATCTATCCTCGTACTGGTCAAAACAATTCTAGGCTTCTTGACCACAATAAATTGTGTATCTTCCTTCTTCTTAACCTCTTTAAGAAGTTCCTTCCCACTCATGAGAAGTACAGTGTTTCTCACCTCTGGTTTCACTTCTTTATCCTTAATCAACAACAACATGTGTGTCCTACCATTCTTCTCCAGGGTGTATGTGTTATTTCTCTCATCATGAATCACATTCCTGTCATATTTCCATGGTCTACCCAGCAATAGATGACAAACATCCATGGGAATGACATCACATAATATTTCATCCTTATATCCTCTTATTTTAAATTCAACTAAACACGGTTTAGTAACATTTACCTGATGTCCTTTTTGTAGCCATGAAACTCTATATGGTCTTGGATGTATGATAGTCTCTAACTCCAGCTTTTCTACCATCTCTATAGAAATGAGATTGTTTGTGCTACCACTGTCCACTATGACCTTACATACCCTGTCTTTGGTTTTGCAAGCAGTCCAAAACAGACTGTTTCTTTGGGCTGGGTTCTCTGCCTCCTTCTCTGGTATTAAGATAACATTCCTCATCATCAAGGATCTTCCATCCTCATCATATTTTGTCTCCACATTCCATCCTTGAGCTTCGGTAGTGTGATTTTCACCACCATATTTCTTCCTATCTGGACACTCATAAGATTTATGTCCGATCTTTCCACAGACAAAACATTTTACTTCACCATCTCTACCTCTTCCTCTTCCTCTATATTGAGGAAAAGTATTTCTATCATCATACTACCCTCTCTGTGAGCTTCCTCCTCTCTCATGTTGAGTTTGAGGTTTATTTCCCTCTTCTTTAGGTTTCTAAGTCCTATCTTGGGAAATTGTTTTTCCTCTGGATTGACTTCTACCTCGGCCTCTTTGACCTTGCTTTCGACTCAGATTCTCTTCAGCTTTCAGAGCCATCTAATAAGCATCTTCCACATTTTGAATGATCATCATGCTCATCTCATATTGGATGTCATATTGTATACCATTCATGTACCTGGGAACTTTTTCATCATCGCTTTCCCAATGACCTTCTCTGATGTTTATCCTATAGAACTCTTCGGTGTATTCTTTCACTGTCATCATATTCTGTCTCAAATTCTGCATCCTCCGAAACAAAGTTATTTGATAATCCTTGGGTATGAATTTGTCTTTCATCTTTGCAACCATTCTATCCCATCTCTTGATTTTCTTTTTTCCCTTACAACATTTGTCAGCCTGCAATTCATCCCACCATAGTGTTGCATGCCCTTTAAGTCTGATAACGGCATGTTTGACCTTCTTGTATTCCTTGACATCCTTATAGTCAAAGTATTTATCTAGAGCTCTAATCCAGTCTAGAAGCTCTTCAACATCCAGGTTTCCTTCATATACTAGAATGTCCATTTTTGCTCTGGCACCTATCCTTGCAATATCCCTGAATAGGCGTTCATCCGCAACATCCTCCACTGCAACTTCTTCTCCTTCATCTCCAGCTTCATTTTCACTTTCAACTTCACTGATATCCCCAACATCAATTGTTCACCTCTGTGCTATCTCCATGGCATCAATCCTGGCACGTAACTCACGCATTTCTCCTTCCATGGTTGGATCAGGCATTGGTCTGTCTCTTCTTCTCAGCGGCATGGCTATAAAATGTTCTTGTTTTATCTACTATAGAAAGAAAAGAACTTTTTCTGATCTCTAATACCACTTGACGCAAACCCCTGAACCCTCAGGTTGAGATCTTCTCAGGATCGTTCTAAATCTACCCTCCTGAGTCTGATTGACTCTTTGAGTTCCCCATAGGGAAGCACACACACACACACAATGGTGTTCCTCCATAGGTCCTTATGAGTGTGCCCACATGATCAAACACAAGCTGTCACCCAAGTCTCCTTGACCACAATAAAGTTGCGCCCTTCGCTAATTCGGGACTTCGGATTTCATGATTTCGTGATTTCTGATGTCGAGTTTCTGGTTCTTCAACCCACTGAAACTCGAAATGCCAAAATGACGAAATATTCAACCATTTCCTCTTCCACAGTTGTATCGTGTTTCGTGACTTCAGGAATTCCAGAGAAAGGAACCCTGATCCATTTTCTTCTAAAGTGTCGAAATGCCAACTCCCAATGTGCTCAGCGAAAGTTGGCTTCCCAATGGACTTTTCACTTCATCATGGTTTTGGACTTCCGGGTACCAGGAGTTCGAAACTTTCAATCCCAAAACACTTATGACCACAATCCATGAATTCCCAAACCCCAAAACATTGAAATGACGAAATACCACTTCACCAATACTTAGCATCTTAGAACTCCAGGGTTTTTCAATGCAAAGACCCCTGGCTCCTTGTTGTTAGGATTTCCGGTATTCTGAATCCCGAATTACCGAAATAACAAAATCCTTCACTTAACATTTTTTTTCGTGATACAGGAGTTAGAGTGACCAAGGGTTTTGTCTTACACTCCAGACTTACAAACTCCAAATCCCCGAAATGATCTGATGGCTCCACTATCATGATCAACGGTCCACATTGAGTCTTATCTCTCGAAGTTTGTATTCATCCAATGCTTAACCTCCTTGTAGCTTCTCTGAATCCTACAGTCCTCGCGACTTCGCGAGTTCTCCATAGAGAATTTCAACCGCTCATTCCTTCCTTGAAGACTTCTGTGAAATGAACTAGTGTTCTTCCACTGGAAGTTAACTTCTGTGAGACGTTTTCAATCTCTGCCTCCCTTTGAGTACTTTCAAAGGTACTGACCCTCTTGATCTTTCACTTGCAACTCAATTCTCGAAAGGACTCTTGCACGCACTCCTTGCAACAGAATTTCAAATACTTCTAGGTATTTGATATTTTGACTCTGTGCACCTTCTGCAACAAAAATCCTTTACCTTTCAACCTTATTTAATAAGTTTAAGGCCTCAACTATCTTGTGCACACCTTGCACGGATTTTGTGCTTCACCTGGACTTCTGCTAGAATGAGAACAACGGTATCCTTCCTGAGCTTTCTGAGATAAAACTTAGACCTTCATCAACGCACACCTTGCGGACGTTTCACTGCAGTCCTTACAGGGACTTCTCTCACTCAAGAAGAGAAACAATTGAAACTCATTCTCTCTCTCTCTCAGACTTCAAACATTCAACATGAAATCATACATACACAGCATAGCCTCATAACAATTGCATAACAGAGAGAATAAAACAACCATAAGCATGTCATTCACCATGTATAAACAGAAAACATCTTAACGCCATGAAATCTGATTCAAAGCTTCATATATTAATTCAAATCTCCTATACATGGATTCTTATTTTCAACTCTCTGCTACAACTCTCCCCTTCTATCATGTGCTAATGATACAACCACCACTATGATACAAAGGTGAGGGTGTCTATATCTGTTTTCCCTCCCACTCTTCTAAACTATCTAATCTATTAATTCCAACCTACCTACTTTCATTAACTGGGCTTAAATGCCTTCTACATTGACAGATGAGAGAAAATCACTCATGATCTATTTTCAATAGCCAGATATAAATGGAAGTACACTTCTTGCTACTACATTAATATCTTCTTTTTAATCTTTCAAAAATATTTCAAAATGTGCAAAACGTGTGTTGCGCTTTTCCTAGCTATCTTCTACCTTCATGCTCACTTGGTTGGCTTCTTATGATGCTCCTGCATCAACTACACTCATCACTTCACTTTACCTCAATGGGTTAACTTCTAACCATCTTAAACCACTTTCCTTATTTTAGGGCTAACCCACTTCTAACCACTTGTCAACTTAGTAATTTCTCCATTAACTTTATTATTTAAATAATTTATTTTTTATTCACTTTGAATTATAGTACACTCATCGCTTCACTTTATTATGTACCTTCTAAAAATATCTTAAACCACTTTAACTACTTTGACCTTTTGGGGCTTCTAGATGACTCATGAGGGTTCTCCAACTTCACATGGCCATAACTCTCTAACCATGAGGAGTTATGTGATGCTCCACATACCACTATAAATGGCATTAAATGTATTACCCATATAGAATAGTATTACCTAAAAATATATCAAAACTGATACTATTATTCATCAAACAAACTTGGGTCCATTAACCAAACCTGGGTTCTCCAACTTCACATGGCCATAACTCTCTAACCGTGAGGAGTTATGTGATGTTCCACATACCACCAGAAATGGAATGACATGTACTACCCATATAGAATAGTTTTACCTTAAAATATATTAAAATGCACACCATTATACATCAAACAAACTTGGATCCATTACCTAAAACTTTGTGCTACCAAAATTTTCTACCAGACTTTCTACAAGGGTGACATCAATCACTGAGGGTTGAAATTAATCTACAATATCACTCTCCAATGGTTGATATCAATGACAACCAACATTCCATACCAACTGTCCATCAACCTAAGAAAACTTTCTGAAAATCTCCCCCTTTGGCATTGATGGCAATACCAACATTGATGGAAAGACTTAGTCATGATAACATTCATGCTTACACTCCTCATCAATGTTTCTATCTCTCCCCCTTTGACACCAATGGAAAATCGTATCTCCCTTTGGGATTGGTCCCCCTGACTAAACTCTCCTTGGGTTTCTCCCCCTGTCTACATGCATGTGTTCTCTCTCTCCAAGCATTTTTATCCTACATCTGATAAATATATCCCCTTTTGTTATCAATGGAAAAGGTATCTTTCCATCCAGGGATGCTCCCCCTAACTAAACTATCCTTGGGGATACTCACCCTGACTGAGATCTTCCTGAAATTGATCTCCCAACCTGAACTATCCTCTTTATGGTGCTTCCTCATGTAAATCTAAGACATATAAGATAATCATTAAAATAATTCATTTTGGAGTAGAAATTACTTTGAGCCTCTGGCGAAGATACTCAAAGGATTTATGTGAAAGTGGTTTTGTAAAGATGTCTGCCACTTGTTCTTTTGTGCCCACATATTCAACTCTGATGTTATTCTCTACAACTTGTTCTTGTAGAAAGTGATACTTGATTGGAATGTGCTTCATTTTGGAGTGCATCACCGGGTTCTTTGAGATACTTATGCCACTTGTATTATCACAATAGATTGGAATGGGATCATCATACTCAACCCATATATATGTCAGAGTTTGTTTCATCCATAGAACCTATGTACAACATGTTGTTGCTGCAATATACTCTGCCTCGACTATAAATAAGGATTTTGATGATTGTTTCTTGCTTAACCATGATACTAAACACTCACCCAAGTACAATGTTGCTCCACTGGTGCTTCGTCAGTCATTAATGCAATCTACCCAATCTGCATCTATGTAGGAAATAAGTGATAGATCCTTTCCTTTTGGATACCATAATCCAAACTCTTTTGTTCCTTTAAGATATATGAAAATCCTTTTCACTGCTAATACATGTGATTCCTTTGGTGCTTCTTGAAATCATGCCACCTATCCAACTTCCTCCATTACATCTAGTCTGGATGCTATCACATATAGTAAGATACCAATCATTGAACTGTATTTCCTTTGGTTTGTAGACTTTTAATCATTATCTTTGCTCAACATTCAATTGGTTTTCATATGAGTGGTAATTGGTTTGAAATATTACATTCTGAACTTATTTATCATTTCTCTGATATACTTAGTTTGAGAAATAAAAATTCCTTGGTTGCTTTGAGATATCTGAAGACTCGGAAAGAAGGATAGTTCTCCAAGTAATGACATTTCAAATTCATTCTTCATATCCTTTGCAAATGTCTATCTTAACCTGTCATCAATACTTCCAAAAACAATATCATCAATATAAATTTCAATTAATAAAATACTACCTTGAGCTACTTTGATGTAGAGGTTGTTGTATGCACTTCGTTTCCATAGTTCATAGGGAGTTTTGTCATTGTTTCTTTTTAGCATTACTCTATTTTGAATGTGAAATGTTGTATGCATTACATGTGTCCAAAACATATTTTTCAATTTGGAATCCATTAGCATTATTCGATCCATTTCCTGTGTAATTATCATCCATTATGATAATGTTCCTTTGTCTCTGAACCACTCTCATAACCAATCTATGAATCCATGCTCTCACCCACTTTCATATACCTGTCCAAACTTGCTAAGTATTCTTACAAATCCATGTATGTCCATACTATCCAAGACTCTACTTGCACAACTATCCATAATGATAACCCATTTATCACTATACTATCATGTAGTCTTGATTAATCTATCAAATTGTACTTCTGCTAACTGACTGCTTTGGATCTATCTTCTCAAACTTTGTAAGCTGCTTGAAGGATGGTTCTTTAGTTTGTCACATCTATAGCATAGACTCCCCTTGTCTAATATTCATATTACCTGGGATTCTCTAAGTCGGGGGGCTCAGAACAATTCCTGATCTAATGTGTATTCATCATCATCTTCATTGGTAGATTCATAATCTCTTTGAGCTCTGACTTCTTTCTTTTTTTCTATGGATTCATCTTTCACTATAATACCTGAGAGTACAATCTCTTGAAATTGTTCCGTATTTACTTGTCCTTCTTTTCTTTCATTTATTTTCCCAACCTTTCTATATCTAACATCCTTCTTTTTCTCTGTAGATTTTTTGTCATCTCATTTTATTGCCAATCTTGTGATCTTTGGGACCTGTTCTTTGTTCACATGTTCTTCCTTTTTTCTTATCCATACTTTCTTATATTTGATATACGTCTTCTCTTTCATGGAAGTATCGATCATGCTTCTACAATGACGAGCTATGTGTCCATAGTTATAATATTTGTAACATTCAATGTTACATGGGTCCACAAAGGCATTTCTTGCTTGAACATTTATTTTATAATCCCTGCAATCTTCAACCTTATGTCCAAATTTAGTACAATAAAAACAATGACCATAAAAGAAATTTGCATACCTGGGAGTGAATGATCTTCTTTGTGGTGTAGTCCTTCTGAATTTCTTCCTTGACTGATCATGATCATGATTGAAGATTCTTTGTGGCTTGAACATGGATGGTCTTCTTGAAGATGCATCTTTATTAGTTTTCTTAGATTCTGGTTGACCATGATTCATTCCTTTGAGTACTTCTACATAACTCTTTCTATTTTCTTCATTTTTGTTTTCTAGCAACATAGAGTGCTTCTCTTCATTCCCTACAACTGATGTGGATGTTTTTGTCTCTTCAATGTTCTTGTTGAGATTGACGATTTTGACTCTTAGTGTGAAAACTTCTTATTTAAGATTCTCAAACTCTTCTTCTTTCTTCATTATCTGAGACTTCATGACCTCTTATGTTCTCTTTTCTTCTTCAAGTTGGATTTTCAATGTAATTATTTATTCTTCCAATCTTCTCTCTTCTTGACCAAAATCTTCCTCAAGTTTGTTTAAGTCATTGGTTATTTCCTTGACATGATCCATCGGTATATTTTCTCTCTTTTCTTATTCTTCCTTTTGTGCTACCATGCTAGCTTCTAAACATTTCTTTTGATATTCTAGAGTTTCTTCAATTCTTCTGGCCTCTTCTAGTTGAGCTCTTAAATTCTTGATGACCTTCTGATCTTTTTTAGAGCCTTGAACACTTTCCTTTTGCTTCATCAATTCTTTTTTGGATGACTTGTTTTCTTCTCTTTCTTTCTTTAGATATTCAATTGCACTGATACTTTTTTCTCTGTAATCAACTTTTGCTTCTTCATACTCTTCCTCTTCTGAATCTATCTGACATGATGAGCATCTTTCTTCTTGTTCTGTATCTGCATCTTCTTTGGAATTTTCTGAATCTACGATGGGTGAAGAATATATGTCATGTAACTTATCCCAAATTTCTTTGGATGATGAACATTTACCAACCTTTTCTCTTACCAGATTAGGTAATCCTTCCTAGATGAAATCCATTGCTATTTTCTTATTCTTCTTCAATTCCTTTTGGTTGTAGTCTTTTCCCCTTTTGAACTATCATATCTTGTAACGACTGATAGTCAAATATAATGTCTATGTGCCTGTAAAAATAATTATGTCCTTATGCTCCGCATATCATGCTTAGAACCATTTTGACCATTAAACATTGGTACTCCATTCTCAGAATAATCCATGATCTTCTTCCAGTGGTTAAACTATTTCCTGAAGGAACATTCTCTGATACTAATTGTTGGATTACTGAGAGGGGGGGTGAATTGGTAATAGAGAAATTTAATACTTTTTCACCATAAAATGCAAGTGTTACATCAATGTAGAATTATCATCCAATAGTTGCAGAGTAAATAAAAAATGAACAAATGATAAATCATGTTGATACTGAGAAGGGGGTGAATCGATATCAGGTACAATTTAAAAACCTTTTTCAACTTATACTTAAACCATTCAATTATATCCAATGATAAATGAGAAATAGTATAAGAGTTACACCAATACACCACAATACACCATGCACAATATATGAGAAATAATCAATA
>ML779182.1:1287832-1318413 GCA_009831015.1 Picea engelmannii | reverse complement strand
GTGTAGAAGTTCCCTTTTTGGGTGGCATGTTGGCCAAGTATCACTTTTGAACCTTGATTTTGAGGTGGTTCTGCTAGACAATATTTCTTCTATTGTATCTCCTAATTTTTGGCCCTTCTGGGTATGAAACTTTATCTTATGTAATTCTCTGATATTTCTTCTCTGCAATGCCACAGGTCTGATCAAAATTGGATGTGCCAAGTGGAATTTACAGTAACTTCACCACAACTTGCCTATTTTTGGCCTTTCCAGGAGATCTCACTTGTATAGTGTGCCCCGCACAAAATAATTGATATGGAATTCTGAAACTCGTACCCAAAATACTACAAACTATCCACAATCCAATGCAACCAGTCCCACGTAATTGGGATACTCTATGAATAAGTTATCATTTTTTTACCTAGAACACCTTCTTGAGACTAGTCAATAGGGCTAGTCAGATACCCTATCTTACATAGGGTGTATCTACAAATATGAGATGACCCGGAAGCTGAAATTTTTATCACAGATACACTACTCAGTTCTGTAAATTTTCTCCAGAGGGCAGGGTCTGAAACGTTACAGAAAAGTTTTTATAGCGAAAATGCCTCAATGACTCATTTCAGGATGATTCCAGAACCCTATCTTGTACAGGCTGTATCTCCAAAATTATAAGGCCTCAGGAGCTGAATTTTGAACCCAACGTACCTTGATCCGTCTGATAAATACCCTCCAATCAGTTCCTTCTGAAACGTTGTAGAAAAAAAGTTATAGCAAAAATTCCACAGTGTCTCAGATGTAGCAGCGAAACCCCAAGACCTTTAGCTCTGAAACCATATGTTAAGAACCAAACATCAATATAGCGTGGAAAAACCTCAGGAAAAGTACTCAATGCCTTGAAACAAAGATAATTTTAGATAATAAGCCTCTTCAAGGGGGAAACCTCCTTTTACCCCACTTAAATGTTCAGGTCCCAGATGATTCAAAATGAAAATGTCTCCTTGGTATATATAGGAGACTAGGAGGTATAATTACAAATAATGGCCTAAAGCTGACATAATTAAAATAGCATTACTAATCTAAATTACAACTAATGGCCTAAAGCCGACATAAATAAAATATCATTACTAATCTAATATGCCACAATTAAGGGGTAATGAGCCAATATTAGGGCTTAACATAGACTAACTTCTTATGTGCTCGTGTGTTGTATGGGCTAGTCATGAAGCTTGTCGAGGATGCTTCCTCAATCATGCGATTAATGCACCATAATTGTAGGTTCAATGCATCCACAATGGTTTCGTACTTTCCATTATGCTTGCTCTGTCGTCTCCAGTTGGCACATTTAATGTTGCATCCCTTAGGTCCTTGCCTTCCTTTAATTCTGCTTCTTGTTGTCCTGTCAGCCTGCTTTTGTCGGTTTTCCTTTTCCTGCTTGTTTCCTTTTTTAGTATGGTCATTATCTTTTCCCTTTATGGCTTCGTGTTTCATATGCGTCTTGTTCATCATTCTACGCACTGTTTTTGACCANGTACATCTTCAATCGACTCCCATTGATCATTCCTCTGAGGTCTATTCCTACTAGATCTCTTAACTGTACAACTCCTCCATCCATGACAACGTTTACCTTGTATGGTCATAGCCAATGCATTCTCATCTTTCCTGGGTGTTGCAATGATTTACTGTCATAGATTAATACTAGATCTCCTTCATTGAAAGTCTTCCTCTTGATGTGGCGATCGTGCCAAGCTTTGTCTCTTCCTTTCTATACTTGTTGGTGGAATCCTGCCAAGATTTAGTCTTCCTCCATTGACAGTAGTTGATTCATTCTTTCCTATACTGTGCCTCATTCTATCATTTGTGTAATACCTGCTATGCATAGGCTGAGTATTAAAAATTCTAAGGGCACTACTACTTCTTGACCATAGACTAGTTTGAATGGTCTGTGGCTAGTCATCTTTTTGCATGTGGTTCTATACACCCATAGTAATTAGGGTACCTTTACATCCCAATCATCCCTTGTTGGCATAGGGGTAGACCTGAGGTTCACTCTAAGAGTGCACCAATAAGCCCTAGCTACTGGCCCTTTTGGCAACACCTACGAAGCAGATGCAGTCTCACCTGAAGCAGCTATGAGGGGGTTGTAGGACAAAGATGTCTACAACTAGGGGAATATCAAGTGGAACTAGTAGAACAACAACACAATATGCACCTATCACTTATCAAGCTAGATCTATCTTGCATAGTTATAGATCTGATCTAACATGGTAATGTAAATAACAAGATAACAACAACAAAGATCAAAGCATCAATCACACATACACAACGCGAGATATACGTGGTTCACCCTCCCTCTAAGGTTACGTTGACAGAACTGTGCTTATGATTTATTAAGGTAAATCATACAGTTCTTATCTGCGCTCCCAGCTAGCAGATCTTCTTTCTCCTCTCTCTTTCTCTCCCCTCTCCTGCACACCCAGCTATAGGACTTGATCTTTGCACACAACTAAAGATATTACAATACCAGAAGGCTCTCTCTCTCAACACTTCTCTTTCTCAATACAATAATCTCTCCCACAATAGAGCTAGATCAACAACAATATCGTATCAATACTCAATGACCAACCCGACCCAGGTCCTCTTGACCTTTATTTATACATTTCAATACCTCACCGACAGCCTTAGGCCAAAACCTAAGTTCCAAAATGCTAGATACCAAAACCCTAGTTGTCTAAAACCCTATGTCAACTTGAATAGTTTTTTCCGGGCTTCGCTAGATTGCCTTCCCTTCCAAAGAATCCAACGGTGGCTTTTTCCACTTTCTAAGTTGTCCTCGATCCATATTCCTTGTTGATCTGTCATCCTTTATCTCCTTGTCTAACGTCTTTCTTTTCCGCACTTCACTCCATATTTTATGCTCTTTTTCTCACTTCGACCCAGTGATAGTCATTGTGTCTCCCGTGAAGCTCTCTTTTTACCTTTTCTTCCTTGTACTTCTCTTCCTTCCATAACCAAGGGCCAACATCCCTGTTGACCTTGTATATCTTTGTCAAAGCATTTTCTAGAATTTTGTTGAAGGCTTATACCATGCCATTTGCATGTGGATGATACAGTGTGCCTTTTTGGTGATGAACTTCAAACTTTTCCAGCATCACTCGGATGGTATTGTTTATGAAGTGCGTTCCTTGGTCACTCATCAAAATTCTTGGGCACCCAAATCTAGTAATTACCTGTTCAAATAGAAAGTGTGCAGCTGCCTCTGCACTGCAATATTTTACTAGTGCATCTTTTGCCCATCTTGTTAGGTATTCTGTCATGGTGATAATATATCTCACCCCCGTTATTTTTGTTGGTGGGTTAATGGGTCCCTATCACCCATTTTTTGAATGCCTGAAGTGTCACTTGCAGTCATAGTGGCATCTCATCCCTTCTGTTGGGTTTTCCTACCCTTTGATAGACATCACATTCCTGACAGTATTATTTCGAGCCTCTGTGGATCATTGGCCACCATAATCATGCGTGTAGTATCTTCTGCGTAGTAGCGTTTCTTGCATAATTCCCTCTTGATATTCCCTCGTGGGATTCTGCTAAAATTCTTGGTCGTTAATGGTCTAGTACATATATTCGTAAGATTATATCTACACCCATATTGTATAGATGTCTTGCGATCAATTTATAGTCAGTTGCGTGGACTACCAGGTTCTTCTTCTGTGTAATGGTATATTCTTGCAGTGCAGTACCTGTGCTCAAGTACTGGATGATATCTGCGAAGTAATCATTAGCAATCTGTACTAAGAACATCTATGCATCTAGAATGTTGTCTTCTAAATTTGTTGTTTCCTCTCCATTTGTGACCCTCGATAGGTGGTCTAGTCTTGCATTCAGTTTTCTTGGTTTAACTATTACCTCAAAGTCAAATTCTTGAAATAGCAATAACCATCGACAAATTCTCCCCCCCCCAACATTGGCTTGTTGACTAGGTATTTTAGGGATGAGTGATCTGTAAACATCTTAAAGTGTTTTCCCAATAGGTAATGTCTGTATTTCTGTAGTGCATAAACCATAGCTAGGCCTTCTCTCTCTATTGTGTTATAATTTTGTTCTGAATCTATTTTGATTCTTGCGAACGCTATCAGGTGATCCAAATCTCCTGCTCCTGGTTGCACCAAGATAGCTCCAATTGCTATCGTTGATGCATCTACATGTACATGAAATGTCTTCTCCCAATCTAGAAATACCAATATTGGTGCAGTGACCATCTTGTCTTTCAGGGTATCCAGACCATGTTGGCACTTGTCATTCCATTGATACTTTGTATCCTTCCTTAACAATTTTTCCATTAGTGTTGTAATCTGCACATAGCCTTTGATGAATTTCCTGTAATATCCCATATGTCCTAATGTTTCTCTTAGTTGGCGGACTATTTTTGGTGCTGGTAGATTAACAATGACTATGATTTTGGCTAGATCCATTAGCAAGCCCTGTTTGCATACTATGTGTTGCAATAGTATCCCAAATGGTGTTCCAAATATACATTTCTTGATATTCAGTGATATCTGACACTGTCTGCATGGTTCTAACATCAGCTGTAAAAATTCCACATGGTCTTTTAGTAAGATATACACTGTCCAATCATCCAGGTATACTTCAAGGAATTGATGGATGAATTCCTTAAATGTTGCGATGACTACTCTAGAAAATATTGCAAGTGCATTCTTCAGTTTGAAAGGCATGATTGTATACTGATAAGATCCCCATTCTTTTGTGAATGTGGTCTTGTGTCTATCCTCCTGTTCTATATTAATATGGTGATATCATGAGAATCCATCGGTGAATGAGTAGGCTCCGTAGCCTCCTACGTTCTTGAGTACTTCGTCTATGAAAGGTGTGGGGAATGGGTCGTGTAGGCATGCATCATTCAAATTCCTCAAATCGATGCATATATTGATCCCTCTTCCCTGCTTCTTGTCCTGTACTACCATCGAGCTTATCCATTCTGATTCCTTGACTGGTTCGATAATGTTGTTCTCGAGCATCTTGTCGATCTCGTCTTTAACTTTTTGTTTATATATGGGATTCAATCTATATGGTCATTGTTTAAAGGATATCGCATCAAGTATGAGTAGTATCTTCATTTCTCCTAATTCTTTGACTATGCCTTTCATATCTATAAATGTTGTAGGAAAAAGGTCATTGTATTCATGCAACAATTATGTGACACTTTCTAGTGTCTGTTCATCCCAATAATCTCCAATGCTGACCATTTTGGGCTGCTGGGCGGTCCCTATGTTAACCTTATTTATCTTGATTAGCGCAGAGATGAATTCTAACTCTATGGGTGATCCTTCCACATCTCTCTCACCTTCAACTTCTTTGATCTGAATATTGTGCGAATCATCTTCATCTGGAGCTTCCTCCTATACATGGTAGCATGACAGTAGATCCTTGACTATTTTCTTATTTCGTTGTTGTACCTCTATGATAGTTTCTACTTCCAGTTCTTCAATGAATATGACATTTCTGATCCATTTTAGGGCCACATCCATGTTGGGGTTCTCATGGTCGAATGATAAAGTGACTGTAAAGTTCTGTTGGAGTGTTACCCATGTCTTGGTTCCTTTACCCATTTTCTGGTCTGTATACCAATTCGCTGGTATGCCCTCTAAAGTATGAATGAAGTGGTGAGACCATTCCTCCAGTGGCCTCATTTTCCATAGCGCTTTACACGCCTCCAAGTGTTCTGATGGTGTGCCTAGTCCATCATATTTCTATTGTTTGTTACTTGTCTATTCTGCATCGAACCTTATGCGCAGTAATCACTTACAATGGTACCAATCTGTGATAGTTTCTTTGTGTGCACCCCACCATCTGGCAGGTGTAGCCTATAGTGATAAATATAGTGCTAGCAATCTCTGGGTTCCTAAGAATTCATCTTCATATTGTGTCAAGAAAGTTTCCAAATCATTTAGCCCATGAAAATTGGGTGGTTATCTGATTTCTGTGCCAATCCACCTTACTGCACGGTCTATTTTGGCACACCTTCTCGTGGATACCTCGTGTAGTCTTTGTTGCCAGTTTTTTAACCTGGTGCCTGAGTTTGTTGTGCATGAGGTAATTCTCCACCAACTGAGTACCTCGTCTATAATTGGGTTTATGTAATCCACATTGTGTGCAGTTGTTTTGTACAACTGGATGATCTCTTCTAAATCCAGGCAAGTGGTTTCTACAAACCTCTAGCATTCTGATGGGTCGAGTGGGGCTATGACCCTGTAGTGCCCCAACTCAAATGTCATTTTTCTGGTTTTTAAGTTAATTATGGCTTGGTTGTCGAATGCCCAATCCAAACCAAGTAGTGTCGGGTAAGGTGTTGTGCCATCTACTATTTTGATGACTTCAAAGTCTACCTTAGTGCACACACCATCCATATCTACCATCACTCCTTTCATTCTTCCTATTGGTGGGACTCTATGTTGATTTGCTATATTTAATTGAACAGTTGATTATCCCAGTGTATCTTCTCCCATTTATTTCCATGTAGCTTTTGGTAGTACATTCACTTCAGATCCTAGATTTAGTATGATATATCCCATATTGAAATCCACAACATTATCATTTAATCTAAATTCCCTACTTGTTCTTCTTCTTATGTGTAGGTGGTTGACAGTTTTCAATTTTGGCTTCTGTTTCGTCTTGCCGCTACATTTTTATAGGATGTTTTGCAATATTTTGACAGATGAAAGGTTATGTGTAGATTACAACACCAATGGAAAAATTGTGCATGAGGTAATGCTCCACCAACTGAGTACCTTATGTTCTTTGAACTGCATGAGGTAATGCTCCTCCAAAAATCTCCTTCTCCTTATGTGCTTTGAACTGCTTCTTGGGTTCAGTGTTCTTTTTTACCCATTGGTTCTACGTTGGTTCCTGTCGAACTACATCATTTCCTGTTTTCATTCCTCCTCGAGTGATTATATTGATGTTTCGTCCGTCATCCCTTACTTTAGTTGAAATTCACTAAACATTCTGGTTATTTTGATTCCTTTTTTCCTGGATCTTTCCAAGTAATGTTAGACATTCCTCCGTATCATGGTCCGATGCAAGACAATACATACAAGTCATTGGTTGCAGTGGGAACTCCCATGCATAATTTCTTGGTTGTTGGCAATTGTGACATGTAACAGGTCATCTACCCCATTTGAAACCTCCTTTGGTTCATCCTACTCCTCTATAAGTTGCGCGGTCACCTCACAGTGGGTTGTAGTGTGGTCCCTGATTATAATATGCGGTATTGTACTGGGGTTGTGTTGGGTTGTACTGTAGCTACACATTATTGTAATGGTGTGGCATTGTATTATATTGTTGCTACATAGTGTTTTATAGTGCTAAGTCTTGATTGAACTATGGTGTTTCATGCACAGTCATCATTTCTTCCTGTACCCTGTATGCATCTGATGTTGTTTCCCGCATCAACTCCATAGTTCTGCAATCTTTGTCATCGTGGTCGAGTGACTTGCAAAACGTGCAATATGATTTCTTTGGGACTGTTTGGTATTTATGCATCATTGTGCATTGGTAAGGGTCGTGACCCAGTTTCATGCATATTTCACACAGTAATCCTCCCTGTGGTAGTGGGTTTGGCATCCCTGTCACCATATACTATGCGAATGTTGTGCATTCATTCTTATGTTGTCCTTCCATCCTGTAGATATTTTACCAAACACATTCTTGTTTTTCCTTGTTCTTGTTTTGGTTCAACTGAAATGTTAAGTTCTTCAGATCCTCCTTCAGTTCTTCGATAGTCGGGTCCTTTTGCTGGTACTGATTATCTTCTAGTTGCAAGGATTCCTGCGGAGCCTCTTCCTGCATCTGAAACTTATGTTTTCATAATGGATATTTTAAGTGTGGGAGTAGTGAGTTGACAAACAGGTGTCGATGTTGCATATTGATCATAAGGTATTTTAACTTTCCTTTTGATCTCTTGAACCTTTGATCAATCTCCCATACCAATTCTCCTAGTTTCTGTCTTATTTCAATCATCTCATTCATGTATTGATCCTCTGAGCCCGGCTTCTGGAACTCATTGATCAATAGTTTCTTAATGTCATCCAGTGTCCTTGTCATTCTAGGAACATTGTTTGTGTCTAGACTCATGTACCAGTCTAGTGCACGGTCCCTTAGCGTGATCGCTAGCTGCGTGATTTTGGTGTCTTCACCAGTGATCTTGTTTGCTTCCTAGATATTTGTGCAAATGAACATATGCTTCTCAAGGTCTGTTGCTGCTTCTCCTCGAAACTCTAGTACTCTGATAGTAGGATACTGTCCTGTCATTCCAAATACTGGGCTACTCCCTCCTCTACGTGGTGTAGATACTTGACAAAGGTTGCCTGGATGGGCTCCTCTAGTTGTTTCTCCTTGTGTAGATGTACTTCCTGCAGTTGGAATTACTCTGAACTGTGGTTGTCTAAACAATGGTGTTCTCTTTGGTGTATTGGTCGCACATGGGTTTATGGGTTCCACAGTGACATTAACATTAAGGGATGGTTGTCTTCTCCTCCTATTCTTGGGCCTCTTGTTTTCCTCTCATATGTGGTGTGAAGGATTTCCTCAATCTTCTCCACATCCTAGAGATCCTCTACCTCTTCCTCATCACTGGCCAAGCCCTCCCTCTTGGCTATGACTCTCTTCTTGGTATTCACCTTATATTGGTAGGGTGCTCCTATACATGTCATTCTTGATGACTTCTAGATCCACTTGAGTTGGTTTTCATCCATCAAGATCAGGTCCAAGGGTTCCTCCTCCTTATTCTTTGTATCCTACCCTCCTTCCATTCCTCCTCTCTCTATCAGTTCTCCCCCCCTTCCCCCATGTGTGCAGGGAATTCCAGCTGCTTGATTCCATTGTCATTACACCTTTGTTATATAGCATTATCTTGATAGAAGTATATAGTGATCAAATGTACCTTCCTCTGGGTCCTTGTAGGAACTCTTTCTCTACTGCGTTGTATGAATTTGTTGTGTCTACCACAAATTCTATGATAAAGCTTGCCACAATACTGTCAAGCCAAAAGTCGACTGCGCGGGTGAATTTGTTGTTCACATGCTGTAGTTGTTGGATCTATACTAGAGTCCAATCTAGCTGTTGAATCTCATCCGTCGTGTGGTTATCCTTTAACTTTAAGATCCACTCCTATAGTAGATGCAGAAAATCACAGAAAAATACTTTATGTAAATCCGTAAAAACGTATTTATCCAGGTATTTACATAGTGCGAACCTAGGTTTTCTATTGTCTTTATGTGCAAACTCTATCTCTTTAGTCCTCAACTAGCCCTCGATTTCTTCTCTCATGGGATTCCAAGGTCTCAACATCCCCTTCTAATGGCTCATTTCTCTTATGTTCCTCTCCTTCGGTTCGTATTTATTCCATTTCATCTACTCAGTCCTTTCTTGTTCCTCTTTACATGGCAACGAAACCATTTGTTGGTTATCAATTCCCTTCTCGGGTTTTCTAAATCATTGACCCAGGGTTCATGTCATTCGAGGTTCCAAAAAAGCCTCTAAAACTATCGGCCCTCCTGGTAAACTAGAAGGCAACCCAACACCTAGAAAGCACTGCGTAGTCTCACCCGAGATAGCTTTAAATGGGTGGTTGTAAGATTCAGGTGTTTACAACCTAGGACAGAGTAGAGGACAAGGGTTC
Organism: Picea engelmannii; assembly: GCA_009831015.1. Classification (NCBI taxonomy): domain Eukaryota; kingdom Viridiplantae; phylum Streptophyta; class Pinopsida; order Pinales; family Pinaceae; genus Picea; species Picea engelmannii. The sequence goes on along the minus strand of ML779182.1, from coordinate 1,308,737 downwards.
CTGATTAAGGCTAGATATCGTGAGCGGTAAGGGAAACTACTTATTCATTGGATTCACATACGAATATCCTGCAGTTTTATTTAAGCAAAGTATAAACTGATTCATAACAATTTATTAACTCATTCATCAAGATTAATCGTTAATTTCTAAAAGAAATAAGAGACATGCATACATTTAACACATTACACAAGATTACCGTGGTTCACCCCCTCTTGGGATACGTCCACAAGATTTGGCTCTTGGCTCTTTTATTATGGAAGTTTTGTATTCCTGGTGCCATGCACTTACAATTCTCCATAAATCAAGGTAAGATACATGTGAGGTGAACTAGATCACACTAGAATCCATGGCCTATGGTATAATCCTCAGATCTACCTTCCCTCGTATCTCCTTTTCTCAACATCTTACAAAATTGGTTCATACCGCTTGAAACATTAAAGAGAATTACTAACAACTACTAATGAACAACCCTATATGATACTTTCATATCTATTTTTATACATTTCAGGCTCTTCATCCTTCTTCAGAATATTACCAAAACGCTAACCCTTATTACGTTAGGTCTTTCTCCCATACGCGTGTTGTTCCTCCTCCATTTGTCACTTTCCTTTGTGCACACTTTCTTGCATGCGCGCGTGTTGTTCTTTTTCCAATTATTACTTCAGTTTTTTGCACGCTTTCATTCCCATGATTGTTCTTCTTTCCTATTAGGCCTAGTGCCAATAGGCCTCCAACATTGACATGTGACTTGTCCCGAGTCACCTAGCTTCTCTGTGCTTCCTTAATCTCCTTGGTGATTGTCTAGAATAGTTCCTGCAACTTTGTTGCTTTTGTCAATGCCTACGTGGTTTTCTCCTTGATGGTGTCGACTGTCTGAGTTTCCATTTCCTCACTCATCAATCCTACACATTCTAGCTGAGTTTGTGTTGTCTGGTTTCTGGCTTCTTCTACCTACGCAAGTACTTCTACTACTAGTTCCTGCAACGTTTTCATTTGAGCATGATGATCATGTTTTTGTGTTTGCATAGTGATAAGCTATGCATGTATGTTCTTCATCTCTTATGTTACCTTGACTCATTTTGGAATTGGTATGGTGTTCTATTGTTGCTTGAGTTCTTGGATCATTGCATTGGTCCTCTCCTCCTCCTTCTCCGAGTGTTGGACTTGTGGATCCTCTTCGAGCCTTGTCCAAAGTTGTGTTGCTTTATCTAGCAATTAGGAAGCCATCCTGATCTAGTTTTCTATCTCCTGCAGCTGTATTACTGCTTCCTGCTTCCTTTTCTCCTTCACTACTGGTGGAGTTTTCGGTCTAATATATCCACGGAGAGTCTCGATCTCCTTCTGATACTGATCAATTGCATGTGTAATCTGGTCAATATTTTTTGCTGTTGGGAGTTCATTTCCTTGCACAGTAGTTGGAAGTTTCCCAAAAACTTCTTCCACTCTGCTTTCCATCTCATTTATGCATTATTTCTCCTCCTTAGTTTTTTATTTGTTCTGTGCAAAAACTATTTCTAGTGCTTCCCGCTTATTTGTTTCTTGTTGTAGCTAGACTAAGTTTTTATGTGCTCGATACTGCATCTCGTGGTCGACGCTAACCTGTATTTTGTGTAATGATTTTGATGTCATCCGTGTAAAGACCAATTGGATATGATCCAAATCCTTCAGTGGTGTATGTCCCACAACTTCATCCATTCACAGCATGCTAGGATTTATGTAGACTGTGGAATGTGTGTGTGGCATCGAAAGAACTGGGTCATGTTCTTCTACCTCCACCCTTTCTGTGGTTTGTGTGGTCGATGGCTCTATGCCTCTACTACTAGTGATTTGTGCTTCCTTAATTTTCTTAAGGAGCTATCCCATTTCTGCCAGTTCCTTCTGCAGTTTATCCCTATGGTGTGTGGCATGATTGAAATCTTCTACGAGGTATTCTTGGATCATCCTGGCAATCATCTCTCCATCATCCTCCGTGATTGTGTAGTCCGATGGTGGTTGTTGTGCCTTCATTTTCTTGTGCACACCTACGTACTGTATCGTTGGTCTCTTAGTTCCCCCTAGTTCCTATGTGACGGGGTCTAATGTGATTTCATGTGCTTCCTCAAACAGTTTCCTCTCTCCATTGGTTAGATGGGTGGTTTCTATCCATCCCTTCTGGGTCCCTAGTGTTGGAATATTGGTTGTTGTCATTGATGTCAACCCTAGTCATGGGTTTTGGACCACAATATTGATGAAGGTATTTGGACATGAAGAAAAATGCACATGTAGATAAAACACCCATGGATGGATAGTATACATCATTTTGTTTCCAGTGGTATGTGGCACATCACGTGGATCCTCATGGTTGAGGAGAAATGAATTTTTGAGGATGACAAAGTGAATTGTACATGTAGGCCCTGAAGATAATTAAAGAAAATAATTACAAAATAAGAAAGTGTCAGGTCGGCCTTAATGTTAAAATGAAGTGACATAAATGGTATAAATAAACATTATTATACATTCATTTGATACAATTCCAATTTCAGAGGGAATAAGAAGTAAAAGAAGGCCGTAATTCAAGGGAGGATGAAGTCTTTTGGTGATGTGTTCTAAGGTATGTTATTTTCATGTTATCTTACCATTTTTGCTATAACTTTCTCTCTAAAACAATTCAGATGGTGAAATCACTATGGTATTGAGAAGACATATCAAGGTACCTCTGGTAAAAAGTTCAGCTCTTTATTCGCTATAATTATGGAGATACACTTTGTGGAAGATAGGGTTTATGACCAGTCCTGAAGCTAGTCAATAAATAGGTGTTCCGGGTAAAATAGTCATAACTTATTCATATAGAATCCCAATGAAGTGGGACCACTTCCATTGGAAATAGTACAGACTATAGTTTCTTGTGTGTGAGGTTTAGAATCGGATGTTAAACATTGAGCGTAGGGTATGATGTACAAGTTGGGTCTTCTGAACAAACCAAAATTGAATAAAGTCTACCATTCTTTCTATAACCTCTTTTTGGGGAGGATTCAAGGAGTGAAAATTAGAGGAGTTTCAGAGAATACATTGATTAACATTATCTACAGGATCAGAGTACTCCAAGAATTGAATAATTTCAAAAATTGAAGAAGTCTCAGAAAGCATTATCAGGTTCTATGTGATGATTGGTTGATGGTGATAATTTAATGTAAAGTTTTATTATCTCTCATATATTCTTGGGTGGAAGGAAGGGGCAAGGATGGAGAGTTCAACTCTCTCTTGATATTGGATGATTGTATCTTCGTCTTGGAGGTTTATCCCTCCCTCTACATTTGGAAGCTGTAGCTACCTTTGGAAGTCATTACTTCCCTTGAACAATAAACTATTGATTATTTATCATATATTGTGCATGGTGTATTATGGTGTATTGGTGTAACTCTTATACTATTGTTCATTTATCATTGGATATAGTTGAATGGTTTAAGTATAAGTTGAAAAAGGTTTTAAATTGTACTTGATATTGATTCACCCCCCTCTCAGTATCAACACCTGGCTTCTCTGAGTCGTCGTCTATCTAAGTCAGCTTGGTTTAGCCTGTTATTCATTTCTTGGGTATTGAGATTTGTGGAGGTTTTGTTTCCACCTACACATCCCCTCCTTCTATTGTTTGTCCTGGTACTCCTCTTGGTATAGTTGGAATCCTCCATTCATCAGGTCATTTGTTGATGATCATGTCGATATCACCCTTGATGACGTAATGGTGCATCTATAGCCACTGTTTATCCAGGTCTTTCCTTGGTTGTATCCACATGGCTTATCACCTAGCCCAAAAATTAGCACTTCCCCTATATCGTGTGACAACCTCTGGTGCTATTCTCCATGCTCAACTGATGGCTTCCTATATCTCCCGTAGATAAGCTTTGAATACGATTTTTTTCTCCTCCTTATGCTTGGCTAGTGGCCCCTATCTTAGGACGCAATATCTTTCTCTTCCTAGTTGTGGTGCGGTACCAAAGACGGTGTATTATAGTTCTCACCATCCCATCAAATATATGACAGTTATCAGTCATGAGTAATGAAATTCCATATCTTCATCCTACACATCTTTGCAGTCTACTTGGAAAAATTTTGATAGGTATGGAAACCAAATCATGAAGGTGCCTTCTACCCACTCAGCTGCAACAACAATGACTCTTGTTGGTACTTCGTCTTAGTGCCCAATTGTGCCTTCTACACACTTAGTTCCCAATTGTGTCATGGCATTGTTGATTTATTTGATTATAATGCCTCTTTTTCCCTTGTCGGTGCCATATTTCTTCTTCATCTCTTCTGCAAATTTTTTCTCCTTCAACTTATCATCTAGAATCAGCATGAGATCCATACCCCTAGTGGGTAGGCCTGTTATCTGTGTGATAATTTTGACAGTTATGGGGATGGGTTTGTCCAGCCATATATCCCCTCCATGTGTAACTTCTAATAGTTTTTTGATGCATGTCATCGCATATTGGCCTCTGCCAAAGTGTGGTATCTTCTCTAACCCTAGAATTCCTATTCTGTCTAGTCCAATTGCCCATTGATGCAGCTGAGTGATGGTTTCTCTGAGTTGGTGAATGACTATTTTCTGCATAAAAACCTATGGTGCAAGCTCTAGATATTTGGTTTCATGTGCTGCATCATGGTCAGAATACTTGAGCTTCCCGATGTGACCTAATAGCTATGGGTCCACATGTGCTCCCTCTGGTATGCGAGGTAGCACAATCTCTATAGCTTGTTTCTTTCGAGGTGAGCTCAGTATCTGAATTTGGTCCTCCTGCCACAATGGTTGGCTCAAGTTTCTAGCAGCTTCTGGTTACTCCTTCACCATCCATTCTTCCCAAGACATGGCCATTTCACCCATCGTCTCAGTCAAAACAAAATATGGGATGGGTATTTGTGGAATGTCTAGCTGTACTTCTGCTTTTGGGGTTTTATGCATTGTTGTTAGCTCCTACAGATGCTTCAGTGTTTTCTAGTGGTATTTCCTGGTGGGTTTATTCTTCTCTATTCTGAGACTCAAGCACTGCTACTGGTATATCTTGTTCCATGGCCTCTGTTCATGGTTTTGGAACCTCCTCTATTATGGGTGTGGAATCTATTGGGATTTCCTCTGGTGATGGGATTTCGTCAATATTGACAGTCTTAGGTGGTTGTTGTTCTCTTTCTTCCAGTGGTCCTTGCAACCTGGTCTGAGCCCTGGTTGATCTGGCTATATGGCCTAGTTCTGCGAGCTTTGGTGGTGCCATAATGTTTTCTATCGAATGTTTGTTGAGTTTGAATGGATTTGGTGAGCTCTGTGGTTTCACTCTGTTCATTTTGGCTGTTGTTTCTCTTTTTTTGTTCTCCTTCCATGAATAGACTAAATTCTTTTGTTCTCATGTGTTGTATGGGATCGTCATGAAGCTTGTCGAGCATGCTTCCTCCATCATGTGATTAATGCACCATAACTGTAGGTTCAATGCATCCACAAAGGTTTTGTACTTGCCATTATGCATGCTCTGTTATCTGTAGTTGTCATGTTTAATGCGGCATCCCTTTCATCCTTGCCTTGCTTTAATGCTTCTTCTTGTTGCCCTGTCAACCTTCTTTTTTAGGATTTCCTTTTTCGGTATGGTCATTATCTTTTCCCTTTCTAGCTTCGTGTTTCATATGTAGCTTGTCCATCATGCTGCACACTATTTTTGGTCGTTTTTTTTTTTTTTTTTAACTGCGCAGTGGGTGGTTGACTATCCTTGTACAACTTCAACTGTCTCCCATTGATCATTCCTCTAAGGTCTATGCCCACTAGATCTCTTAACTATATAGCTCCTATGTCTGTGACATATTTTACCTTGTATGGTCCTAGCCAATGCATTCTCATCTTTCTTGGGTGCTGCAATGAATTACTGTCATAGAGTAATACTAGATCTCCTTCATTGAACATCTTCCTCTTGATGTGGTGGTTGTGCCAAGCTGTGTCTCTTTCTTTCTGTACTTGTTGGTGGAATCTTGCCAAGATTTGTTCTTCCTCCATTGACAGTAGCTGATTTAGTCTTTCATGTACTGCACCTTGTTCTATCATTTGTGTAATAGCTGCTACATGTAGGCTGGGTATTAAAAATTCTAAGAGCACTACTGCTTCTTGACCATAGACTAGTTTGAATGGTGTGTGGCTACTCATCTTTTTTCATGTGGTTCTATATGCCCATAGTACTGCTCATACCTTGAGATCCCAATCGTCCCTATTGATGTTGCATATCTTTGTCAAGGCATTTTCTAGAATTTTGTTCAAGGCTTCTACCATGCCATTTTCCTATGGATGATATGGTGTGATGTTTTTGTGATGAACTTCAAACTCTTCTAGCATCTCTCGGATGGTGTTGTTTATGAACTGTGTTCCTTGGTTTCTCATCAAAATTCTTGGGCACCCAAATCTAGTAATTACCTGTTCAAACTGAAAGTGTGCAATTGTCTCCGTGCTGTAATATTTTACTGGTGCGGCTTCTGCCCATCTTGTTAGGTATTCAGTCATGATGATAATATATCTTACCCCCATTATTTTGGTTGGTGGGTTAATGGGTCCCATGAAGTCTATTGCCCATTTTTCGAATACCTAAAGTGTCACTTGCGGTCGTAGTGGCATCTCGTCCCTTCTGTTGGGTTTGCCTACCCTTTGAAAGACATCACATTGCTGACATTATTCTTTCTAGTATCTATGGATCGTTGGCCACCATAATCCTGCACGTAGTATCTTCTGCACAGTAGTGTTTCCTACATAATTCCCTCCTGCTATTCCCTCATGGGCTTCTGCTAAAATTCTTGGTCATTCATGGTCTAGTACGTATCTTCGTAAGATGTTATCTACACCCATATTGTATATATGTCCTACGATGAATTGATAGTCGGTTGCATGGACTACCAGGTTCTTCTTCTGCACAATGGTATATTCTTGTAGTGCAGTACCTGTGCTCAAGTACTGGATGATCTCTGTGAATTAATGGTCAGCAATCTATACTGAGAATAGTTGTGCATCTAGAAGGTTGTCTTCTAAATTTGTTGGTTCCTCTCCATTTGTGACCCTCGATAGGTGGTCAGGTCCCGCATTCAGTTTTCCTGCTTTAAATATTACCTCAAATTCAAATTCTTGAAACAGAAATAACCATCGACAGATTCTCCCCCCCAACACTGGCTCGTTGACTAGGTATTTCAGGGCTGAGTGATTTGTAAACATCTTAAAGTGTTTTCCCAATAGGTAATGTATGTATTTTTGTAGTGCATAAACCATAGCTAGGCCTTCTCTCTCTGTCATGTTCTAAATTTGTTCTGAATATGATAACTTTCTACTTGTGAACGCTATCGGGTGATCCAAGTCTCCTGCTCTTGGTTGCGCCAAGATAGCTCCAAGTGTTATCGCTGATGCATATACATGTACATGGAATGTCTTCTCCCAATCTGGAAATACCAATATTGGTGTGGTGACCATCTTGTCTTTCAGGGTATCTAGACCGTGTTGGGACTCATCGTTCCATTGATACTTTGTATCCTTCCTTAACAATTTTTCCATCAGTGTTGTAATGTGCAGATCTACCTTCCCTTGTATGTCCTTTTCTCAACAGCTTACAAAATCATTTCATATAGCTCAAAACATTAAAGAGAATTACTAACAACTACTAATGAACAACCCTATATGATACTTTCATATCTATTTTTATGCATTTCAGGCTCTTCATCCTTCTTCATAATATTACCAAAAACCTAACCCTTGTTACCATTAGGTATTTCTCCCATACCCATTTTGTTCCTCCTCCAACTTTCTCTTTCCTTTTTGCACGCTTTCTTGCATGCGTGCATGTTGTTCTTTTGCCAGTTGTTACTTCAGTTTTCTCCACACTTTCTTTCCCACGATTGTTCTTCTTTCCTCTTCGGCATGGTTCCAACATAGACTAAAGTAAAGTTTGATGAAAGTGCTAGTATATTGTTGTTAAAGTTAAGGAAGGTTTACAGGTATGTGATCATATACACCAGGTCTATTACAGAGTTACAAATCACATTCATATGATGAAATGATGAGGGATTTTGGTTGAGGTATATGTTGGGTACATGGTTGAGACAAGTAGTTGATGAGTTGGCACATACATAGGTGTATAGTTGATGATGATGGTACATCTTGATGAGTCATATTTTATGTGTATTTGATGCATGATTGACAAATATTTGGTGCATGGTTGATGCACTCCCTGATGGTACAGGTTGAGTTATAGTTTGATGCATGGTTTAGGTTATTGGTACTTGTTGTTTGGTGTAGGTTGATTGGTACAGGTTTATAGCAATATATCTCACAGAGACAGTGTGATAGTGGTTCCATCATTTTAATTATATTTTAGGGTGGTTGGACAGGGAAAGGATAGGTGGTTGTAGCCACCTTCCGGTTGTAGCTGGAGAAGATAGACGGTTGTAGCCTCCTTTTGGTTGTAGCCAGAGAACTAGAGAGTTGGAGATTCCCTCAAATTCTATCCTGAGAAACCGGGTGGTTGGGGCCTCCTTCCAGTTGTAGCTAGAAAAAAAGGAATTTGGTTCTTCCAATGAATGTAATTCTCAAATACATATAACAAAAATCATTCTTTGGGTTTCTCCCTCTTTGGGTTTCCACGTAAAAACATTGGTGTATTGTGTATGTGTATGATTGCTCATTTGTTCATCATTTATTTACTCTGCAACTATTGTATGATAATGATACATTGATATAATACTTGCATTTTATGGTTAAAAAGGATTAAATTGCTCTATTACTAATTCACCCTCCCTCTCACTAATCCAACATTTTGGGGTAGGAAAAATTCTTGATCATTTGCAGAGGTTTTGTTACTCGTCTTAAATGAAAGAAATTGTAACTAAATATGTAAAGGGGTGTGTGATGTGTTCTACTTGTAATCCCACTAATAGAAAACTGGAGCTATACTCACCACTACATGTTCCATCCCATCCATTGGAAAGTATCTCCATGGATTTTGTAGGGGTTTTACCAATGTTGAAAGGGGGTTATGACTATTTATATGTTGTAGTGGATAGGTTAAACAAGATATGGATCTTAATTCCATGTAAAAAGAAGATCACTGCTAAGCAGGCTGCTAATTTCTTCTTTCAGTATGTTCAGGTTCACTTTGGGTTACCCACATCCATTATCTCAGATCGAGATACTCGATTCCTTGGGGATTTTTGGACAAGCTTATGGATAATTATGGACACCAAGTTGAAGAGGATAACTTCTTTCCATCCATAGACCGATGTACAGATAGAGGTTGTAAACTAGACAATGGTACTTTTACTTCGAGGCTACTGCAGCAAGCACCCCAAAGTATGGGATGAATAGATACCCTATGTAAAACATGCTTACAACCGAGCCTTACATTCCTCCACTCAATGTTATCCTTTTGAGACATGTTTTGCATACCTACATAAGGTTCCTTTGGAATTGATGTATGGGAGAGATGTTGATTCAAATGAAGAAAGAAATGAAGACAGAGCCCTATTGATAGGCATTTAGGACACACTGTCAACTAGAAGGGAAAATCCAGACCGGGGTTGTCTATTTAACCCAAGTCTTTTGGAATAATCTACCCTGGCAGGTTTTATGGCTCCATTAGCCAACTAGGATTCTAAAATAACTAAAATATGTGAACTAACTAAAGGTACAATTCTATCAATCAACACATTTATTACAATTGCTTAACTAACAGTGATTATATGCAATAGATATATACAATTACAAGGTTTAAGTAAAGCCTTGTGAAAATAATTGTTTTCAACTAATGAATCAAAACAAGATGAAAAATAAAAGGGAATTTTTTTTATACTATAAATGACGAAATAATAAACAATGAGTGAATCAAATTATAAATGATATAATGTTAATGGAAAAAGAATTTAACATTTAAATGATGTAATCATTATTCATTCACAAATTAACAAATCAAATAAAATATAAACTAACTAACATGACGTTGATCAACAGTACTAAGCTAGATTCGTCTTTATGTATTTGTATAATCTCCACTTAACCTGTGTCAAGTATAAATCTATGACATAAGAAAGAACGATACTTCTTGAAACAACTCAAAGAAGTTTTTTATATTCTGGAACAAATCTATGATGACATAAAGACAAATTGATTTTATCTAATGTGACTTTAAAATGTCCAATAGCTGAAAATGAAAGAAACTTCAACTCTCAGCAAATGGTATTACCAACTATATAACATTATATGTAAACTCAAAATGCATAGATAGATGATCAGTCACAGATATCAACAAAACCAAAATATAATGAACCATGTAAAGAAAAACATAATGTGAAAAGTTATATGAAAAACAGTCTAAAGCTAGTTCAATACAAATACAATTTCACATCCATAAATTACATGAGAAGCAATAATAACATTGCACAGTCTACAAAAGGACGATAGCCAAAGAGAAAACTGTGTCCCATATAGTTTTAGAAAAATAAGTCCAAACATGGTCCAAGAGGAATTGCAAACCAGTAACTTGCCAGTATTTAAAGAGAACTTTTGGTTGTCTTTTATAACGCTTCTCCAACAACCTATCTGTTAAGAGAAATCTATAGAAGAAGGTTATATAATTCTAATATTGTGACAATGTGAGGATAAAAATCACTTTGACTAACAATTTAAATCTTATTTAAAATGCAGAAAGAACAACTTTCAAATCACGATCCTTAGTGAAGATATAAAAGATTAATCGACAATAAATAAAATCTCAATTGAGCAATTATATCTTTACAACTATGAATTACATGATTAAACTCAATAGAATACAAGATTTGTATCAAAATAATACAATCACCAAGATCAATATAATTGGGATAATAGACTCTTAAAGATTGAAAAATTAATACATAAATTATAACAATTAACCATGTATTGATAAAACAGACTAAAGCTAATTTAAATCAATGCATAATCAATTACTCAAAGAATATGAAGATATTATAATGAAAATAAAACCATTTTACTCACAGGACAAAAGCCATTAAGCAATCTGGAATTTCATATTCTTCTTCGAAAATACTCGTCCATTCTCCCAAAATTCAAACCATCCCTTACTCCTTTTGAAAAGAAAAAGTTTACAAAATAAATAATATACAAAAAAGAAAGGATAAAAATCCTTCTCTAAATTTCTTGGATCTCATGGGCTCTAAAATTTCTCATATATTTATGCAATGAATGAATAGTCTAGGCATCACTAATAATTTCTGCCACCTGAAATTTGTCTCGTAAAGAGACAACAATATCTCTCAAATCATGCATTTGTTTGGGAAAAATATCGTGAATAAGATAAATGGGTCCATTCTGCAGATGGGTTTTCAACCGTTTCTTCAGATTCCTGATAGTTTGGCTACAATCAGTCCCGTAAAATCATTTTTTTGTTCTTGAACGCATTTCCAAATCTTATCTATTGTTTCTCATAAATTATTTGCAGCAATCCAATATTATTTTTGGATCAATTATCTTGAACGTGTTTAGATAATAAAATCAAGCCATGATCCATACCAAATAAATGATAATAGAAACCTGTGAAACAAAAAGAAACCAAATTAATAACCTAAAAATTGTGAATAAAACAAAATCTAGAACAATAAAATTAAAATGAATTTAAACTAACTATAAGTTCTAAACAAATATTGTTTATATTTTCCTTTCAAATATGATTTTAAAATTCTAGAAGCTTCAAGTTGATGTAGAGGAGAAAAATGTTAATTTTGGGTTTTCACAAAATCAAACAAATGATATATAATTCTTTTTTTATTTTTTTATTTTTATTTTGAAATGAAATGCAAACTCACAAAATAGTTTAATTAATTAAACTTACCAAATGATTTTGTGAAAATGATTGTTAATGAGAAAAAGAGAAAAAGATAATCATATTTTAAACGAAAGTAAACAATTGATAAAAATTAATGTTTTTGTTTAAATTAAGGTTTCTATGTTCGTCTCTCAGTGTTATACATTATTTTGGTCACCCTAGTGATGATTTCACAAACATGTGTTTAGGCTCCCAACATGAATTTTTTCCTGATAAAAGCAACTTATTTCCTCCTCTACAAGGCTTCTTTTTAGAAAGGGTCTGTAGGCTGCATATATCACACAGTGTGGAAATCTATGATTTCCGCAGGCTACTCTGTAGCTGGTCCACGTGATTTCTGTATGTTGCTATATAGGCAGGGTGCGGCGACATTCCAAAGCTAAAAGAGAAAATAGGTTTCACGAATTTTCTAGAAAGGGAATCTTCTAGGATGTGAGGTGGCGTCTTTATGGTTGCAATCCTACTGGTTTCTCTGATTTGGTGGGATCATCCTCATCCCTTTAACCACCTCACCTTCTGCTATATAATCATGAGCTTCTCATGGAAAAGGTTAAGCAATATTAGGCAGAGAATTGATGAGAGAATAGGCTGAAGACTATGTGAAGAATCTTGTTTCTAGTGATGCTTGAGGCCACCATTTTCCCATCAAGTTTTTGTGGATTATCTTCATGAGAATTTCGGAGCAAGTGTATGTGTGTGTTGGAATGAAGGACCACTAAAAGGGAACTTTCAACATCAAGGAAATTTGATTGTATCTTCTACTTTTCATTAATATAATACGGTGGCACGTCTCTTTCCCATAAAACGAATAGTATTTTATTACATGATTCCTTGATCACATGTTTAGGTTGTCATTGAATTCTACTATTGTTTCTTTCATGTTGGTTGGTTTGTGTTATCGCAGATATGATTCCACAAGAGCACTAGAGTGAAGCAGGGATAACAAAGATATAAGGAAGTGATTCATAAGGTATGTTATCTATTCCTCCTTTGGTAGTAAACTCAATGATCACAAATTAGGGAATCTGTCTTGTTTCGTGTCGTTTTATTCTAGATCTAGGTGGATCTAGGGGGATTAGTCCATGTTTGCATCTACCAATTTACCCAATAACAAAATTGGTGACTCCACTAGGGAAGACCAACTTGATTATGGTTTTTTGTTAGCCATTTGATTTTGACCTATTCTTTTTACTTGAAATTAGTCTTTGAGTCTGTGGGCGATCCATTTAGACTCTCTGGGTTTGAAAATCCACTTGGATGCTTTGCCATTTTCTCCAAATTTCTTGATTTTTCAAACACTTCCACACTGCACCTTATAGATATCCTACAGAAACCTTTGATTTCCGCACCTTGCTGGTTTATTTTAGTGCGGGATTTCCACACCCTGTCTATTTCTGGCCTGCGGAAATTATTCATTTCCACACTGTGTTATACTGCCATCCTGCGGCGGCATTTGAGAAATTTTTTGGGTTGGATTTTGGTCTCTGTTGTTACCCAGTTTTTCTTTAGGAAGTTGGGAAAGGATTTTTAATGCCAGTTCATGATGTTTTCTAACTGTTTAAGCTTGCTCTTGATTGGTTTTGGAGATCAAACATCTCTCTTTTAATCTTTTTCCATTTTTTGTTTTTGATTTTTATCGACAAGGGTATAATCTCTGGATTTGTGTATGAGTGCTTTCTTGATTAAAAATCTTCTATTGGATTTGAAGTTTTAGGTTGGTTACACATTTTGGGTTGCTTAATGATCAGAAGACCATTTTCTATTCACATTTGAAGAAACATTTTCTTGTCATTTCTTATTTTTATCTCCATTGAAAGATGAATTTGGGTGCTTGTTGAGTATTTTATTTTCATTGATTCCATCCTTGTTTTGGTTTTTGAAAGAAAAAAAATTAAATTCTTTCAGTCTTTTAAGTAATTATTTATCCAAAAAATATTGGCATTCAAAAAATTGAAAGAGAACGAATAGTGAAATTACATTATTGATGACTGTTTGTTATTACATTCAAAGAAAAGGAATTGTACGTCATAGTTCACATTGTTCCAGAAAAATGCCTTCTCCCTAATGTAGATAAAATTCATCGAACGTAATTTTTCATCATTCATTTCTATTTGCACATTATTGGGTCGAAGTCTTACACAACATTGGTTTCATTCCCGTGTACCTCTTGAGTAACAACCTCTTAAATACATTGTGAAATTTAAAATTCAAGTAGTAACTTTTATTTTCTAGGGATCTTTTACACCAAGATTAGCTAGGCTAGAGATTTGGAATAGGCAGTGAGACACACTCTCCAAAGAACAAAACACACAATAGTATCTTATGATAGGGAGTGTTCAAATCCATTTGCAACAATTTGTCCTAGGAAGCCCTTCTCACACAAGGGTCAAACCTGAGGTCACATTGAGATTGGCAGAGTTACTCACCCTACTTTGTTGGTCTCAGTGTAGAGATTGCATGTATTATGGGGGTCGCTTGAAGGTATACCCACAATGATGAGTGGAATCCTCTCAAGTTGATTTGGGGCTCAATACCCTGCCCTTGCGTGTGGATCAGACAGTCGACTATTTCCCCAGGCATCACTATTGTTTGTGGTAACTTTAGTAGCCTATATTCTTAGGGTCTTACACAAGCTGACTGTGAAGGGGCAAGTCTTCATGATACCTAGAATCGACGTTGGCCAGAGTCACTCGGACTCCTTGGAGGGTATACCCACGAATATGTGTGGGAGCTTGCACTAGGGTGTAAGTCCATTAAGCAGGTCATCAACATAACTTTTCCACCCTAGCCCAACCCCTTCTTATATCAGTCTCACAATGTTGGATTTCATCACCAACTAGTGATTTTGAAATAAGAAGGTTTTGTTTGTCTGGTTTGAACTCTAGATTTTATTAGCGAGTGTTGTTTGTTTTCACAGTTGGCCATAGATGTTTTTCACAAAGCTTTTGGTTAGGGAAATATTGACCCTCCACATCGTTCATGTAGAATGAAAGGCCTACCTCTGGAAGATCTAGAAAGTTATCAACCCTTGCCTACTAATCCACCAGAGGGCTCTCCTCAACAGACTTAGGTCCAAGACACTGCCACTCCACGAGTGGAAAGAACTGACTCTTTAGACAATTTCTAAATTTCTTCCTCTCTAGAGTATTTTCGACTTCCTCACGATTCCGAGAGACGTATTCTTCGGCTAAATTCATCCATAGATATTGTTGTTCAAACTTTTGGACTACCAACCGGACCTTTCACATGTCTTGAAGGCCAAGATCCATTTTGGACTACTAACATATCTAGATGGGATCTTTTCGGAGCTAGTTCAAGTTCTGATATACTTGTCATACTCAAGTTACCTGAAATGTCTATTGAAGACACGATACCCCTAGATAATTCTCCCATTACAACTGCCTATCTGTTCACTGGTTTAGACAACCTATCAGTTGATCCTAACTCAACCATCCCCCTTCAGATGGCCCACTTTACAATGGTCCCAAATTCTATGACTATTCCCACTAGGACTACAGTGGCTAGAAAAGCTCCCATTGGCACACCTCTTTCACCTAGACCTTTCCCGTCACTTCCTCCTAGGTATAATGCATTGAATACTTATATCCCTATCCATACTCAGGTTCCATCTGGAGAATATGGAGTTTTTTCTCCTTCTAGGCACAATCCTGTTGCCGGTTTCATTCTGACACTTCCCCAGCCCCCCTCTGGAAGGTCTTATCCACCTTTCACTGGAGGATCCAACCCTAGGGGAATTACTCAGTATTTCACACCTAATTATCTGATTCTTGTTGGTAGACAATTCAACCTTGGGGGCCAATCTCAACCCTTGTTTAGAGGTCAAACCACAATTGGGACATAACCTTTGGTTGGAGGACAACCCCCACCCACCCCACCCTATGGACAGAACATACCGGAAACTTTGGCCCAGTATTGGAATTTTCTTACCCAGGGTAATACTCAATCGACTGGGGGGCAACAACCTCAAGTCAGCTCTTTCATACCCCCTAGTATGGGCCAACCATACCCCATGAATTCCAATCCCATTTGAGGTTTGAACGCTCAATCTAGTGTCCCTTTCCAAGGGAACATCCCTAATCAGTACAACCCCACGAGCTACTTGCCTCCACACCCACAACTAAATCTACCAGGATCTTCACATCATATGCAAAATTATTATGGTCCTATTGGTATACCGATGGGACTTCCTCCCCAAAGTCACTAGTGCCCTCACATGAATAGATAGTTACCCTTCTTATCCAATTTGGATCTACCTGACTTGTCTAGGATTTTGAATGACCCTATCCATCACTCTCCTCATTGGCCTGTCATACCAGCCAAATTACCATCTGACATTCCTAAGTTTGATGGTAAACCGGGAGAGGATCTGAACAATCATGTAATGAATTTCCACCTTTGGTGTTCATCCAACTCTTTGATGGATGACTCCATTCGGTTACATATTTTTCAACAAACTCTCACAGGTTCAGCCGCGAAGTGGTATATAGAATTACCACGAGGCTTCTTCATGGACTTTAATACCCTAGCTATGGATTTCCTCATAGAATACCAGTTTCCAATCCATTATGAAACGAGAACCGAGATCTTGATTTCTTTCAAGCAAAATAAAGCAACTCGTATCTTCGATCACATTCACGAGTGGAGACGACGACAACGTTTAATCAAACTCGATCTTCCCAATCACTTATTGGCAGAATGGTTCATGGAATCCTTCATGAATGAAATATCTAAAAACATTTCCATGGGTGGAGTTTTCAAAGAAGAACAGGCGATCAATCATGCCGAATACCTCGATCCCGTTTATTCACAAACAGGTACTCTTTACGATATTCTCCCTGATGCACCTCGTCCTTCTACCATGACCACCTCAACAATCCCAACAGCTTCTCATGCTATTGATGGTGTGATAGGTACTTTCCATTCTCAACCTCAATCTGCGTAGGCCTCTCACACAAATCCCAAATCCCATGCTTCTAATGTTCAAACTGCTCTGACGCCCACTCCTCCCACCTGTAAAACTTCAGAAGTGAACATTGTTCAATCGACTCCTACAGGTAAGAATAAATCTAAAAAAGGGAAGGGTAGGAATAAGGAGGATAAAAATAACAACCCACAATCTGACAAGATCAAGTCACAACCTACTAATGATAAGGACAAACAAAAACCTCTCTATCCTTTCCTTATCTATGGTGACGATCACTACATGAAGGACTATCCAATACGTGCTGAGGTCATGAAGTTCCTTCAAGGGACCCCAAAACCTCCTACACCTACCGTCTTGTCTTATCCCTTCTCTTCTCAACAACAGGCTCAAATGGTCATCCATGATCAACCTTCTTCCTCCACTACCTCCTATGTACTTATGTGTAACAGTGATTCAAAGAAGAATGACATCCCACTTACCACTCGTGCCAAAGATTATGCTTCCTCCAAGGAGAAAGTTGATGATATACCACTTACGTTGGTTCAACAATCTCCCTCGGCTACATATTCTAATGGTCCTCTTCATCTCGAATGAACGAACCCTGATACATTCCTTCGCCCTCCTCCCAAGGGCGTGGTTCAAAATTCTTCTTTCAATCCTCATGTGTGTGCTTCCCAAAACTACAATATTGTAGAGGATTTGGCACAAGTACCATCTACGATGTCAGCCTTCAAAGTCCTTCATAGTTGTCCTACATAATGGAAGGAACTGTTAAAATCTATCTGTGGAATCGACCCTATGAATACAAATTTAATAATCTTTGACTTGGAAGATCTCATTCCAAGGTTACCCCCTCAGCTCCTATTTCAAATATAAGTTGTTGTCACCGATAAGAAAATTTATAGAATAGTTATTGACGAGGGTGCCTCGACATGTGTCATGTCTATTGTCGACTAGAAATCCATTGGCTCTCCTTCCTTAACTGAATTACACAACACGCTTAAAGCCTTTAATGGCTCTGGCTTTAAACCTTACAGTGTACTCCCTTCGATGCCTATTATGTTGGAAGGCAAAATGGTCAATGTTGAAGTTGAGGTCTTTGACACACCTCTCAATTACAAACTTTTACTTGGTCATAGCTGGATCGATTCCATGCATGCAGTTGTGTCTACTCTTTTTTGTATCATGCGTTTTCCACATCAGGAAAAAGTAATTACAGCAGACCAACTGGCCCTTTTTACCTTTCATACCAGCAACATGCCTTTCATTTAAAATACACCCCCTAGGTACAAGAATGTCAGTGTGGGTCTACTAAAAGATTCAACTGTGATGGGTACGTTTCCAATCCCACCACCTGACGTTCCACCTCCTTTGATTGCCTCGATTAATATGATTTCCACCTCCATCTGTGAAACTCCCACATCTTCTAACCCGTGGATAGTACCCGAACCCGGTGATTATCTTCACTATGGCAACCAAATGCCTTTAAGTTCGGTTGAATCTACTTACCAAGCCATTCAATCGGCTGGCCCTTCTACTCTCTCTCTCGGAGATTCATCTCCTGACCTGTTCCATGTTATTTTTCCCAGGGATGAGATGATTATGTCAGCTATGTCGATGGAAGATACCCCTTGGGATGATGGGCATCATTGTTCCATTCTCTTTCTTGAACAACACACCATCGAGAGTTACCAACGGATCTCAACTCCGTCAACCGTTGTCATTATTTCTTCAGTTCCTAGATCCACACACGATGTGTTATATGAAGGGAAATTAAGTAACATTTCACCCACCATCCCCCTCAACATATCTATTAAACCTGACATTGCCGAAAATGTCCACATCGAAGCTTCATGTTCCACCGATGAGGTTGTCACATATAAGTCAATTTTTCAAGAATTTTGTGACATCTTTGTGTGGAGCTACGAAGAGATGCCAGGTATTGACCCTGATATTTTTCTATACAAAATTAAGACATACCCGAATGCTAAACTCATCCGGCAGAGAATTCACCCAGTACACCCCCGTAAAGCTGCTACTATCAAGCTTGAAGTCAAAAAAATTCTTAAATTTGTCTTTATTTATCCTATGGCTTTGACTGATTAGTATCCAATCTAGTTCTGGTTAACAAGAAACAAGGTATGATTTGTGTCTGTGTTGATTATAGGGATATCAACAAAGATTTCCCTAAGGACAACTGTTGTGTCTATGTTGATTATAGGGATATCAAAAAAGCTTTCCCTAAGAACAACGTTCCTACCCCCTTCATTGACCAAATCGTCGAACATTGCCCCAGAAGTGAAATATTCTCTTTGATGGATGGTTTCTCTGGATATAATCAAATCAATATCTTACCTGTGGATCAACACAAAACCACTTTCATTTTTCCTTGGGACATGTTTGCCTACTAGAAACTACCCTTCGGTTTGAAAAATGTCGGTGCAACATTTCAATGTGCTATGTATTACACTTTCCATGATATTAAGAATATTGTACAACCCTATTTAGATGACCTACCTGTGCATTCCATGCATCGTAGTGATCCTCTGGCCCACCTCCAAGCCATTTTTCTTCATTATCGGTTTTATCATATACACATAAACCCACATAAATGTGTCTTTTGTGTGGATTCTGGCTGACTCCTAGGCTTTATTGTGTCACGTCAGGGGATCAGGGTAGATCCTATGAAGGTCAAGGCAATTCTCAATCTCTGTTAAGCCCTAATATTGGCTCATTACCACTTAGTTGGGGCATATTAGATTAGTAATGTTATTTTATTTATGTCGGCTTTAGGCCATTAGTTGTAATTTAGATTAGTAATGTTATTTTATTTATGTCGGCTTTAGGCCATTAAACCTCCTAGTCTCCTATATATACCAAGGAGACATTTTCATTTTGAATCATCTGGTACTTGAACATTTAAGTGGGTAAAAGGAGGTTGCCCCCTTGAATAGGTTTATTATCTGAAATTATCTCTTTTTAAAGGCGTTGAGTACTTTTCCTAAGGTTTTTCTATGCTATATTGATGTTTGGTTCTTAACATATGGTATCAGAGCTCAAGGTCTTGGGGTTTTGTTGCTACATCTGAGAGACCGTGGAATTTTATCTATAACATTGTTTCTACAACGTTTCAGAAGAAATGGCTTGGAGGATATTTAGAAGACAGATCAAGGTACATTGGGTTCAAAATTCAGCTCCTGAGGCCTTATACTTTTGGAGATACAGCCTGTACAAGATAGGGTTCTGGAATCATCCTGAAATGAGTCATTGTGGAATTTTCACTATAAAAACTTTTCTGTACCGTTTCAGACCTTGAAATATGGAGGCCATTTATAGACATTAGTAGTGTATCATTGGTAAAAAGTTCATATTCTCGGTCATCTTAAATTTGTATATACATCCTGTGTAAGATAGGGTATCTGACTAGCCCTATTGACTAGTCTCAAGAAGGGGTTGCAAGTAAAACAATCATAAATTCTTCCTAGAGTATCCAAATTGCATGGGACTAGTTGCATTGGATCGTGGACACTCTGTAGTATTTTGGGTGCGAGTTTCAAAATTTTATATCAATTATTTTGTGCGGCACACACTATACAAGTGAGATCTCCTGGAAAGGCCAAAAATAGGCAAGTTGTGGGGAAGTTACCATAAATTCCACTTGGCACATCCAATTTTGATCAGACCTGTGGAATTGTAGAGAAAAAATATCAAAGAAATACATAAGAGAAAGTTTCATACCCAGAAGGGCCAAAAATTTGGAGATACAATAGAAGCAATATTGTCTAGCAGAACCACCTCAAAATCAAGGTTCAAAAGTGATACTTGGCCAACATGCCACCCAAAAAGGGAACTTCTACACCAAATAACCCTCCATAAAATCCTACCTGGACTCTTGATGAAGGTGAAGAAATGTGTAGGGACATAAATGAACTACAAAATAAGATGGATTCAATGGAAGCTAAGTTGGAGACTAAGATAGATGGTTTAAAAGAGGAGATCATAGAAGCATTGAAAAATTTCATAACAGAGAAGACACCTGAAAGTGAAAATGCATCCCATGAAATTCATGATGTGGACACAAGGAAGGTGAA
Organism: Picea engelmannii; assembly: GCA_009831015.1. Taxonomy (NCBI): domain Eukaryota; kingdom Viridiplantae; phylum Streptophyta; class Pinopsida; order Pinales; family Pinaceae; genus Picea; species Picea engelmannii. Next base: position 1,287,846 of record ML779182.1, on the reverse strand, counting down.
TCAAGAATGGAGAA
>ML779182.1:1255328-1284948 GCA_009831015.1 Picea engelmannii | reverse complement strand
GTTCAAAGGTTTGTGGCAGAATGTGTGGTTTGCCAACAAAATAAGGTGGAAACAATTAAGACCCTAGGTATTTTACAACCATTATCCATCCCAAGTCAGCGTTGGGAGGAGGTTTCCATGGATTTCATCACAGGGTTACCAAATTCTGAAGGAAAGAGTGTCATCATGGTGATTGTTCATAGACTGACCAAGTATGCACATTAAACCTCCTAGTCTCCTATATATACCAAGGAGACATTTTCATTTTGAATCATCTGGTACTTGAACATTTAAGTGGGGTAAAAGGAGGTTGCCCCCTCAAAGAGGCTTATTATCTAAAATTATCTCTTTTTCAAGGTGTTGAGTACTTTTCCTGAGGTTTTTCTATGCTATATTGATGTTTGGTTCTTAACAATCTCCCTCCTCTTTCCTCACTTTTCCAGCTACAAAGTTTACATGGGAAGGAAAACTTTCTACATCGTTTTATCTCAAGCTAGGCTGAGTTAACACTCATATTTACTCGACTACTAAAGAAGGGCTCTAAGTTTGTATGGGACACCACTTCCAACAAAGCCTTCGATGCTTTGAAACTGATTTTAACCCACACCCCACTAATTTTCCCGCTCAATTATAGTCGAGATTATTTATTTTATCTCATTGCTTCGGACTCTACCATTTCCATGGTTCTGGTCCAAGAAGATGATTTACACAATGAGCATGTCATTTATTATTTGATTCAGAGTCTCACGACTACCGAAGCCAAGTACTTACATGTTGAAAAACTGGTCTTGGCAGTTGTTCAAGTTGTCCAACATTTCTGTCACTATATTATATTACGAAAGACCACTGTAATTTTAAATTGCAACCCTATGCAACACATCCTTACACATCAATTGCTAGGGGGGAAATACTCCAAATGGATAGTGATTCTCCAGGAGTTTGACTTAGAATTCGAATGCACTAAGTCCAAGAAATCCTTGGTGTTTGCCGAACTAATATGTGACCTTCCCTTCACTGAGATAGAAAATGTGGCAGAGGATTCCCTACCCAATGAATCCATTTTTCTTATCAGTTCTTATGACGCTTGGTATGGAGATATTATCATTTATCTCTAGAATCAAAATTTCCAGCTAGACCTCTCTAGTACAGACCATCATCACATCTGTTATCAAGCCCGTCAATACATCATTCTCAGTGACACTCTTTATCGTCATGGTGTTGACTCTATATTCCAACGCTGTCTCACCTTTGATGAGGCTGAGAAATATTTGATTGACTGCCACTCTAGAGTGTGTGGCGATCATATGTATGGGTATGCCACTACCCAAAATATCTTCTGAGCAGGGTACTTCTGGATTTGTTTATTTAAATATTGTATAACTTTCGTCCAGAAATTCCATGCTTGCCAAACATACAATCATAAGATAAGATCTCATCCCGCTCCCTTACACCCTGTAGTTTTCGTTGGACCTTTCTCTAGATGGGGTATTAATTTCATGACCTGTAACCCTCACTCAACTAGGGGACATGGATACATTATCATAGTCATGGATTATTTCATGAAATGGGTTGAGGCGATGCCTACATTCGACAATACAGGAAAAACTGCAGCCCCATTCATATTTAATCACATCATCACATGATTTGGAATCCCATAGTCTATCGTCACTAATCACGGTAGCCACTTTCAAAACTTCATGATGTTTAAGATTACAGAAAATTTGGGTCTTCGACATGAAAACTCATCCCCCTACTATCCACAGGTCAATGGCCAAGTTGAAGTGATCAACAAGATTCTTATCACCATGCTACAACGGATTATAGGAATTCACAAAACAAGTTGGCACATGATGTTGTTTTCAGCATTATGGGCGTATCGAACATCTGTGATGTATTCCACGAGGTTTACACCCTTCCAATTAGTGTATGGTATAGAACCTATCCTACTGATTGAATGTGAGATTCCATCATTAAAACTAGTCATTGAACTTCTCCCAAACACCTCTGTTGAAGAATAACATTTGTTGTATCTTATGCAATTGGACGAAGCCCATCATAATGCCACCCTAGTTATTGAAACCCAGAAGAAACGCGTCAAATCCCAATACGACAATCATGCCAAGCCATGCATTTTCTCTGAGAGTGATCTAGTTCTCCTCTATGAACAAGACTATGATTTGCTAGGAGCTAGAAAATTCGAGGCTATGTGGCGAGGCCCTTATATCGTCAAATGAGTGTTGGAGAAGGGAGCTTACGAGTTAGTAGATTATGATGGAATTCCTTTGAGTGAACCTAGAAATGGACTTTACTTGAAGAAGTACTATGCTTAGACTATCTTTGCATGAGTTCTTGTATTTTACTGTATCATACTGTTGTGTGCTACTTTTGCGTGTTTTTCATTATTTGGTTTCTACCCTCGACTGCTTACCTTGCGTTGTTATTGGTTTCCATATGTCAGAGTCTTTGCTACCCCACTTTGGCTTCGATGATGGCACTAGTTGTAGAACTAAGAACCTAGCTTCTACTATGTGGGCAATATATGCACCCACAAATGACCTTATTAGTCTACATGGTGTTTTCCTCGATCATGCAACCAATAATATAGCATAGTATAGCACAGTCATCGAATTGTTGACCGATTCTATATTACTTGGGATTCATTGCCTAGTTATAAGACTTGATTCATAGCTACTAGTGCTACAGTTAAGTAATGTCTATGCTATCCGAAGTCCTAATTTATTACGGGTATATTTATGAATTCGCCTCTTGGAACTTTATTTTGATTATATCGAGTATCAACACATTCCTAGATGTCTAAATACATTAACTGATGCATCAGCTAATTATGTGTTAGACATACATCTGAGAAATTTATAAATTCAATCACACATCACATGTATTACACAAAGCAAAATAAGTCGGTAGAGGCCTCATGTGTATATATATAATGATAAAAGTTTTTTACAAAAAAGATTGTTTTTCGTGCGAAGACCATAATATCAAAATATGATTCTCATAGCTTCTACAAAATGGCATCATGTATGTTTCTCACAGTAACACACTACTGCTCATGCTACCCTATGGAGAAATCATCTCAGTGGACCAGACACACCTACGGTATGGAATTGGAAACGCCTTGAGACCTCATTGATTGACATATCCGGGATGCCTGCAGTCAAACCCTCCAGATTTTGCTTGATTTCTTCATAATCATCTGCATCCCATCCTGCTACTACCGCTACTTCCCCCTACCTCTGGATAGGGGATGTACTCGGGGGCCAAAATGGCCCTACATCTATATGGTCAAAACATTTTAATTAGTCATTGGATTGAAAACATAAAAAAATGTTTAATATTTTGAATTTTTTTATAAAAAAAGCATAAACAAAAAATGTTTTTCTTACCTAGATCCCCCCACTGAGAACCCTCAGGTAGCACCAAGGCAGGATCATGGAGAAAATCCATCCCGACATATGCATAGTCATCGATCATCAATATATGGGGCTCCATCCAATCAAAAAATGTATCATTATATTTAATAATGGGCCCCGCTACATGTCGGGACATGAGATCACACCACCGCTTCATCCATGGATCTCGTGGCGCTGGTATATTCCAATCTAACTGTAAGCATAAGTGAGGGACTATTTCCAGGAATAAAGATACCAAAATGGATCCATACCCAAACTACTTCAGCTCCCCGTTCTTTCTCTTGGTCAACTATCTCTTCATACTGCAAAGGAGTCCATCGCACCAATTGAACACACGAGGTTTTGTGCATTCCATGGCATACTGGAAGTATCACTGCAGAGCCATGTGGGGAGAAGCACTCCCTGCCATCCATGAAATGGTGAAAAGAATGGTTCTGAGCATCAGATCATGGACCCCTCTGATAGCCACTTTACCCTTGCATTGCTCGGCCTCAGGTTCACAATAGTGTCTAATGTATTCACTCATTGGAAAACCACCACCTTGACCACCTGTTAAAGTCACTTACACCCCATGACAGGATAACCTCGTCAAGAAGTAAATATCTTCGATGTCCAAGGAATCACATGAACACCCACATGAAATACTTGTTGTTCCATGTCCCACATATGGACCAAATATTCCAACAGTCTCAGTTGGGCTCTCATGCCTTGGATCTTGAAGAACTTTAACAAACCACACTGTCGTAGGGAATTTATGGTGCCTGGATCATTTAAATCCATTGCATCATCATCTTCATGGTCTCTTTCTCTCCACTCCAACATTTTTGCAAATCAAAATACCTGCATGGAGATGAAAGAAAGAAGTTAGCACCTTCAATCATCATTTTTAGAATTATTTTTGGTCCAACGCATATTTTTTCTTTTTGGGTTTTCGGCTGCCACAACTAGGCCTCACTTACAAAGAGGGGTTTCCAAAGGTGAACCGTTGGGTGCCTGTAGAAATCCTTGATTTTCATAGGCCCCGATATAGGGCACCTATGGCAGCCCCAGCGCATGCCCACGACCCAAAATTTCACCGAAACAATCATCTCTTAACTGATTGAAATGAATTTTAAACCATTGAAAAGGAAGAAGATGAGGTACTCACCATTTTCATGCAAACCATTCACCAAATAATTGCATGTTCTCCCTGCAATCGACCACCGAAATATGAGGTGAAAAAAAGGCTCTTAGACAAGTTTTTGACCAAATACAAATGAAATAGTGAAAGTGAGTTCTTACCCCTATTTATCTCATTTTTTACTTTTTCTAAAAATATTTGATATCATTTAAATATATTTTCTCAAAAACCTACCAGCCTAATGGTCTTTTGAGTGTTTTGTTTCTTGCAAATAGGCAGACTAGGGTTCCGAACAATGAAGTATGGACAATTTTTGAGATTTGTTTTTCTTTTTCGCCGTGTGTATGATTACGTTTTAGGGTTTTTTAGAAAACCCTCGAGCTTAGTCTTTGTTCATTCTCATGCTCGAAAATCGATGAGAACGTAACCGAGTATACTTTTGTCATATTTTTGTACTCGTCATGGTAACATGAAAATAACGAAACTTATAGAGTAACCTTTAAGCTCTTTTCCCACTCCTTAAAAATGAAAACATTGTCGAGCAACCTTGTTTTGTTCATGCTCGTAAAAGTATTTGAATAAAACATTCGATGGGCGATATTTTATCACTTTTTTGGTCCTGTCGAACTATTTTATGAAAAAGGAACTGAGAGAGTTCTTTTTTAAGTGTTTTTCTAGACTCTATAAACATGAAAAACCTTCAAGTTTTCTATCTTTGGACTCGTTAAACAAACATCGAAAGACCCATATAGGACCAAACCACTCCTTCTTAGGGTTCATTAAAAATACTTCGAGGGACTTGTCCAAAGGATGAGCTTACATCAACAAGCATATGTTATCCTCCTCAATATTGCATAAAAATAAAGAGATACTTGCCAAAAATGGTGGGGGGAAATTTGGGAAAGAGGTGTGTCTCTGTATTTGTGTTAGTGGTAGTAAGCATCTCTCTTGAACATGGCACCCCCTTCATCATTTGAATCCAGGTTGGTAAATCCATTTTCCTCTCATCTAACTTTCTGCAAGTTCATAACTTGGGTCATCTTTGAGTCAATGCTACCAAGACTAGTGTCATGTCATTCATATGTTCAAGAGAAATTCAACCAATCCCTCTATTGAGTCGGCCATCTGCAATTGTCAATTCCTATCGTGTTGGCCTTCCTTGTGTCAATTTCAAATCATGATTGTACTTTTCTCTACCCTAAATCTGTTACTTATTTTGTGTCATTTGATGGGGGATACATCAAGGCCCTCCTATGATGAGTCTTTTCCTGTCAAATTCAGATCATTATCCAGGAACAAGACTTAGAAATTATTTAGTGCCTTAGAGCCTGCATGCCTCAATGGCAGGTTTCTTCTCTTTCGATTTTGGATTTACATCATTGATCCCTGATCAAGAGATTCCATCGAGTGTTCGACTTCAGCTCATCTATTCACACTCTTTGTATTGTACTATTGTACCTTGAGATTCATTGACATCAATGGTGATTCCCCTCGCACTTGTTAATGGTTTTCATTAACGACCGGTAATCAAGTGGTTTGTAACCATGTTCAACTTCAGCGCTTGTAATAACATGGCTAGATTCATACTAACAGACGACGGGATTGAAGACCCTGGACCTCATGATTTTTTGTCCAGGTTGCGATGGAGTATTTGTGATTTTCATTGACACATAGATCCACTTTGTATGTCTCATGGCTATGTCTACATCCGAGTTTTCCAATGCATAGATCCATAGTGTATTCTTGGTGGCTATTTCGAATCTTGATGACATGGATCCACAGTGTATAGTTGGTGGCCATGACTTATATTTATGATTTCAATCATTTATAGTCTGAACATGGGAATGCCTATTTCATACATGGTATAATATTGTGTGGATGCTTGATTGTTTGCAAGTTCCCAATTCGTGTGCTCCTTGTTCCCCACATACGCACACATTTTTACAAAGTATTTTAGCTGTCACAAGTTCCAGCCTCGCACTTTGGGGGGCATTATGTTATACATTATTTTGGTCACCCTAGTGATGATTTCACAAACATGTGTTCAGGCTCCCAACATGACTTTTTCTCTGAGAAAAGCAACTTCTTTCCTCCTTTACAAGGCTACTTTTTAGAAACGGTCCACAAGCTGCATATATTACACAGTGTGGAAATCTATGATTTCCACAGGCTTCTCTATAGCTAGCCCATGGGATTTCTGCAGGCTGCTATATAGGCAGGGTGAGGTGGCATTCCAAAGCTAAAAGAGGAAAGAGGTTTCACGAAGTTTCTATAAGGGAAATCTTCTAGAATGTGAGGTGGCATCCATATGGTTGCGATCCTACTGGTTTTTCTGATTTGGTGGGATCATCCTCATCCCTCTAACCACTTCACCTTCTCCTATATAATCTTGGGCTTCTCATGGAAAAGGTTAAGCAATATTAAGCAGAGAATTGATGAAAGAATAGGTTAAAGACTGTGTGAAGAATCATGTTTCTAGTAATGCTTGAGACCACCATTTTCCCATAAAGCTTTTGTGGATTATTTTCATGCGAATTTTGGAGCAAGTGTATGTGTGTGTTGGAACGAAATACCACTAAAAGGGGACTTGCAAAATCAAGGCATTTCGGTTATATCTTCTACTTTTCATTAATATAATACGGTGGCACGTCTCTTTCCCATAAAATGATTAGTATTTTATTACATGATTCCTTGATCACATGTTTAGTTTTTCTTTGAATTCTACCATTGTTTCTTTCACATTGGTTGGTTTGTGTTATCATAGATTTGATTCCACAAGAGCACTGGAGTGAAGCAGGGACAACAAAGATATAAGGAAGTGATTCATAAGGTATGTTATCTATTCCTCCTTTGGTAGTAAACTCAATGATCTCAACTTAGGGAAAGAGTCTTGTTCTGTCTCATTTTGTTCTATATCCAAGTGGATCTAGGGGGATTAGTTCATGTCTGCATCTACCAATTTACCCAATAACACTCCCTCATTCAAATTTGATAAAATGTGAACAAATGTCATGGAAAATATGTGTTGCAATAAACTTTCTTCCTATAAAATCATTGTTATTAATCCATGTCTTCAACCAAATCATTCTCATAGAAGATAAATTCAATAAGGAAGAGGTAATAAAAAACTCCCAAATTATGAAGCTCGTCCATCAACATAAAAAATCTGTAGAAAGAAAAATGAAATGGCATTTGAATTTCATGAAATTCAAACCAAACAAAATAAAAGAATATAAACTCAAACCAACCTCAAAAGAAAGAAAACCAATACCAATCGAATCAAGTCAAAGAAAAAAAATGAAGAATCCAAGTAAAATTTTGATGGACACTATATTTTGATTAAAAATAAAGAAGGGGTTTGTTCGAGGCCAAAAAATGGCGACTCACTAGGTGAAGTAGTTATCTCTGATCTGGTAAGCATTCATCTCAAGAACAAAATAATAATACTTGAAAAATGATTTAAGCTCCCTGAAATAAATTCACTTTGAGACCATAAAGTATTAAGATAAGCTCAATGTTATAACTAGATAATAGAATTTTCTTTGCAGGGGATTATAACCTGAAATAATTTCTTAATCAAAGAGTCACAATGTTTATAAAAGGACTTCAATATCGTTGACAGAGCCACTGCTTCTAGAAGGCATCCATAGTCTCGACATGGATTTCATTTAACCCACTCAAATGCTTTAATCTCATCCAATAGTTGTATCCACATGATGTATACTTCCATAAAAGTTAATTTAAAAGAATATACCTGCTACCTCTCGACCAGACATTGCTTTGTTGCCAACAGGCCTGTTTTGTACCCCGATGAAGTTGTATTGGTATTATGTGTTCATTTACCCGCTGCCAGCAAGACTATTTAGTACCACAACGGGTTTACACACACTTCCCACACTTAATTGCTTTCAACCGTCTTATGCCACTTTTAAATAATAATACAATTATAGATTTATGGATGAAAAAGAGAGTAGGGCTATACTGGAGGTTAATTGCAATACAGGTGAATAGTTGATCATGTTATTTATTTTCTTTCAAAACTGAGAGTTTTATCATGGTTTAGAGATTTTATATTTCATTTAAGAAATCATCTAGAGAATGGGGAAGAACTTAAAAGTGATTCCTTAAGAATATGGACAGCGTAAAAAGTTTAAAGATCATCGTAATTCTCAAAGATTTAAACCACGTCTCTGGTGTAATACTATGGGAAAGACAATTTGAGGACAAAACAAAAGTGACAATTGACTTAAAAATCAATTGTCTGAGCTATATCTTAATATCAAGACCTCTTTGAACTATTTCAAATTTCTTGAAAAACACAAGTCTTGAAATGAATGCTTCCTTCCAACGATTTCTCTTGGACCAACAATATAATGGTTCAAAAAGACAAGCAAGAAAAAAAATTCAATCAAAGCAATCAAAGAAATAAAAAAAAATAGACATCAAACCAAATCGGATTTTAATAATGGAATTCAAAATCGGAAGTGCATAAAAAATAAAAATAAAAAAATTAGCAAAAGCACACTTTCAGAAACAATTTTGGCCAAAGATAAACCCGAGCTTTGAGATATACTAGCATCCCATTGTAAAATAAAGGAAGAACTAAATCATATAAAATCTCATGTGCGAGCAAGTTCTTTTCTTAATATAGTGATCCATAAGATGTTACCTTGACCAAGCATTATTATTAAAAATAAAAGAGACTAAAATAAAATAGAAAAATCCTTGTTAAGATGAGTGCAATCCTACTCATGGAACCTTGGGTCAGGGTTGAATTCGAGTGGATTGATAGTTCAAATTTACTTATCTCTTTCCATTTTAAAATTTACATGATAATAATGCATTTTTGAAAAGAAATATTCAATGAAAAGCAGAGAGAAAAGGATTAAAGTGGGCTTCCCTAACAACATTCATATTATGGTTCTCTTGGTGTACCCACTTGTGTTCATAACTGCATTCTTACAAAAAGAAACATTGAGAAATAAAAATAAAGGAAACCTACTCCTAAACCTAATCTAACTACTAAACAAATCAAAATACTAAGTGAAGTCGTATTTCCAGTGCAACCATTGGAGTAACTGCAATCTTGCAATGGAAACAAAATCAAATATCAGTAAAAAGAATGGGAATGTATCAGAATATAAAAAAAATACATCATACTTACCTTTATAATAATCATTTAGAAACAAAGAAAGCATGATGCAGGAGCATCACCAACTCATCAAGCGAGCCAACACATCAAGCCGAGATCAACTGGATAAACAAACCCAAATTTTTGAAGTGCTTTGGGATTGTAGCGCAAGTCTTTAATGAACCATTTATGAAAGAGAGCCTTTTGTATATTGTATCAGACCTCGAGCCATACGCTCTTTTCTGAAGTAGATAGGAGGCATTTAATAGATTTAATGCTGGTAGATAGGATGTTTAATTCTAGATTTGATAGTTTAGAGTCCGAGAGGGAAAACGGATATAGACACCCTCATTGTACATTGTAACATTATTCTGGATTATCAAGCATTCAAGAGGAAGAGAAGAGCAAGCAAAGAATAATGTATGAAGAACACCCATGTACAGGCATTTGAATTAATAGAAGGAAGCTTTGATTCAAGCACATGGTTTGTGTTGTTTTCTCTGTGTATTGTTGATGTGCTCATGAATGTTTGTTTCTTGTTATGCATTTGCCTTGTATATGTTGTGCATAGGATTTCATGTTTCAAACTGAAGTCTGAAAGGGAGAGAGAGTGAGGTTCAATTGTTTCTCTATCTGATCCAGGAAATTCCTACAAGGTGTGCAGTTGAATTCATCCGCAAGGAGTACGTTGATGAAGGCTCAGTAGTTTAACTTTTTTTCTCATTCACCCAGAAGTGGAAGTGAGTTGTTGAAGCCGTGAAAGAAGTGCGCAGGCTGAAGAGGAAGTCTCAGTCATAAATCTAAGCAAAGGAGATCAAAGACTGCTGCTGCAGAAAGTGCGTAGAGTCGGAAGGATTCAACACTTGGGAAGTTGTTGAATATTTAGCACAAGGCGTGCGCACAAGTTTCCTCTGAAAGAATCAGAGTGGAAAATATTAAGAGGTTTAGTACCTTCGTGGTATCGTTAAAGGAGAGCACAAGGATTGTGCCGAGGAAGTCTCGAGTAAGCATTTCAAGCACAGGTGTCGAAGGGTAAGAGCTGAGAAGGGACACTTAGCCATTCTTGAGAAATTTCCAAGGAGGAGGAAGCGACGGTCATGATTCGCAGAGGAAAATAGCGAAATCCCATTAGTCGTTAGATCTTGGAAAGTTGCACAGGGGTAAGTCGCAGCGGACAGAGGAAGAACCCAAAGGAGACATCGAGATATTGGCATCATCGGGTTTTCATAAGGTTGAGAATCGAGACCTTGAAAGTCCCGAAATCGCGAGAAAGGATCTCAACCGTTGATCTTGGCAGGACACGTGGCAGGAGATCTGGACGAGTGGGCGTTTGAAGCATCGAGTTTTCCCAAAGGCAAGGAACTCTTGCATATAGGAATTGCGATCCGCGATTTCCTGATTGGATAAGAGCCGTCCAAACAGTAAGGACGCGTGGCGAGAGATCCCGGATAGTTCGGGGTTCGGCATTTTTGGATTCTTGGTGTCGAGAAACTCACAACATTAGAAGTTGCGAAATCCCAAAACGCGACGTTCCCACCTTTGTAACATTCCAGTGGGGACATGTGTTAGCATATAGAGGGTTTTGCGATTCGGAGGGTCTTGTGAAATTGTGTAACAAAAATTGTGAATTTCCGAACCGTGATTTCCCGAGCAACACTGGAGAGTGGGCCATAGGCACCATTGTGGAGGACAGGTGTCAAAGGGTCAACCCTGGTGGGGAGTCGACGCCAGGTGGCAATTTATATCGGGGTTCGAGAAATTGGAAGTCCTGTGTGCATTGACAATGGGAATCGTGATATTCCAATACGCGATTTCCCGAAGTGCGAAACTCGGAAGTGGGAAAGGACTGTGGTCTTGTGGACCAACATGCTACATGTAAAAGGAACTAGTAGGAGGGGGCTAAGGGTTGCAGAGTATCATCGCCGATCAGAAATCGGGGATCCGTGAGGTAAGTGATATACGACCTCACAAGTGTCGATTTCCCGATCGGAGAAAATTCCCGATAAGATAAAAGGAAAGCATTGAGGGACTTTCATCGGGTTCCGGGGATTGGAAGACCCGAATCTGGGAGTTAAGGTTCACGAATACGCAAAGTCCGATTTCCTAATAGAACAAAGGGAGGTCGTCCGGGGAGCCCTGTGGGTGCAGAAGAGTCTCGATAGGGGATTTGAAGAAACAATTTAGCTCTTCGGGCCTATGGAAAAGAAGGTCCTGGTGAAGCGGACGAACCCTGGTGCTGCGTTTGCATCAGTGTGGTATTAGAGCGAGAAAATTTATCTATTTTCTGTAGCAGAGAAGAAAGAAGATTTCACCATGCCGTCGAGGAGAGAAAGAAAATCACCCGATCCAGAGGATAGGGGAAATCAGAGAGGCAGAGGAAGACAAGTACAAAATATAGAAATGGAAAGGCAGATACGCGATCTCCGAGTGAGATTAGAAGATAGGGAAGCAGCGCAGAGACTCACAGCCAGTGCAGGAGATCTGAGTGACTCCGAAGTCGAAGTTGAAGTTGAACCACAAGGAGAAGTTGCAGCTGAAGATGCAGCCAACGAGCGGTTAATTAAGGCTATCGCTCGGATGAGTTCAAAAAAAAATATGAACATTCCAGCTTATGAAGGAAGTCTGGATGCAGAAGAGCTTCTAGATTGGATTAGAGCTCTTGATACTTATTTCGATTATGAAGATATTGAAGAAGATAAAAAGGTTAGGCATGCTGTCACAAAATTGAAGGGACATGCAGCATTATGGTGGGACAAGCTTCAAGAAGATAGACGTTCCAAAGGAAAGAAAAAGATCAAAAGCTGGGATCGAAGGATTGGGAAGATGAAGGCAAAGTTCATCCCAAGGGATTATCAAATCACATTGTTCAGGAGGATGCAGAACCCGAGATAGAAACTGATGACAATGAAGGAGTATACTGAAGAATTCTACAAGCTCAATATCAGAGCAGGTCATCGGGAGAGCGATGATGAAAAAGTTGTCAGATATATGAATGGCTTGAGATACGATATCTAGGATGAGATAAGTATGACAACCATCACAACGGTGGAGGATGCGTATCAGATGGCGTTGAAAGCCAAAGAGAAGCTAAGCTGTAAGCCAGAACAATGAGGCCGAGGTAGGAGACAACCAAAAGGTAAGTCAGTTGCCCAATATAGGTTCCAGAAATCCAAGGATGACTGGAAAAAGCCTTGACTAGAACAAAAAGAGGTGGAAGTTCACAACAAGGCCATCATGCTGAACAGTGAAGGCAGCCGACATAACAGAGTGGAGGATATGCTGATAATAACACATTTCCTTGTACCAAAGGTAGAGGAAGAGGCAGAGGTGGAGTCATCACATGCTTCACATGTGGAAAGAATGGACACAAGGCAGTTGATTGTCCATATAGGAAGAAGGATGGAGGAGAATATCACATCGCCGAGGCATAGAGGGGAGTTGCTGAAGCAAAAGACGCAGAATAAGGAAGGTCGTTGATGATGCATAAAGTTCTCTTAACACCTGAGAAGGAGGTGGAAGACACGGCTCAGAGAAACTGACTTTTCAGAAGCATAGGCAAGACCAAAGACAGGAAGTGCAAGGTTATCATGGATAGCGGTAGCACAGACAATCTCGTTTCAACCGAGATGGTGGAGAAACTAGAGTTGGAGACGACTGATCATCCAAGTCCATACAAAGTTTCATGGCTACAAAAGGGGCATCAAGTAAGTGTCACTAAACAGTGCTTAGTTGACATCAAGATAGGAGGATATAATGATAAAATACTCTGTGATGTTATTCCTATGGATGTATGTCATTTATAGATAGGCAGACCATGGCAATATGACAGGAACGTAATTCATGATCGGAAGATGAATACGTATACTTTGGAGAAGAATGGAAGAACACATATGTTACTTCCAATTAAAGAAAAAGAAGTAAAACCAGAGCTGAGAAATACTGTACTTCTCATGAGTGGGAAGCAACTTCTGGAAGAAGTAAAGAAGAAGGAAGATCCACAATTCTTTGTGGTCAGGAAACCAAAAGTTGTTTTGACCAGCACAAGAGTGGATGATTTTCCGGAAGAAATTCAGGATCTGCTAGAAGAGTTCACTGACATTGTGGTAGACAAATTACCTCATTCGTTGCCACCAGTGAGGAGTGTGAGTCATCATATAGACCTCATACCAAGATCTAGTTTATTGAACAAAGATGCGTACAGGTTGATGCCGCAGGAGAACGAAGAGGTCAAAAGGCAGGTGCAGGAACTATTGGATAAAGGATTGATCAGGGAGAGTTTAAGTCCATGTGTCGTTCCAATGGTACTGGGTCCAAAGAAAGATGGAGGTTGGAGAATCTGTACAGATTCCAGATCCATTAACAAGATAACCATCAGGTATAGGTTTCCATTGCCATGGATGGATGACTTGATGGACTGTTTAAGTGGAGCAATTTTTTTTTCAAAGGTTGATTTGAAAAGCGGATACCATCAGATTCGCATGAGGGAAGGCGATGAATGGAAGACAGCCTTCAAAACCAATGAAGGGTTGTATGAATGGCTAGTCATGCCATTTGGATTGACAAATGCACCGAGTACCTTCATGAGGTTAATGAATGAAGTGATGAAGGAATTCATTGGTAAGTTTTTCATTGTTTATCTGGATGACATATTGATTTTCAGCAAAACAAGAGAAGAACATCTGAAGCATTTAGCTGCAGTAATGAAGAAGCTACAACAGGAGAAGTTGTTGATAAGCATGAGGAAATATTCATTTATGAAGACATAACTCATTTACTTGGGATTTTTCATATCGGTGAATGAATTAAAGATGGATCCAAGTAAAGTGGAGGTAATTAAAAATTGGCCATCACCGAGAAATATTTTTGAGGTGAGAAGTTTTCATGGACTGGCTAGTTTCTACCGCAAGTTCATCAGGAATTTCAGTGGAATTAGCGCAGCAATGATGGATACAGTCAATAAAATACATAAATCTTTTCATTGGACTGAAGAGGCAGAGAAGAGCTTCAATCTGTTGAAGTGGAAGATCACAGAATAGCCAGTGTTGGTGTTGCCGGATTTTACGAAGGTGTTCCAAGTGAAATGTGATGCAAGTGGCTTTTCCATAGGAGTGGTCTTGAGTCAGGAGGACAGACCAATTGCATATTTCAGTGAGAAGTTGGATGAGGAAAAAGTGAATTACTCCACGTATGATAAAGAATTTTATGCTATCATACATGCGCTAAAGAAGTGGAGGCATTACTTGATCCCGAAAGAATTTGTTCTGTATAGTGATAATCATGCATTACAGATTGTGACTCAATAGGAGAAGTTGAATCAGTAACATGCTAAATGGGTAGAGTATATGTAGAATTTTACATTTGTAATTAAACACATTTCAGCTACTGCTAACAAAGTGGTTGATGCTTTGAGCAGGAAGTGTTTGTTGCTGCAGGAGTTCCGAGTCAAAACATTGGGTTTTGAAAATCTTAGGGACATGTATGTAGGTGATGCAAATTTTGCAGAGGCATATGAGGCAGCTGAGAATCCATTTCTCAGAGACAGAAGCCCATGGATGGATTAAATGATCCAAAATGGGTTGTTGTTCAAAGGAAATCAGTTATGCATTCCAAATTGCTCCATGAGAGAGAACTTATTGAAGGAGAAGCACAGCAGTGGATTGACAGGACACTTTGGCCATGAAAAAACATTCACAAAGTTGAATGAGTCATATTTTTGGCCAAGGATGCGAGCAGAAGTCAAGAATTTTGTTGATAGGTGTAGAATTGGCCAGCATTCAAAGGGCAGGAAGAAGAATGCAGGATTCTATCAATCATTACCCATACTCGAGAGGCATGGGATGAAATCAGCATGGATTTTGTATTGGGATTGTCGAGGACACAAAGAGGATATGATTCGATCTTTGTGGTGGTTGATAGGTTTTCTAAAATGGCACATTTTATCCCATGCCAGAAGACTAGCGATGCGACTCATATCGCAAATTTGTTTTTCAAGGAGATCATTAGACTTCATGGGTTACCCAGAAGTATAGTATCGAACAAGGATACAAAATTCATTGGACATTTCTGGAGGACACTCTGGAAGAATATAGGGACTAACTTGATGTTTAGTTCTGCTTATCATCCTCAGATGGATGGGCAAACAGAGGTGGTAAATAGAAGTCTGGGAGACTTACTCAGAAGCTTGGTGACAGAGCACCACAGCAGTTGGGACAATGTGTTGCCACAGGCAGAGTTTGCTTACAACGATTCAGTGAACAAGAGCACATGAAAAAGTCCATTTGAGATTGTATACGATAGGAAACCAAGAGGAGTATCTGAACTGAGGGATTCAGAACAAATAATAACCAAGAGTGCAAGCGCTAAAGAATTCACAGAGGCGATGAAAGAACTTCATAGCAGGGTGAAGGAACGATTGTTGCAATCAAACCAGGAATATAAGCGCAGAGCAGATCAACATTGGAAACAAATTTAGTTCAAAGTTGGTGATCTAGTTCTGGCACATATGAGAAAGGAAAGGTTCCCAAGGGGAACATACAACAAACTAAAAATGAAGAAAATTGGGCCATGAAGAGTCCTAAAGAAACTGGGAGAAAATGCTTATGAAATTGAGTTGCCAGATGAGATCGGAATATCTCCAACATTCAATGTCTCGGACTTATATCCATATAAGGCTGAGGAAGCAGGAGCTAGAAGTGATGAAAAACCAGAAATCCAGTGGTAGAAACAGATGCCAATTGCTAAGAAGCCACAGATGGAGCGTATACTTGACAAGAGAGTCAGCAAAAGGACCAGGCAGAAGAAATACTTCGAGTATCTGGTCAAATGGAGGAATCATCCAATGGAAGATGCCAGCTGGGAGACTGAAGCAGAGATTCAGAAGCATGGACAGACTATGCAGGAGCTCATGGATAGGATCCCATGAAAGTTTTCAAGCCGAGGAGTATGATGCAGGAGCATCGCCAACTCATCAAGCGAGCCAGCACATCAAGCAGAGATCAGTTGGATAAACAAACCCAAATTTTTGAAGTGCTTTGGGATTGTAGCGCAAGTCTTTAATGAACCATTTATGAAAGAGAACCTTTTGTATATTGTATCAAACATCAAGCCATATGATCTTGTCTGAAGTAGATAGGAGGCATTTAATAGATTTAATGATGGTAGATAGGATGTTTGATTCTAGATTTGATAGTTTAGAGTCCGAGAGGGAAAATGGATATAGACACCCTCATTGTACATTGTAACATTATTCTGGATTATCAAGCATTCAGGAGGAAGAGAAGAGAAAGATGAGAATACTGTATGAAGAACACCCATGTACAGGCATTTGAATTAATAGAAGGAATATTTGATTCAAGCACATGGTTTGTGTTGTTTTCTCTGTGTATTGTTGATGTGCTCATGAATGCTTGTTTCTTGTTATGCATTTGCTTTGTATATGTTGTGCATAGGATTTCATGTTTCAAACTGAAGTCTGAAAGGGAGAGAGAGTGAGGTTCAATTGTTTCTCTATCTGAGCCAGGAGATGCCTGCAAGGTGGGCAGTTGAATTCATCTGCAAGGAGTGCGTTGATGAAGGCTCAGTAGTTTAACTTTTGTTCTCATTCACCCAGAAGTGGAAGTGAGTTGTTGAAGCTGTGCAAGAAGTGCGCAAGCTGAAAAGGAAGTCTCAGTCGTAAATCTGAGCAAAGGAGATCACAGACTCCTATTGCAGAAAGTGCATAGAGTCGGAAGGATTCAACACTTGGGAAGTTGTTGAATATTGAGAGCAAGGCGTGCGTGTAAGTTTCCTCTGAAAGAATCAAAGTGGAAAATCTCAGGAGGTTTAGTACCTTCATGGTATCGTTAAAGGAGAGCACATGGATTGTGCCAAGGAAGTTTCGAGTAAGCATTTCAAGCGCGGGCATCGAAGGGTAAGAGCTGAGAAGGGACACTTAGCCATTCTCGAGAAATCTCCAAGGAGGAGGAATTGACGGTCAGGATTCACAGAGGAAAACAACGAAATCCCGTCAGCCGTTAGATCTCATAAAGTTGCGCAGGTGTAAGTCGCAGTGGACAGAGGAGGAACCCAGAGGAGACATCGAGATATTGGCATCATCGAGTTTTCATAAGGTTGAGAATCGAGACCTTGAAAGTCCCGAAATCACGAGAAAGGATCTCAACCATTGATCTTGGCAGGACACGTGGCAGGAGATCTAGACGAGTGGGCATTTGGAGCATCGGGTTTTCCCAAAGGCAAGGAACTCTTGCATATAGGAATCGCGATCCGTGATTTCCAGATTGGATCAGAGTCGTCCAAACAGCAAGGATGCATGGCGAGAGATACCAGATAGTTCAGGGTTCGTCATTTTAGGATTCTTGGTGTCGAGAAAATCACGACAGGAGAAGTCACGAAATCCTGAAATGCGACGGTCCCACCATCGTAACATTCCAGTGGGGACAGGTGTCAGCATATAGTGGGTTTTGAGATTCGGAGGGTCTTGTGAAATTGTGTAACGAAAATCATGAATTTTCGAACCGTGATTTCCCAAGCAACACTAGAGAGTGGGCCATAGGCGCCATTGTGGAGGATAGGTGTCGAAGGGTCAACCCTGGTGGGGAGTCGACGCCAGGTGGAAATTTATATCGGGGTTCGGGAAATTGGAAGTCCTGTGTGCATTGACAACGGGAATCACGATATTCCGATACACAATTTCCTGAAGTGTGAAACTCCAAAGTGGGAAAGGACTGTGGTCTTGTGGACCAAGAGGCTACATGTAAAAGGAACTAGCCAGCGGGGGCTAAGGGTTGTAGAGTATCATCGCCGATCGAAAATTGGGGATCCGCGAGGTAAGTGATATACGACCTCACAAGTGTCTATTTCCTGATCAGAGAAAATTCCTGATAAGAGCAAAGGAAAGCATTGAGGGACTTTCATCGGGTTTCGGGGATTGGAAGACCCGAATCTGGGAGTTAAGGTTCGCGAATACGCGAAGCCTGATTTCCCGATAGAACAAAGGGAGGTCGTCAGGGGAGCCCTGTGGGTGCAGAAGAGTCCCGATAGGGGATTTGAAGAAGCAATTTATCTCATCGGGCCTAGGGAAAAGAAGGTCCTGGTGAAGCAGACGAACCCTGGTGGTGCGTTTGCATCAAAGCATGACCTTACCATTCCCTTGAACACTTTTGATGTATGAATCCTCCAACCAATTTGCAATTCTATTGCGATATGGATCACTAAAGCATGGAAGAATGCAACTGAGTTAAAAAAACTTGCCAAAATTAAGATGACCTGACATAACCATTGACCAATACCGAAGTGTCTTGTCATCCTAACATTTTTCTTTTTGCCTATGAATTTCTTCATGTGGAGGATACAAAAAGAATGTGTTAATTTTACCTCCTTGATATTTTTTCACAAATAAGGTGAAAACAACCTTACCATTCTCTGGAAACTTTTCAAGATATGAACATTCCAGCCAATGTGAAATCCTATCATAATATGTGCAATTACCAACATAGAATTGCTCGAAAGAATTCATAAATGAAAAAGATTTATGATGAAAATAAGGTATTGGATTGGTATGGAAAGAGTCTTGTAAAAGGATCCTAATTTTGTTGGTAGGATTAAAATAACAAAAACTTATCATGATTTTTAACTGAAGAAGAAATGTCTCATTTTCTTGAAAATTTTCATTGAGCTCAAATACTTCAAGATTAACTATTTGAGGTGAACTAAATGGAACAACCAACATTTTTGAATAATCATCACTCGTGATAATATTTAGTTGATTATACTTTTCAACCTCAAATAATTGATCATGGAAAAATTCAGATCCTTCTTTAAACACAAATTGAGATGAATAAATGGAAGACGCAATTTGAAACTCTTCCAAAGCATTTCTTGATTTACCCACAGATAATTGATGAGAATAATAATTAATGTGTTCATGGGAAAAATTATTCTCCTCTTTATCTTCTATTCGGTAATCTCTATTAATTTGTACATGATTATATAATGTTGAATTCTATACAAGGTAATCTGGAACACACAATTGCACAACATTGGGATAAAAATATCAAGGTATAAGGAATAATATGTAGAATAATTGAGGAGATGAAATGCATCTCTTGAAATGATAGGTACATGTGTTTTGAATTCTGGTTTTGTTCCCTCTTCTGGAATAAACAGATCGTCTCTCATCATATGTTCTTTTAAAGAATACGAGATATTTTCCAAGACCAAATCATGTTCATCATAAAAGGGTGAATGTGAGAGAAAATTACCAGAATTAGATGATTCATTACTAGTTTGACCAATGTTTTCATCTCCCACTAATTGATCTTGAACCTATTCACATGAGTGAGGGGAAGTTTTACTGACAACAAGATTACCAAATTCACATTCCATCTCTTTTACTTCAGAAACAATTGTAATATGTTGGAGAGTTTGACCATGGTCTCCTTTTGAATTCAATGTTCCTTCCTTAATAGAAAAATACTTTATTGGCAACGAAATATTAGAAGCCATAATTGTATCTTGTAAAATGTCCTGTTGCTCCTGATCTGCCAAAATGAAGGAAGTTGAAAAAAAATGTGGTGCTTTAATGATTTCAATATCATCATGAACTTTTAAACCATCTTGAGATTGAGTATTAGTGCTCAATTCATATTGGTTAAAAATTAATTGATCTTGCTTGTCTGAGAGAGAAACAAGATATTGAAACCATTCATTAATAAGAGGAATTTGTTTCAAAGGGAATATAGTACAAACATGTATGAACCTAACTACAAAATCATTGAATGATTCATCATTTTCTTTCCTTAATAAACTTAATTCTTCACTTAATTTATCATAATCATAGTTGTTAAAATCTGATAAAAACTCAATTACAAATTCAAACAAAGAATGAATTGAATTAGCCAGAAAAAATTCAAACCAATATTTAACCCAACCTCGGAAGGTGAGAGTGAAAAATCTACATATAACATTAGGATCAATGATATTTTGTTTTAAACATTTATAAAAAAAAAATAGAAATATGGTCTACTGCAGATGTGTTCCCTTCACCATCAAAGGTGAGTTCTGAAAAGAGATCAGTTGTCTTGTTGGGAATAATTGGTAATGAGACATTGAAAGCATGTTCCAACACAATGATTTGGACAGGAGCCATGAAAAATTAAGAAATTGAAGAAATTGACTCCAAATATTTAGCGTGTCAGCTAACTTGCCTTCTAGTGCATTATAAGATGACACAGAAGAAGAATTTATAAATCCAAAATTATGAAAGGATGAGGGATGAAACATTTAATCATTAAATTGACTTCGGCTCTCCTTCTAGCGCCATTTGTTGATGGGCGTTTATGACACACTGTTAACTAGAATGGAAGATCCAGATCAAGGTTGTCTATTTAACCCAAGACGTTTGGAATAATATACACTGACGGGTTTTATGGCTCCATTAGCCAATTAGGATTTTAAAATAACTAAAATATGTGAACTAAATAAAGGTAAAATTCTATTAATCGACACATTAATTACAATTGCTTAACTAAGAGTGATTATATACAATAGATATATACAATTACAAGATTAAGTAAAGCCTTGTGAAAATAATTATTTTCAATTAATGAATCAAAACAAGATGAAAAATAAAAGGGAACTGTTTTTATACTATAAATGACGAAATAATAAATAATGAGTGAATACTATTATAAATGATATAACGTTAATGGAAAAAGAATTTAAGGTTTAAATGTTGTAATCATTATTCATTCGCAAATTAACAAATCAAATAAAATATAAACTAACTAACTTGATGTTCATCATTAGTACTAAGTTAGATTCATATTTATGTATTTGTATAAGCTCCACTTAACCTGTGTCAAGTATAAATCTATGACAAAAGAAAGAACTATACTTCCTAAAACAACTCAAAGAAGTATTTTATATTTCAGAACAAATCTATGATGACAGAAAGACAAATTGATTTTATCTCATGGGACTTTAAAATGTCCAATAGCTAAAAAATGAAAGAAACTTCAACTCTCAGAAAATGGTATTAACAACTATCCAAAAATATATGTAAACTCAAAATGACTAGATAGACGATCAATCACATATATCAACAGAACCAAAATATAATGAACCATGTAAAGAAAAACAAAGTGTGAAACGTTATATGCAGAACAGTCTAAAGCTAGTTCAATACAAATAAAATTTCACATCTAGAAATTACATGAGAAACAATAATAACATTTCACAGTTTACAAAAGGACGAAAGCCAAAGAGTAAATTGTGTCACATATAGTTTCAGGAAAATAAGTCCATCATATGGTCCAAGAGGAATTGCAGACTAGTAACTCATCAATATTTAAAGAAAACTTTTGGTTGTCCTGTATAACGTTGCTCCAATAACCTATATGTTAAGATAAATCTATATGTAAGGTTATATAAATTCTAAGATTGTGATAGTGTGAGGATAAAATCACTTTGACTGACAATTTAAATCTTATTTAAAATGCAGAAAGAACATCTTTCAAATCATGATTCTTAGTGAAGATATAATAGATTAATCAACAATAAAAAAATCTCAATTTATATCTTTACAAATATGAATTACATGAATAAACTCAATATAATACAAGATTTGTATCAAAATAATACAATCACCAAAATCAAGGTAATTGGGATAATAGACTCTTAAAGATTGAAAAAATTAATACATAAATGATAGCAATTAACCATGTATTGATAAAACAGACTAAATATAGTTTAAATCAATGCATAATCAATTACTCAAAGAATATGAAGATATTATAATGAAAATAAAACCATTTTACTCATAGGATAAAAGCCATTAAGCAATCTAGAATTTCATATTCTTCTTCGAAAATACTCATCCATTCTCCCAAAATTCCAACCATCTGTTACTCCATTTGAAAAGAAAAAGTTTACAAAATAAATAATATACAAAAAAGAAAGGATAAAAATCCTCCTCTGAATTTCCTGGATCTCTTGAGCTCTGAATTTTCCCATATATTTATGTAATGAATGAATAGTCTGGGTGTCACTAATAATTTCTACCACCTGAAATTTGTCTCTTAAATATACAACAATATCTCTCAAATTGTGCATTTGTTTGGGGAAAATATTGTGAGTAAGCTAAATGGGTGCATTCCGCAGATGGGTTTTCAACCGTTTCTTCAGATTTCTCATAGTTTGGCTGTAACTAGTCCCGCAAAATCGTTTGTTTGTTCTTGAACGAATTTCCAAATCTTATCTGTTGTTGTTCATAAATTATTTGTAGCAATCCAATATTATTTTTGGATAAATTGTCTTGAACGTATTTAGATAATTAAATCAATCCATGATCGGATCTGTACCAAATAAATGGTAATAGAAACCTATGAAACAAAAAGAAACCAAATTAATAACCTAAAAATTGTGAATAAAACAAAATCTAGAACAATAAAATTAAAATGAATTTAAACTAAATATAAGTTCTAAACAAATATTGTTTATATTTTCCTTTCAAATATGATCTTAAAATTCTAGAAGCTTCAAGTTGATGGAGAGGATAAAAATATCAATTTTGGGTTTTCACAAAATCAAACAAGATAGATAATTATTTTTTTATTTTTTTATTTTTTATTTTGAAATGAGATGCAAACTCACAAAATAATTTAATTAATTAAGCCTACCAAATGATTTTGTGAAAATGATTGCTAATGAGAAAAAGACGAAAATATAATGATAATTTAAACAAAAGTAAATAGTTGATAAAAATTAATGTTTTCATTTAAATTAAGGTTTCTATGTTTGTCTCTCCCTCATTCAAATTTGATCAAATGTGAACAAATGTCATAGAAAAGATGTGTCACAATAAACTTTCTTCCTGTAAAATCATTTTTTTTAATCCATGTCTTCAATCAAACCATTCTCATAGAAGATAAATTCAATAAGGAAGAGGTAATACCAAACTTCCAAATTATGAAGCTCATCCATCAACATAAAAAATCTGTAGAAATAAAAATGAAATGGGATTTGAATTTCATGAAATTCAAACCAAACAAAAGAAAAGAATATAAACTCAAACCAACCTCGAAACAAAGAAAACCAATACCAATCCAATCAAGTCAAAGAAAAAAAAATGAAGAATCCAAGTAAAATTTTGAGGGACCCTAGATTTTGATTAAAAATAAAGAAGGGGGTTGTTGGGACCCAACAAGCTCACAATTTCCTCCAGAGGATCTAGCAGGTACACCAAGCAGTCAGGGAACAGTTCGAGAAAATTCAAGCACAATATAAATCTCAGCATAAAAAACACAGGGTTGATCATTATTTCTCAGAGATAAGTTGCCACCATTCTAGTGAGTCTTTCACTATGTATTTTTATAGTCTTTGTACATTTTCTCTCATTAATAGAAAATTGTG
This sequence comes from Picea engelmannii, assembly GCA_009831015.1. Classification (NCBI taxonomy): domain Eukaryota; kingdom Viridiplantae; phylum Streptophyta; class Pinopsida; order Pinales; family Pinaceae; genus Picea; species Picea engelmannii. Next base: position 1,260,878 of record ML779182.1, on the reverse strand, counting down.
TATTATTGTATCTTTGTGTTTATGGTTGCATCTCTGATACATTTATGTTATATTATTGGATATCCGATATATCTCTGTACATTGCTTTATTATATATTCTCTCTCATTTTGTGTCGAAAATAATCCGGATCAATGGCTTCACATTAACAAGGATATATTGAAGGGTGAAGGCAAGAAAGTCAAGCCCATTCATTATGGACCCCTCACTATTTTCAAGAAAAGTGGTACCAATTCTTTTTGTCTAGATCTTCCACCTTATATGCATATTTACTCAGTTGTAACTGTAGAGAACATGAAACGTTTTGAGCCTCTCATGATCATGGATGAAGATGAGGAAGTTTCAATACCTTCGGTTGATGAGTTTGCTCCTGAGTACTTGGATGAGTTAAAGGAAGATATCATCCTGGACATAAGTGTTGGTTTTTATTCATATGATATATGAGAGATATTTGATATATTATTACAATAATGAGTGTTCCATATATAGGGAACATAAGGTGACCATCCATGAAAGGATGCATCCCTTGAATAATCAATAATTATTTATTATTATCATTTACTTATTATATATGATATTTAATAATCAATAATAATTATATTATTAATTATTATCTTTAGAGAATGTTTTCCCAATGTTGTCTAAACATCAACACTCCCTCTCAATGAGGGAGACATTCTGCAACATGCCACTCTTGTCTTTGAAGTATACAAACTTCACCCTAGACTCATGATACTTGTGTGTCAGTCTTGGGAGACATCTCTCTCCCACCTGAACCGAGGAGAAGCTCCTTCTATGGCTCTCCCTCTGAGCCAATTAACTCTCTCTAATATTAGGCTCATTTAAATGTCCTGGCAATGATCCTATCAAACAATTATCCACCCTTGCAGAGATCCATGACAAGATAGACAATGTTTGCATCCTATCATCATTCCGAGCATAGAACTCACAAACCCTAATTGCAATTTCTTTCTCAAACCATCGTTGCAATATCCGTTTCCAATTTGAACTATAAATTCCACAATGCCTAGTTGACATAAAATGACCACACACACAACCTAAAAAGAGTGAAACCCTAGTGCAAAGAGGATGCAAAGGCACTCTCACCACACTGATGCAAATATTCCTGGATCTGCAGTCATCCTGAAATTTCAGACTTAGGTTGTGCAACAAGGATCAACAAACTTCTAGTGATAGACACCATCATCTTCTCTCAGGATCCTGGGCTCTCTCATGAGGGAGCCACACCCAGTCAACCTGCTCTGATACCATGTTGGTTTTTATTCATATGATATATGAGAGATATTTGATATATTATTACAATAATGAGTTTTCCATATATAGGGAACATAAGGTGACCATCCATGAAAGGATGCGTCCCTTCAATAACCAATAACTATTTATTATTATCATTTACTTATTATATATGATATTTAATAATCAATAATAATTATATTATTAATTATTATCTTTCGAGAATGTCTTCCCAATGTTGTCTAAACATCAACAATAAGGACGAGGACTTCATCTAGGAGTGATGTTGATTATCTTCGGGTAGGATTAAAGGGTACACATCCAAGCAAAGAAAAGTGGATTGAGAAGGACAAGGTGAGGGAACTCTTCCCTCACTTATATGTTGATTGATGAAAACTTTTGGTGGTCCAAAAATCTCTCAATGGGAAGGCGTGATCCAAAAGGAATCCAGAGAATACTAAGGACAACTTAGAACTCACAGAAGCAACTCAGGAAGCTCAGAAAGGCCTCAACATATAGAGAAAGGAAAAAATTTCAAAGTCCTCGAAACTCTGTGAATGTGTCATCATCATGAAGAGCACGTCACAATATTTCCAATGACATAAATGGCTCATTAAACGAAGTTACAGATCAAAAGATATTTGTAGTCAAAGTTTGGTCAAACTAGCCTAGTCAGCAAGGGATGAATCAACATCTATATTGTTGATGTTAGCATTAGTATAGATGACTTCAACATATGTACAACATACGTGGCACATGTAGGAGGCAACACATCTCATTCTGAAGTCAGCATGGTGAGGTGGCTATTGGATTACTAAGAGGGGGGGGGTGAATCAGTAATAGCGTAATTATAACACTTTTTCTTCAAATGTTATATCAATGTAGAATTATTATCCAATAATGAGCAGTAAGAAATAAACAATCACACNCACCAGTGTTTTACGTGGAAACCCAAATCGAGAGAAAACCACAGAATGTTTTTTCTTATATGTCTTGAAGAATTACATTCATTGGAAGCACCAACTTCCTTTGTTTTCTAGCTACAACTAGAAGGAGGCTCCAACCCCCTAGTTTCTTAGGATACAACCTGAGGGAAGCTCCAACTCCCCAATTCTCTAGCTACAACCAGAAGGAGGCTAAAACCCCCAATGTTCTCTGGCTACAACCAGAAGGTGACTACAACCACCTGTCCTTGCTCCGTCCTGCCACCCTGAAGTAGAAGTAGAATGATGGAACCACTGTCACACTATCACTATGAGATATACCACTGTAAACCTGTACCAATAAATTTGAACCATGCATCAACCATGCATCAACCATGCATCAACCTGTACCTCAACCTGTAATCAACATGTACCATAAACAAGTGCATCAACCATGCACCAACCTGTAATCAACGTGTACCATAAACAAGTGCATCCAACCATGTACCAAGTATGTACCAATCATGTGTAAACTACTCATCAACTATGAATCATCAATATGTACCAAAATCATCAACTATACACCTCATGTATGTGCGCCAACTCATCAACTACTTGTCTCAACCATGTACTCAACATGTACCACAACCAAAAGCCCTCATCAATTTCATCATACAAATATAATTTGTAGCTCTATAGTAGACCTAGTGTATATGATCACATTCCTTCAAACCTTCCTTAACTTTAAAAACAAGAGACTAGCATTTTAATCAAAATTTTCTTTAGTCTCACATGCCTAGTTTTGGATTAGTCATCAACCCTAACTTGAAGTAATCATAACTTTGAACCTGTAATGTATAAAGATATGAAACTGATACACAATGTTCTTTAGTGTGTTTTATGCAATTCCTCCAAGTGTCACTACTTGGAACCTCTCAGAAAAGGAGTTATAGCAAAAATGGCATACTTTGTTGAATTCTGGCTTATTCTAGAGAGCGACCTTGTAGAGAATGCCCCACACAAACTGTTTGATGAAATGATATGAAACTATTAAAAAAATACTAAATATTATACCCTAACCAACACATTTAGTTTCACTAAATTTGGATCTCTTATGAAGAAGTTATGACAATTTTACCTGAAACACCTGATTTTGACTAGTTTCAGGACTGGTCACAAGCCCTATTTTCCATGGAGTGTAACTCCCAAACTACAACGACCCACAAGATGAATTTTTTTCCACATATACTTGAATATGTTTTTTCACTTTCATAGAAATTTTAGAGTCTGAATCATTATAGAAAAAACGTTATAGCGAAAATGGTGAGATGACCTATAAATAACATACCTTCGAAAGCACCATCAAAAGAATTTATCCTTCCTTGCATTTTGGCCTTCTTTTCTTCACCTTCACTCCAAATTCCGGTTTATATATCCTTGGTTACATAAAACACATATAGATCTTCAATATTCTCAAGTGTGATTCAAATGAGGGAGCCTTGCCTCTTATTTATACTCTCCAAGTAGCTTCCTTAAAAACATCTTCTATGTCACTTGGCCCACTTTCCTTATTTTAGGGTTGGGTCCACCTCTAATTTCTCCAATAAAATTATTATTGAAATAATTTATTTTGTATTCACTTTGAATTATAATACACTCATCACTTCACTTTATTATTTACCTTTTAAAATCTCTTAAACCACTTTGACTACTTTGACCTTTTGGGGATTCTAGATGACATATGAGGGTCCTCCAACTTCGTAAGGCCATAACTCTCAAACTGTGAGGAGTTATGTGACATTCTACATACCACCAAAAATGGCATGAAATGTACTATCCATATAGAATAGTATCATCTGAAAATATATCATAACTCATATCATTACCCATCAAACAAACTTGGGTCCATTACCCAAACATGGGGTCTCCAACTTCTCATGGTCATAACTCTCTAACCGTGAGGAATTATGTTATGTTCCACATACCATAGAAAATGACATGACAAGCACTATCCACATAGGATTGTTTCCCTGACAAAATCACTTTCCTTCATCTCATTATTCCACAATTAATCATGGGTTCTCTTACTCCACAAAGCACTTCCCGTGAGGGCTTTTACCATAAGGGGACCACTTTGGACTTCATCCATATTTACTTCTTATCAACCATGAAAAAACAATAATGAGTCATATTCACATCAAAAAATATTGTGTCCATTACCCAAGCCTTTGTGTTATGGGGCTTTCTTCAAGGGTTGACATCAATGACAACCAACCTTAATCAACAATCTCCCCCCTTTGGCATTGATGGAAACACTCTTATGCAATACTGAAATCATATCACTCATGCTCCCCTTGGAACCATGCCTTTGTCCTCTGCATCTGATAAATCTTCTCCCCCTAGAAACATGCCTCTATCCTTTTCATATGATAAATCTCTCCCCTTTGTCATCAATTCCAAAGGTATCTTTCCATCCGGGGCTGCTCCCCCTAACAAACTATCCTCTTATGGTGCTTCCTCGTGTACATCTAAGACATATAAGATAAGAATTAAAAAAACATTCTTTTTTGGAGTAGAAATAACTGCAAGTCTTTGGCGAAGATATTCAAAGGCTTCCCGTGGAAGTAGTTTTGTAAAGATGTCTGCCACTTGTTATTTTGTGCCCACATACTCAACTCTGATGTTTTTTTCTGCAACCTGCTCCTATAGAAAGTGATACTTGATTGGAATGTACTTCGTCTTGGAGTGCATCACCAGGTTTTTTGAGATATTGATGGCACTTGTATTATCACAATATATTGGAATGGGCTCATCATACTCAACCTGTATATCTGTCAAAGATTGTTTCATCCAAAGGACCTGTGTACAAAATGTTGTTGTTGCAATATACTCTGCCTCGGCTGTAGATAGAGATATCAATGATTGTTTCTAACTTATACATGATACCAAACACTCACTGTTATCCACAATTTTGGTCACTGTGACGATGTCATGGTGATGTCATGATGATAGAAAATCAAACTCCTCATTAAAGAACTCCTTCCTGAAAAGAGTTGCTCTTATCTATTTCCAGAAATCATGTTTTGAAGATAGTTCGCAGGCTGCTTATATACTCTCCTGCGAGAATGATACATTCCCGCATGCTGCATTCATCTAGGGTGCAAACTTCTCGCACTGTAAACATTGCCAGGGTGCAGACATCTTTTTACAAAGGAAAAAGTTAAGATTCTCAAACCTTCTAGAAGGGAATCTTCTAGAAGATTGAGTTGGTATTCGAATGGTTGTTCAGAAGCTGGCATTCCAGATTTATTGGGATCATTCTTATCCTAGAAACTAACCTATTCTCTCTTATAAATTGATGAGAATACTCATGGA
>ML779182.1:1220279-1236553 GCA_009831015.1 Picea engelmannii | reverse complement strand
TCCTATTGTTAGCTCTGCAATTTACAACTTTATGTCCAAAATTATTACAAGCATAACATAAACCAAAAAATATAGTTTGATACCTAGTAGTTGAAGATCTTATGAAAGGAGGTGCTCTTATGAATCCTTCTTCTTCTTGAGGCATATCTATCTATTGTTGATTCTGAAATCTGAATCTTCTCGATGGAGGAGTGCCCCTGTAATCTTCCTTGTATATCTTTTTATCCCCTTTGATTGTTTCTACATAACTTTTTGGATTTGTTTCTTGCTCTATTGTTTTGGATATTGATCCCTTTTATGTCTGATTGTATCCAAGTTTGGACATGTCAAGATAAGATTTTTGACTGTTGATAATGTCATCCAGAACTTTTGAGCTATTCTGCATATTTTTCTTTTGAACATCCTTTCTTATTGTGATAATCTCTGCTTCCAGGTTTCCAATGATCCTGTCCTTTCCTTCTAGCTATTTTTTGAGTGATTCTTCAATTATTTTATCTTCTTCTATTTGAATCTTCAATTTTGTGATCATTTGTTCTAGTTCTTGAGTGTCTTTTTTCTTATCTAGTTCTGCTTGTAGTTTCTTGTTTTTATTCTTTTCTCTTTTGATAAATTCTATGACACTCATTAATTCTTCTCAGAAGTCAACTTCTACATCTTCAATTTCTTCTTCATATGCTTCTTCATATTCTTCTTCAGAGTCTTCTTTATCAGAGTCTTCTACTTCCATGAATATAACTCTCCCTATTTCACTCTCACTGACTTCATCTTCATCTGATGATGAGATGTCTTATTTGGTGCAAAAGTTTTTCTTGAAAACTTTCTTTGTAGTTATTTTACCTTTATATGTTTGTATTCCTTTTGAGTAACCTTCATCATTTGTCTTTTTCTTATGAGGACATTTGTTAGAAAAATGACCAATACCATCACAATTAAAACAAAGTAAAGGAAGCTTACCTCTATACCTACCGTTGGTTCCCTTGTTCAGTCTTTTCATGAAGTTGGCCACTTCTTCATCATCTTTCGAGAAGTTGTTGTTGCTGCTATATTCTTCTGGTTCCTTTTTCTTTTGCTTTGATCTTTTGGATTCTTTGAAGGCTACTTCTTTTAAATATGGATTTTCTTGTTCAGTTATCATCTCATATGGTGTGAAGATTCCATGCAGTTTGTCCATGCTTATTGAGTTTAGATATGATCTTTCTTCTAGTGCTGATATCTTAGGGTTGAATCTCATAGGAAGAGATCTTAGTACCTTTTGAACAATTACAAATTCTTCGATTTCTTCTCCCAATCCTGTGATTGCATTCACTATTTCATCGAGTCATAAGAAGTAGGCTACGATAACTTCATCTTCCTTCATTTTTAGTTGTTCGAACTGACCTCTATAAGTTTGAATCTCCTTCATAAATATTTCGAAGCTTGTCCCAAATCTCTTTAGCAGATTTACAATGTGCAACTTTGGTGAATACCATATCACTGAGACCATTCAAAAGTGCATTTATGGCTTTGGAATTATTCTCAGCGAGTTTCACTGCTTTTTCATTTGTTGGTGGAACTGTTGGTGCTGTGTATCCATCTACAATTGATTGCCAAACTTGAAATCCCTGTGCCTGTATATATGCCTTCATCCTTATGCTCCAAAAAACATACTTATGTTCATCAAACTGTGGTATTCCATTTTTATACAAGTTGTTACTTTCCATGATCTACTTTTCAATGGTTAAACTGATTTCTGAAGGAACCTGCTATGATACCAATTGTTGGATTACTGAGAGGGGGGGTGAATCAATAATAGCATAATTATAATCTTTTTCTTCAAATGTTATATCAATGTAGAATTATTATCCAATAATGAGCAGTAAAAAATAAACAATCACACACATACACAGTACACCAGTGTTTTAGGTGGAAATTCAAATCAGGAGAAAACCATAGAATGTTTTTTCTTATATGTCTTGAAGAATTGCATTCATTGGAAGCACCAACTTCCTTTGTTTTCTAGCTGCAACTAGAAGGAGGCTCCAACCCCCTATTTTCTCAGGATACAACCTGATGGAAGCTCCAACTCCCCAATTCTCTCACTACAACCAGAAGGAGGCTACAACCCCAATGTTCTTCAGCTACAACCAGAAGGTGGCTACAACCACCTGTACTTACCCCGTCCTACCACCCTGAAGTAGAAGTATAATGATGGAAACCCTGTCACACTATCACTTTGAGATATACCATTGTAAACCTGTACCAATAAATATGAACCATGCATCAACCATGCATCAACCTATACCTCAACCTGTAATCAACATGTACCATAAACAAGTGCATCAACCATGCACTAACCTGTAATCAACCTGTACCATAAACAAGTGCATCCAACCATGTACCAATTATGTACAAATCATGTGTCAACTACTCATCAACTATGACTCATCAATATGTACCAACATTATCAACTATACACCTTATGTATGTGCGCCAACTCATCAACTACTTGTCTCAACCATGTACTCAACATGTACCACAACTAAAAGCCCTCATCAATTTCATCATCCAAATATGATTTGTAGATATGTACTAGACCTGGTGTATATTATCACATTCCTGCAAACCTTCCTTAACTTTAAAAACAAGAGACTAGCATTTTCATCAAACTTTTCTTTAGTCTCGCATGCCTAGTTTTGGATTAGTCAACAACCCTAACTTGAAGTAATCATAACTTTGAACCTGTAATGTATAAAGATTTAAAACTGATACACAATGTTCTTCAATGTTTTTTTTGCAATTCCTCCAAGTGTCACTACTTGGAACCTCTCAGAAAATGAGTTATAGAAAAAATGGCATACCTTGCTGAATTTTGGCTTATTCTAGAGAGTGACCTTGTAGAGCGTGCCCCACACAAAATATTTTATCAAATGATATGAAAATATTACAAAGAATACTATAGATGGTACCCTAAACAACACATTTAGTCTCACTAAATTTGGATCTGTTATGAATAATGTATGACGTTTTTACCAGAAACACCTGATTTTGACTAGTTTCAGGACTGACCACAAACCCTATTGCCCACGGAGTGTAACTCCCAAAATACAATGACCCACAATCTGAATTTTTTTCTGCAAATACTTGGATATGTTTCCTCAATTTCATAGAAATTTCACGGTCTTAATCATTATAAAAAAAAAATTATAGCGAAAATGGTGAGATGACCTGTAAATAACATACCTTAGAAAGCACCATCAAAAGAATTTATCCTTCCTCGCATTTCAGTCTTCTTTTCTTCACCTTCACTCAGAATTTCGGTTTAGATATCCTTGGTTACCTCAGAAACATATAGATATTCAATATTCTCAAGTTTGATTCAAATGAGAGAGCCTTGCCTCTTATTTATACTGTCCAAGTAGCTTCCTTAAAAACATCTTCTAGTTCACTTGGCCCACTTTCCTTATTTTAGGGTTGGGTCCACTTCTAATTTCTCCATTGAATTTATTATTGAAATAATTTATTTTGTATTCTCTTTGAATTATAATACACTCATCACTTCACTTTATTATATACCTTTTAAAATCTCTTAAACCACTTTGACTACTTTGACCTTTTGGGGCTTCTAGATGACATATGAGGGTCCTCCAACTTTGTAAGGCCATAACTCTCAAACCGTGAGGAGTTATGTGACGTTTTACATACCACCAGAAATGGAATGACATGTACTATCCATATAGAATAGTTTTATCTAAAAATATATCATAACTCATACTGTTACCCATCAAACAAAATTGGATCCATTACCCAAACCTGGGGTCTCCAACTTCTCATGGCCATAACTCTCTAACTGTGAGGAATTATGTGATGTTCCACATACCACCGGAAATCAAATGACAAGCACTATCCATCTAGGATAGTTTCCTTGAAAAAATCACTTTCCTTCATCTCATTATTCCACAATTAAGCATGGGTTCTCTTACTCCACAAAGCATCTTCCCGTGAGGGCTTTCACCATAAGGGGACCACTTTGGAGTTCATCCATATTTACTTCTTATCAACCATGACAAAACAATAATGAGTCATATTTATATCAAACAATATTAGGTCCATTACCCAATCCTTTGTGCTATGGGGATTTCTTCAAGGGTTAACATCAATGACAACCAACCTTAATCAACAGTGGTAGCACCAGAGGCTTCCATGTGTCACTCAATTTTGGCTTTTTTAGGTTGATTCATGGACCAATGAAAAAGTGCCACGTGGCAATCCATACATCCATGTGGAAGACTAAACAGTGATGTGGTAGGTGACATTGCAGGCTGATGTGGTAGGATGATATGGCAGTTAAGGTGGCAGACCATACACTGATGTGGCAGGTTACTGTATAGGTGGTTGATGTGGCCCAATGGTTGGATTCCACATGACAGTGGGAAAATGCCCAATGAGGGCCTGAGATCCAAAATTAAAAAATTAAAAAAAGGGAATGCGGGTCCGCCAAAATTTGGTGGAACCCTGCCAAATCTGGCGCCCAATATTCAATATAAACAACCTCTTAAAAGTTGGTTGAACCACCACATTAATATATGTGTATGTTATAACAAAAAACCAAAAGGGGAGGCCCATAGGCTCGACCCCATGACCTCCCCCACTATATACGCATTAAAAATAGCTCTGCCAACCACTATGCCAAATGACCTCCATTGTTTACAACACCCAAATTTTTATTTAAAATTTTAATGCGTGAGTGCACAGGGGGAGGCTTGTGACAGTACGGTTAGGCACAGTTTACAAGACATTTTCTTGGCATTAATTGTAGGTTGCAGAGCACAGAAACTGAGACAAGATTTGTCTTGGGCCTAGGAGTGCTAGAGTTGGATTGAGGCATGGAGACAATCATTTTTGGGTAATTTGACAACACGAATTCAATGGTGTTGTCTATTTTCTGATCTAAGCAAAGCTTCTACAACTTGATTCAATAATGAGGTATACTTATGTATTTTTCCAAATTCTTTTGTTGATTTAATAAAAAGACCTACCCATTTAAGAGCAGGACCCGGAGACATAGTCCACCAGGGACGAACTCCGTTATCAATTATTTTTTGTTTAGATTTGATGCTTATGTATCTTCATTATTGAACTTTTCATTCTTTAATGGTCCACTTTAATTTATGCTCATTTAATACAATTCTTTATAAGTCACTTTGATGAAAAGATATCGGATCAATGGGTGATGTTGGAGGAAGATGACAATGTCCAACAACTAGACCAGCAAGAGGAGGAAATCAACACTTCAATGAAGGAGTTGAAGCAACGATAAAAGGCCATGAGAATTAGAGAGTGATTGAAGGGAATGCAGGAGATGAAGACCCTGCAGGCAAAATTGAAGACTACGTAGAATAACAAGCAGGCAAGGAAAGCTCAGTTAGAACCTCTCTAGGAGAAATAAGCGCAAATAATTGCAGAACTAGGGAAGGAGAAGATAGGAATGGCTCAGGATCATGCCAAGAGCGTAGAGTCTCTGAGGGAACACATCATAACACAAAGGTTAGAGGATCTCATAGAGAAAGTTGTGCAAGATAAAGGAGAAGGGGAAGAATTAGAGGAAAATTTTCACAACTTGGCAAAGGTTGTACAGGGAGCACGCACCACTTAAGTGGCTTGGGACAAACCACATGTCAGTGTTGGGGGCCTATTGGGCACATGCCTATTTTGGGAATATATTATGGGTGTAGTCCTACTTTTGGAGAAGGATCTGGTTTAAGGAAAGACTTATTTTTGGAAAGGAAGATCTATTTTTGGAGCACGCACAAGAAGTGGAAAGAAAACAACATGCAAAAAAAGAAGGAAAAGAAACATGCAGGAGGAAATGCAACATAACATGTAGGAAGACAAGCCTAACTAGGATATGGTTATGGTTTTTGGTAAGGATTGTAACAACTATAATCCTTTAAAATAGTATAAATAAGAACCTAGGAGGTCTAGAAAGGAGGATGTTCGTTAAGGAAAGAAAATGATCATATCAATTTGCAGGATTGTTGATTGTAATAAGTTTGTAGAAGAGTCAAATAAGGGATATTTTGTAGGGTTAGGTCATGGGATAAGGAGCCTAGTTTGATCTAGTACTCCTCACAAAGGGTTCCCACCTTCAATCTGGATTGTATTACCGAGATGTAATGCGCGCAACGCAATATTTTGTAGCAGATTAAATAAAAGGGCAGAGAAGCTGGATCTTTGTGGACATAGCCCCAGGAGGGGGTGAACCATGGTACAACTTGGTTTATGTTTGATGTTTAATGAATGTTTACTTTATGTTAATTATTATCTTATGAATGAATGATTAAACTAGATGTATCAACATGCATGAATGAGGCTAAATATGAATAAATCCTAGAAATACTTAAATAATTAACAAGGTTAATGCATAAAGAAGGAATAACACAACCACAGATCCACACTCATTCCTAGACTACAAACACCTAAGTATTGCAGTCTCCCATAAAAGCTATCTCATGTGAGACTGCGTTGTGCACCCTATGCGCAACGTTTCCTTCTGGTTTACCAGGAGAGTTGATAGTTTTTTAGGGTTTTGTTGGAAACGTATTGAGATCTGAACCTAGTTCAACCCAAGAAGAGGAAATACAAAGAAACTCAACCAACAAAAACCATAGATCATGATTAATTACACATAATCATAGGTTTTAGAGAGGGGGTGTTACAAGTATCATAGGTGATCTTTTGGGATTTAATTATTATAACCTTCATTTTTCCAGTGTTAACAATCATACCCATGATACAAAAAAGTCCTTGAGGATTCTTAACTTCTTATCGAGGTCAAATGGAATACTTTCAACAAGGACGCTATCATCAACATAAAGAAGAAGGATGATGAATATACCAGTGAGAGTTGAGCCAACACAATATGCATCTTCTAGACAATATTCTAACTTGTCAATGTATATTCCAAATGGGTAGGGGACAAGGGACAACCTTGCTTGACTCCTATATTATAGTTAATTTATTTTCACCAACCCTTAGTGTTTCTAAACTTGGCAACAACTTTCTCATACATCTTTACTACAACTACTCTCAAATCAAAAGGAAATTTTATCTATTCTAGCCTATTCCAAAGGTTTGTCCTAATTATTATGTCAAAATATTTTCTATAATAAATGAAAACATCAAAGGAGATTGGTTTTATTATTGTGACACTCCTCCTTAATGATCTTAAGTGTAACAAGGTGGTATATAGTTGAATGATATCCTTTGAACTCGACTTGGCCTTTAGTTGTTTCTCCATTTATTTCTATGATCCAGGTGGATATCGGTGGCCACCCCCTTTTCCAACTAGCTTAAAACAATTTTCTGGCAGTTTTGGTAATTTACTATTTTTAGCAGTTTTTAACTTCTAGGGCCATTTTGAGGGCCTAAATGAAGGTTTTTTGGGATCGAGGTTCTCAATGATACCCAAAGGCTCTAATTGAGCCCCCTAAATGAATAGTTATCGTCGAGGAGTTCATTTAAGGGGCTCAATTAGAGCCTTCGACTATCAATGAGAACCTCGATCCCGAAAAACCTTCATTTAGGCCCTCAAAATGGCCTCGGAAGTTAAAAACTGCTAAAAATAGTAAATTACCAAAACTGCCAGAAAACTATTTTGAGCCAGTTGGAAAAGGTGTGTGGCCACCGATATCCACCTAGATCATTCTAGCCATACACTGATCTTCTTTTCCAAAATACTTTTGTACAACTTCGATAAAATGGGGCTAACCATAATGGTCCTATGGTATTCATTTTATCCCCACTTTTAAAAATAGGTACAAGGAGGCTTGAGTCCAAGGTTTAAGGAAGCCCTACTTCACTTCTAAATTGAAGAGTTTGTGTAGGTGGGAGATGATGATGTGCCCTCCAATTTTTAATATTTCAACTTTGTTATCACTGAAATTTCATCTGCACATGGTTACAAGAATTCAACATCGTCAAATAGTTATGAAGTCATCCATGGACCTGAATTAACACAAAATCATTCATAAAGGGTCAAAAACTATACAAAAAAGTGAAAAATTGAAGGGCACTATGAAGACACTGGGCGCGCGCACACATGCGCGAAACAAAAGCGCTAAATTCACGCACATGTGCAAGATGTGTGAATGTTATCGCAAAAAGCCATGCACCTGAGAAACGATGCATTTATGAGAGTGGTCAGCCACCCACTCACTTCTGGTTCGGCTCCCAAGATGATTTGACACTCAAATCTGGACTGGATTCGACTGGATGGATGGTCAAAGACCTAGAAATTCCCTAATTAGCCTCTTTTCACATTACAAACTAGTTGAACAATATCTCAAAGGAATGCTATAAAAAGGCCATGGATACACTTCATTTTTCAAGGAATTCAAAGCAAAGTTATGCTGCCATTATTATCTTGAGGAATCTTCTATCCTTGCCAAGAGTATACTTGTATCATTGCATTGGGAAATCCATCTCACCCCTTGAGTGGATTAGCAAAGAATTCTTTCACCATTTTCATTTTCATTTTCAAAGTTGTAAGAAGAGCTTACTTGTGGGGGTCTGTTGGCAGCCAATTCAATTTTTTTTAATTGCCTTAAAAGTTGCCTACACCTACAGCTATGAACTTCAAATTTCTGTCGCATTTCACAAAAAGACGACACTTTCATTTCAAGCGACATTTGCAAATTGGTTTTAATTTAGTTTTCATGACTGAAAGCGTGAAAACTCCTCCATCATTATTTGAATTTTCATTATCTGCTCATTGATATATTGGTTGGTACTTACCTTTGGTTTATTATTAAGCGGCTGGGATGATTTTTCAAACTATGTCCATTTGCCTATTCTCACTCTGATTGCGCAACTGGATTTTTATTTAATTGATAAGGCATTGAGCATGTTGATTGATGAATTATACTTGATTATATAGGGGTCATGGTGGATTAAATGTTTTTATATAATGTCATCCTTACCATTATAATCTCTTGACTTATCAATTTTATCTATTGTCACCATGTTTTAAAAACTTTTGATCAAAACACTGGATTGTGCAAAAAGCGCATGGGTCACATATGAGTTTGATTTCATATTGAATGACAATGTTTGATTATACACATGGCGCATTGGTGAAACATTTGGATTTTACTTTGGTTTGAATTATACTATGACACATTGATATAATTTATGGTTTTGGTTTTACATTGATTAATGGCACGTTGATATGATTATCCACTGCTTTAAATTTCGGGTTGGCCAATTAGTATGGTTTAAACGATATGATGAGTGATTGAACAACACTATATTGTTCCATTAATATGTTGCATGGCGGTGAACTAACCCACCACCTTTGCACGCGCATATTGATTTTCCTCCCCTTTGAGCGATTGCAGCTGTTAGCCCTATCGATTTTTCCCCTCTGTATTGTTGTGTTCAATCCAAACCCTACCATGCACCCACACCATGGCTCCGGTCGTAAGGGATGAACCCAAGGGTAGCCAGGCATTGTTAATGTTTGATGGTGCTTACAGCAACTTGGAGGAATTCGGATGGCTCTCGTTCATACGAAATTTTGATAGCTATAACCCTAGCGTGGCTCGACAATTTGCATTAACCTTCAATGGCTTCCGAGCCAAGGTTAGGGATGTGCAATTAGAAATTGACGAGCAATTTCTCAGTTTAGCTACTGGTTTGCCTGTTGTCGGACAGAAATGGTCAAAAAATTACAAAGTGGAAGATGTCCCGTGGACATTACTCTTCCAGTCACGAATGGTGAGTTCCTGTGACAAGGGTTTGCCTGCAAATATGCTCAAGCAACGTTGGCATGACTTGTTGATGGTAAACAAGCAGTTCATTACCTGCGAGGGCCGGTATGGTTTCGTTTTCTTGTACCACCTTCGGCTACTTATGGTTTTCATGGGCTATGAGCTTAATATGCCTTACTACTTGCATAGGAGTTTGTTTAAAATGTCTAAAAGGTACAAACGAAACCAGTCCTATAACAGTCTTTTTCATTTTGGGTTAATTAAAATGCTTATAGTTTGTAAGTTGGGGTTACACCGATACTGTTGGGAGGATTTTCTTAAACGCAATAATTTTGGTGACTCACGCCCACCACAGGTTGACAAACCTGTGGTGAGCGAGTGCAAATCAGTACCCCCTGTGCCTTACAGTGCTCTGTTACCAAAACCCCTACCCGATTCTTCTATTGACTTACCCAGTTCTGTGACCAAACATGTTGAAGATACTAAACCCGTGGCTAAAAGGCCTAAAGCCAAACCCACTGCCAATTCTAAAGGCAAGAAGAACGCTCGGTTAATCTCTCACATGGCAGGAAACAAACCAAAAGCACCTGTCAAACCTGACCCTATTATGGTGAGTGAAGATTCTGACTCAGAGGTTGAACGTTACCTGGCAAGTGAGTATCCCTATCCAAAAGGTCTGTGTGATAAACTCGCATATGATTTTGTGAAGAACCTACCACCTTGTTTGCAAAATGACCCTAATTATCCAGGCATCAAAATGTCTTGTGAAACCCCAGGTGACTTGTCGAAACCCCCTCCTGCTCTAGTCGAACCAGCTGCTCCACCATGTGATCAGTGTGGCTCATGGTTGAAAAGGTATTACCTTGATGCGCCAATGCTACAGTCCAGAATTCATGCTCTGGAGGATCAAGTTGTGAGGCTCACCAGTCAAAAGGAAAATATGCCATCCACTGATAAGAAACAGTGAACAACAGGTTTGATTTTATTTAAGAAAGTCGAGTCAGCTACAACAGTCGTCAATTCAAAATTGGCATAGCTCGAACAACCTCACTGGTATGACTTTCACCTATTTATATGACATACTCATAAACTCTATTTACATCGTGGATCCGCTCTGTCACACGAGCATGCACTATTGTATATAATTTTGTTTTGATGAATCAATTTTCATTATCGTTTAAGTTTTGATTGGATTTGGCTTTGATTCGAGTGATCGTGAGAAAGATTTGATTTGTTTTAATTTAGTTAATCGAATACTTTGTTGATAATCAAAGTTGTTAATATTTTCTAAACACAGGCTATTTTGGTATTCCAATTTTGAACACAGTCAATATCTCATTTCGGAATGGTTATATTCTATGCGATATGGTTGGCAATTATGGTTAACTATTGTGATTGTATATTCTATGTCTTCTGACCAATTCGAATACCATTCTTTTATTGCATGACCGAATCGCGAATAGATACTAATCGTAGTTGTTATACCCAATCAAATCGATTCGGACTGTGTTATCAGATTGCAACAAATATATCATTTGAATTCGATTTGAGGAACGAAATTAACTGTATCCAGTCTCACGATTTGTTTCTATAATTAAACTCAGCCATATTCATTTTGATTATTTACCCAGTTTATATTATGAATTATGTTGATTCTATCACGCTCCTGTATGTTGACTGTGTGGTGATCAATAACGAAATCCATTGGGTCGATACTCATTGAGTATGATTTCATTTGAATACAATCGAAACAATTTACCTATATTTTCACTTGATTGAATGATATCAATCTATTTCTATGACTATAACGAGTCAATGATGGTTATGATTGTTATTTGATCTTATCTGTTAACTGTGTGACACTCAACAACCGAAGTCTATGGCAAAGTTTGTGGATGTTGTTATGCATGTTTCGTTTTGACTATAATCGTAACAGTTTGGTATTTGATTAAAACAATATGAAATTTATGCACAGCTGTAACCAATCGATTATGATTGTGTTCGATTATAATTTTATCGATTTTGATTACATTGTATCTTATACGATACGATTTACTTGTAATTGCATTTGGATATGAAACAGTGCAGTTATTATTTGACCCGATTCTATGGCAACTAAAAACAGAGCATTCTTATCCTATTTCGATTACATCCTTTTTTATTTGATTTGATTTGAATGATAAATTTGCTAAGACCATTAGTAATTCAATTTTAATCTTCATTGAAAGAAAATTAAATTAGATTTTTTAAAAAAGATTTCGTTTGATTTCTATCTGGTCCTTTATGCTATTTTAGACTAGCTACAAAATCAGATGATTCTATAGCTAAGTCTGTAGGATCATTTTTTTATTATTTTGTTACTGAAATATCTTTATAATTTGATATTTGTGTTCTATTGCAGGTAAATTCAAAATTGCAGTTGAGTTTATGAGCAGTTAGGGGATATTTCAAAGATTTCACTTGCATTTTAGTTGCTTAGTTTAGTTGATTTTGGGATATCTCCCAGATTATGTAAAACAATTTGATATTATCCACAATGAGGTTTTACCTTGTGAAGAGACCTATATATACTTATGATTTTTGTAATAATCATCATCCTCATTGGTGGGAGAACAAGGATATGGAGTTCTAATACAAACTGAAGAAGAATTTGGTGTTTTGTCATAGCTTTAGCTTTTCAATATATCAATTTTGTGTTTCATGTTGTGTATATCAAATTTGTTTATGGTTTATGACTACTTTAGCTATCTAAATCATGAGCAAATGATATAAATTTGATCATTGTTATCCATATCTTGTCTCTTCCAAATAGATAAAAGACATAACAATTGTTAATTTAGTTTGCGAATGACAGGTTTATCTTCTTCATGAATTGAATTGTTATATATAATTTTTTGCATAACAGGTTTCCCTTATTGCAGAAATTTATAACCATAAGATTGTTATGATTTTTTATGTCTTGTTTGTCGTGTAAAACACTTCAAAGAGCAGCACAGCCAATCATTTACGAGAAGCTTACGGACTAACCAATGCGAGTTTCCCTCCTTCGACCAGCTTTGAAGCCATCACACATAGGGCAGATTTGGAGCGTTTCCAGGTCAATTAGTCTGTTGCTTACTGTTTTCATTAAGTAGTGTAATTTAGATATAAGATTAATTAGATTTATATTAGATCGTTTAATTTCAGTAGTTTTATTTCTGATCAAAAATATTTCTGTGGTTGGAGTTTTCATGATTGGTCGGACAAGCCACAGTTGGGTCAATTGAATGTCGACGTTTCGGATCCAAATCAGGATCCATCTTCAGGACAATGAGCCTGGGTTAAGATAATGAAAAGATTTGTTTTAATACTGGAAATTGGCGTGAAAGTTCAGTGTCGGCTAAGGTTGTATTGGTAAAAATTATTTTTGATTTAATTAGGGTTTATGTTGTTAGGTAAAAAAAWWAAAAATTCTTTATTATTAATTAGGGTTATGTTTGATTGTTTTGAAATTATTAARTTATTATTAATTCAAACATTGATAAACTYTGGATTAATAATAATTTAATAATTACAAAGTGTAATAATGTTTATTATATTAAATTAGGGTTTGGATGTTTATTAATAAATTYAAAGTTTTTTTAATGTTTATTAAAGTATAGTTGCAAAGCAAAGTTTAATGAAGTTTATTAGTTTATCCATCTATTAATGTTTGTTAAATTGATTTAGGGTTTGTTAAATTGATTTAGGGTTTCAAAGTTTATTAAAGTTGAATATATTTATTAATATTAATATTTATAAACTTATTAATATTTTAACATTTTGATAACATTGTCATTTACCAGCTTTCAACATCACAATTTTGCTAAAATTCATACAAACATATGTTATAGACATGTTATATACTAATGGAATTTTACAAACAATTGTTTCCCAATTGATTTAGGGTTTCAAAGTTTATTAAAGTTGATTATATTTATTAATTAGTTCATTAGTAGTTTCCAATGTTTTTAATGTTTATTAATGTATAGTTTCAAAGTTTATCTAGGTTTATTGATGTTTATTAACTAGTTTATTAATAACCCCAAAGTTTTTTAGTTTACTACTAATTTCAAAGTTTATTAATTGTTTGTGTGTATTAATTAATTAGTTCTTAAGAATTATTTGCGAATCAGAGGGAGCCAATTTTCACTTAATTCTAACCCATTATCTCTGTTCAGGTTGCTAGGGTGTTTACGGATTTCAATGGCTTCTCTAACGCGACGTTTGAAGAAGTGATTTCAAAGTTTTATTTTTTTTTTCATAAAATATAAAAAATAAAAAAACATATCTTGTTGTCTTAGGGCAGAAAACACATGAGTTTTGCAGGTTTTAATTAAATCTGTTGGTTGTTTATAGTGTACATTTGTGAATAAGTAATATTGCAACTGGTAATTATATAGTTGATTTGAATTATTATAATAGTAATTAGTAGATTGTACGTAATAGTTAGAATAGATATATTTAGTTTTAGTTTAATTTAATAGTTTGTTTTAATTAGATTAGTGTGTTAGTTTCTTTTATCTTTGATAGTTTGTTTCATTAGTTTTAGTTCATTTTAGTTTGTTTTATTAGTTTTAGTTTATTTTATTTATTTTAGTTAGATTAGTTAGTTTAGATTAGTTTTCTCTTTGGTTTTCTTAAAAGACCTTAGGGAGGCCAACGGAGCCGTTAAACCCGTCAGGGTGGTTCATTCCAAATGGCTTGGGTTCTTTAGACAACCCCGGACCGGTTCCACTCTCCCAGTTGACGGACGGTCAATTTCGCCCGTCAACAAATGGCGCTAGAAGGAGGGTCTGAACTTAATTCATGGCACGAGGTGGTCGCAAGACTCCTCCCCCACCTAATCGCACACCTATAGTGACTAGAAGCCGTTCACATGATAATATCCCCCCTCAAACAACAACTACTTCAACCGAAGATCCGCAGATCACAGTTGAGCCAGCAACCCCTAATCCTACAGGTGGTGATTTCCAGGAGATCGTTCGTCAATTCCTTATCAAAACACATAGTGCCTTAGCTAGTCTTAGGCGACCAAACCACCCGTGGGGTCAACCTTTAGACTTCTCTGATATCAGAGAACAGTTAGGTGACATTGACCTCGCTGTGAATTCTCCAGATCCAAATCCAAATCCTACTACAGGAGGATCTAGGATACCTCCTTCACCACCTCCCTCATCTCCTTCCTCTTCTGGGGGAGATTCCTCTTCTGATGAAGGAAATCCACCTTCTTGTCCTTCCACACCCAATACCCCAATGGAAAATTAGAACAACCCTGCTAGACCCTGGTTGGACCAGGATGTTGTAGTTGTACCTGGAGCCCAACACCCTTTACCCAAGCACCCGGAGAAATGGCTTCCTAATTTTGATCCTGATTCAAAACAGATAGCCGAAGATCATATCAAAAAATTTATGTTAGCCATCAGACTCTGTAATGTTGAACATGAAGATGTTGTTTGTAGGTTGTTCCCTTACACCTTTTAGGGTAATGCGTCCACTTGGTACTTTTCCCAACAGCCCCATACCATAGTGTCTTGGGAAAAGTTTGAGTCATGCTTCTTGGAAAAATTCGGAGATGGAAAACCTCTAAAAGTCTTAGTCATGGATCTTTCAAGTTTAAAAATTAACCCAAAAGAAAAAGTTAAAGATTTTAATCAAAGATTTCTAACGCTTAAAAATCGAATCCCTGCAGATTCTATGCCTGTTGAGAGTCTTGTAATATCTTACTACACTAAAGATCTACATCAAAGTATAGCTATTTGGGTTAAACGATCCAAAAAGGCAATGTTGTTAGAAGCCTTCGAAGAGGCTACTCAGATTGAAAAAGACATACTTATCCTTAAGGATTCTTCTAGCAACGAAACTGAAACTGTTTCTTCTTCCAAAAAGAAGATTGAAATTCTCCCCAGACCTACACAAAACAAAACACAACCCGAAAACTCTGATTTGGAAAATTTAACTAAAGTTGTACAAAAATTGTCTAATCAAGTTATAGATTTAAAAAGGTCAACTGAAGAAGCCTCTTCGAGTAAAGGACCCTACAAACCTCCTTTCCAAAAGCCTTTTCCTGCCAACTGGCCTAATCCAAACCCCGAAGGCTTGAACCTAGAAAGTTTGCAATACGCTCTCCAGACAATTCTAGGAGCCCAAGATGACTTGAAGCCTCCTGACATCCCTCAAGAGGAAGTCGAGAAGGAAACAACTCAAGAGGAAGAGTCTTCTCCAAACATCTTTGGACACTTCTCAGATAGTATCTTCCAAGCTAACTTCGAGACTATTCACCCTTACCACACTAGGAGTAAGACAACAAAAAAACCTCCTGCCGAGAACACTACAACTTCACCTCTAAAGCCATCTAAATCAGTAAAAACTAAACAAAGTAATGCCAACCCTAAATTAGATTATGATGTTGTTGAAGATCTTAAAAAATTACGGGCTAACATTTCTATTTATGAGTTGTTGAAATTTCCATTTTTGTTACAGAAGATGTTGCAAAATATTTCAGATAAT
>ML779182.1:1170508-1219035 GCA_009831015.1 Picea engelmannii | reverse complement strand
TTACCAGTCTGAGGTATGGAGTTTAATGAACAAATTTTCTTCTTTTAATATAAATTCCATTCCTAGATCAAATAATGTTGAAGCAGATCTACTAGCTAATGTTGCCTCTAAACTTCTTCCTGCAGAAGGCTTATCCCCAAACGAATTTTCCATGGATTTATTGTTTCGACCATATGTTCCTGATAATATCACAAACTGGAGAATATTTGAAGATGATCAGCAGATCATTAACTTTCTGCACATGGAAGAAACTTTCCAAGGTGCTGTGATAGATGAACAAACACACGACGACAATTTGTACGACTTTACGGTAATACCTAATCTGAAATCTCCTGAAGCTCTATCGGACATGGTAAATTTCATACCCAAATCTATTGTTAGACTAGAAACATTTTATGATTTTGAATATAAATTTAAAAATATGGTCAATTGCGAAACCAACAGTTCCTCATTATCTTATGAAAAAGTCAATTTAGGGACTAGAGAAAATCCTCAGTGTATCAACTTAGGCTTGGGATGTTCTAAACAAGAAAAAGCTACTTTTGTTAAATTATTTAAAGAATTCAAGGATGTCTTTGCATGGACTTACGATGATCTTAAAACATTTGATCCTAATATTATACAGCATGTCATCCCGATGAAGCCCCAAACCTTACCCTTCCAACAGAAACTGAGGAAAATGCATCCTAAACTAGAACCGACCGTATAAAAAGAATTGAATAAACTCCTTAGTGATAAAATAATTTTCCTGTTAGACATACTCAATGGGTATCCAACCTCGTCCCAATGTGGAAGAAAAGCAGGGAAATTTGACTTTGTGTCGATTTCCGGAACCTCAACAAAGAATCTGACAAAGATAATTATCCCGTCCCTCCCATGGAATAGATCCTTCAACAAGTATCTGGTTCCGAGAGGCTATCTTTACTAGATGGTTTCTATGGATACAACCAAGTCTTGATGTCTCCGCCAGACCAATTAAAAACTATCTTCCGTACCCCGTGGGGCACTTATGCTTATCGCAAAATGCCTTTTGGATTGATTAATGTCGATGCTACCTTTCAGAGAGCAATGGACATTTCTTTCAGAGGCTTAATCAATCACTCCATAGTAGTCTACTTAGATGATGTGACCATTTATTCTAAAAACAAAGACGATCATCTAGCTCACTTACGAGCCGTTCTGCTACGATGTCGTAAATACGACATCTCCTTGAACCCTAAGAAATCCATCTTTGCACTAGAACAGGGTAAACTACTAGGATTCATTGTGTCTAGTGATGGAATGATTATTGACCCCAAGAGGACCCAAGTCATTGCTAAAATTCCCCCACCTATCTCCAAAAAATCCATGCAGTCTTTCCTAGGCCAGATTAATTTCGTGAGAATATTTGTCCTCAGTTTCTCTGAAATGGTCAGGCCTCTCCGGAACCTGATTAAGAAAGACACCCAATATCACTGGGGATCCACAGAAAACCAAGCTTTCAATGCTATAAAGAAGGCCATAATAGACGCTCCGTCTCTCATGAGCCATAATTTCTCTCAAGACTTTACACTCTATACTTTTTCCTCTGATCGTTCCTATGCCGCAGTCCTAACTCAGAAGAACCCTGAGAACAACGAAGTACCCATCACCTTTATGAGCTCTGTTTTCAAAGGTGCTGAACTTAACTACCCAACGGTCGATCGGCAAGCCTACGTTGTCCTCAAGGCAGTTAAGCATTTTCGGTCATATCTTTTGAAGTCAAGGATGAAGGTCATTGTCCCCTACCCTGTCGTTAGGAACTTGTTAGTGCAAAAGGAGTTAGGAGAGAAAAGAGCCAATTGGGTCACCTCCTTGCAGGAGTATGACTTAGAAATCACCCCAGCACAGATCGTTAGAGGCCAAGGGTTGTGTAAGTTGATAGTTGATTCAGAAACTAAACAGCAAGAAGATAGTGATACGTCAAACCTAGAACAACGCGATCAAAGTTTGATTTGTTGTGCAAAAAACCTCGTAAGTCCTTGGTACGATGATATTAGACATTGTCTTCAACATGGATCATCACCTCGTCACCTTGACCCTGCCAAAAGAAGAGCGTTGAGACTAAATTTTTCCTCCTTTCATCTAGGTAACAGTATACTGTTTCGTCAAAATTTTGATGGCGTACTGATGTGTCGTCTCGAAAAGGATGAAGCAGAAAGAGTCTTGTTTGAGTTGCATGCAGGAGAAGATGGTTGTCACTTCGGTGGTGACACCACTTCTCATAAGGTTTTAAGAGTTGGTTATTACTAGTCGATGCTTTTTAAAGGCGCCCATGCCTTGTGCCATAAATGTATTATCTATCAGAAAGCATCAGGGCGATTGCAAAAACCAGCCTTCCCCTTGCAACCCGTTTCAGTCAATTCTCCTTTCCAGCAATGGGGCCTTGATATCATTGGTCCTATTAACCCTCCATCCTCACAACAACACAAATATATTGTGACGACCACCGATTACTTTACTCGATGGTCTGAATCCGTCACGCTGAGAATTGTTAACACAAGTCAGGTGATCGCTTTTCTAAACTCAAATATCATCACCTGTTTTGGTATCCCTGATTGTCTAGTCTTTGATAATGCTTTATACTTTTCTTCTCTTGAGATGAGTGAGTTCACCTTAGAAAAGGGAATAAAGCTGAAGTATTCTGCTAGTTATTACCCCCAAGGTAACGGCCTAGTAGAGTTGACCAACAAGAACTTGATGAAAATTATCAAGAGAACCATGACTGAAAATCACAAGAACTGGCACAACGCACTATTGAATGCACTATGGGATGATAGGGTAACACCCAAAGCCGCTATAGGTAATTCCCCCTTTTTTCTCGTTTATGGAAGAGAAGCCATTCTTCCACCTCACATTCTTCTTCCTTTGCTCCAATTGTCACGAAAAGTTCAAAAAGAAGATTTTCCCCCTTTAGAAAGCCGTATTAACGCTTTGATGAAGTTAGAAGAAGTAAGAACCCAAGCTAAGCGTAAGTTAGATCAACATCAACAACTGATTAAAAGCTAGTTTGATTCTAGTTCTGCTTCTGATAGGAATTTTGAAGTAGGCGATCTCGTCTTAAAGTGGGACAAACCACATGAAGGGAAGGGTGAGCATACCATGTTTCAAAATTTGTGGCTTGGGCCATTTTTTATTGCTGAAAAGTTGGGTCCTAGTTCCTTTCGATTACAGAATCTTGAAGGGCAGCTTGACACCTATCCGATGAATGGCCAAGCCCTGAAAAGATACTTTGCTTGATTTCTACCCTTGTATATTATGTAAATATTTCCTTTTGTTTTTATTTTTGCCTTTGTTTTCATTTTTGGTTTTGATTTGAATGATCAGTTTTTGTGTTTTTGAAACATATGCATGCCTGTGTACTGAGCTATTCAGACAAAGACCATAGAAAAAATTCTTCGCTGAAATAACTTCTAAAAATTGTACGAACATCAGTGATATATTTCTGAAAATGATATTTATGTTGTTTGAAAGAAGTTACTAATTTCAATCTCTGAGTGAAGTTTGTCATGATCATATTTATCTTTTTACGCTGTCCCTTTTCCGTAAAGGAATGATTCAAAACGGATGTCTCCCTGTCATAGCAAGTTTTTTTAGAAATAAAACATTTCTAGAGCTGAATAAAGGACAACATCAAGAAATTCTGATGAGGTCTGAAAAAATATGATAAAATATCAAGATTTTTTAGCGTCACCCTGCTTAGCTATACATAAAAGAAAAACAAAATAAAAATATTAATAAGAGCTGTGGGAAGTGTTTGTAGACCCGTCGGGATACTAAACAGGTCCGTTGGCAGTGGGTAAATGCAAGCATGGCACTAAGACAACACTTCGTCGGGGTACTGAACAGGCCTGCTGGTAGTGAAGCAATGTCGGGTACAATGAAAATCTGTAAAAAAATATAAGAAACCTCTTTTAAGTCCTTTATTCTAATCTAGAACTTCTTGACAGGATACGGATGTCCGAGTGGGTTAAATGGAAACCCTTTCGAGGATATGGATGCCTGCTGGCAGCAGTGGCCATGCCAACATTATTGAAGATTTTATCATAAAAATCATGACTTGATGATCTTAAGACTGTTATTAGTTTGCGTCTTTTAAAACATCGCTGGAAAAGATAGTAAATGATAATGTTTGTACGATTTTCTGGTTGTTTTTTTTGAGTTGAATTTTTCTTTGTTGTCCTAATCTAAATTTGTTTCTTTCGACAGAGATAACTTCTTCTCCCAGTGTGTCGCCATTGTTGGCAGCCAATTCAATTTTTTTTAATTGCCTTAAAAGCTGCCTACACCTACACCTATGAACTTCAAATTTATGTCGCATTTCGCAAAAAGACGACACTTTCATTTCAAGCGACATTTGCAAATTGGTTTCAATTTAGTTTTCACGACTGAAAGCGTGAAAAATCCTCCATCGTTATTTGAATTGTCATGACATGCTCATTGATATGTTGGTTGGTACTTACCTTTGGTTTATTATTAAGCGGCTGGGATGATTTTTCAAACTATGTCCATTTGCCTATTCTCACTCTGATTGCGCAACTGGATTTTTATTTAATTGATAAGGCATTGAGCATGTTGATTGATGAATTATACTTGATTATATAGGGGTTATGGTGGATTAAAGGTTTTTATATGATGTGATCCTTACCATTATAATCTCTTGACTTATCAATTTTATCTATTGTCACCATGTTTTAAAAACTTTTGATCAAAACATTGGATTGTGAAAAAAGCGCATGGGTCACATATGAGTTTGATTTCATATTGAATGAAAATGTTTGATTATACACATGGTGCGTTGGTGAAACATTTGGATTTTAATTTGGTTTGAATTATACTATGGCGCATTGATATAATTTATGGTTTTGGTTTTACATTGATTAATGGCACGTTGATATGATTATCCACCGCTCTAAATTTTGGGTTGGCCGATTAGTATGGTTTAAACGATATGATGAGTGATTGAATAGCACTACACTGTGCCATTAATATGCTGCATGGCGGTGAACTAACCCACCACCTTCGCATGCACATATTGATTTGCCTCCCCTTTGAGCGCTTGCAGCTGTTAGCCCTATCGATTTTACCCCTGTGTATTGTTGTGTTCAATCCAAACCCTACCATGCACCCGCACCATGGCTTCGGTCGTAAGGGCTGAACCCAATGGTAGCCATGCATTGTTGATGTTTGATGGTGCTTACAGTGACCTAGATGAATTCATATGGATCCCGTTCATACAAAAGTTTCATGGCTATAACCCTAGCGTGGCTCAGCAATTTGCATTAACCTTTAATGGCTACCGAGCCAAGGTTGGGGATGTGCAATTAGAAATTGATGAGAAATTTCTCAGTTTAGCTACTAGTTTTCCTACTGTCAGACAGAAATGGTCAAAAAATTGCAAAGTGGAAGATGTCCCGTGGACATTACTCTTCCAGTCACGAATGGTGAGTTCCTGTGACAAGGGTTTGCCCGCAAATATGCTCAAGCAACGCTGGCATGACTCGCTGATGGTAACCAAGCAGTTCATTACTTGCGAGGGCTAGTATGGTTTCATTTTCTTGTACCACCTTCAGTTACTTATGGTTTTCATGGGCTATGAGCTTAATATGCCTTACTACTTGCATAGGAGTTTGTTTAAAATGTCTAAAAGGTACAAACGGAACCAATCTGATAACAGTCTTTTTCATTTTGGGTTAATTAAAATGCTTATAGTTTGTAAGTTGGGGTTACACCAAGACTGTTGGGAGGATTTTCTTAAATGCAATAATTTTGGTGACTCACGCCCACCACAGGTTGACAAACCTATGGTGAGCGAGTGAAAATCAGTACCCCCTGTGCCTTACAGTGCTCTGTTACCTAAACCCCTACCCAATTCTCCTATTGACTTACCCAGTTCTGTGACCAAACATGTCGAAGCTGCTAAACCCGTGGCTAAAAGGCCTAAATCCAAACCCACTGCCAATTATAAAGGCAAGAAGAACGCCTGGTTAATCTCTCGCATGGAAAGAAACAAACCAAAAGCACCTATCAACCCTGACCCGATTATGGTGAGTGAAGATTCTGACTCAGAGGTTGAACGTTACCTGGAAAGTGAGTATCCCTATTCAGAAGGTCTGTGTGATAAACCCGCATATGATTTTGTGAAGAACCTACCACCTTGTTTGCAAAATGACCCTAATTATCCAGGCATCAAAATGCCTTGTGAAACCACAGGTGACTTGTCGAAACCCCCTCCTACTCTAGTCTAACTAGCTACTCCACCATGTGATCAGTGTGGCTCATGGTTGGAAAGGTATTACCTTGTTCTGCCAATGCTACAGTCCAGAACTCATGCTCTGGAGGATAAAGTTGCAAGGCTCACCAGACAAAAGGCAAAGATGCCATCCACTGATAAGAAACAACGAACAACAGGTTCGATTTTATTTAAGAACGTGAAGTCGGCTACAACAGTCGTCAATTCAAAATTGGAGTAGCTCAAACAACCTCACTGGTATGACTTTCACCTATTTATATGACATACTCATAAACTCTGTTTACATCGTGGATCCGCTCTGTCACACGAGCATGCACTATTGTATATAATTTTGTTTTGATGAATCAATTTTCATTATCATTTAAGTTTTGATTGGATTTGGCTTTGATTCGAGTGATCGTGAGAAAGATTTGATTTGTTTTAATTTAGTTAATCGAATACTCTGTTGATAATCGAAGTTGTTAATATTTTCTAAACACAGGCTGTTTTGGTATTCCAATTTTGAACACAGTCAATATCTCATTTCGAAATGGTTATATTCTATGCAATATGGTTGGAAATTATAGTTAACTGTTGTGATTGTATATTCTATGTCTTCTGACCAATTCGAATACCATTCTGTTATTCCATGACCGAATCGCGAATAGATACGAATCGTAGATGTTATACCCAATCAAATTGATTCAGACTGTGTTATCAGATTGCAATAAATATATCATTTGAATTCGATTTCAGGAATGAAATTAACTGTATCCAGTCTCACGATTTGTTTCTATAATTAAACTCAGCCATATTCATTTTGATTATTTAGCCAGTTTATATTTTGAATTCTGTTGATTCTATCACGCTCCTGTCTGTTGACTGTGTGGTGATCAATAACGAAATTCGTTGGGTCGATACTCATTGAGTATGATTTCATTTGAATACAATCGAAACAGTTTACCTATATTTGCAGTTGATTGAATGATATCAATCTATTGCTATGACTATAACGAGTCAATGATGGATGTGATTGTTATTTGATCTTATCTGTTAACTGTGTGACACTCAGCGACTGAAGTCTATGGCAAATTTTGTGGATGCTGTTATGCATGTTTCGTTTTGACTATAATTGTAACAGTTTGGTATTTGATTAAAACAATATGAATTTTATGCACAGCCATAACCAATCGATTATGATTGTGTTCGATTATAATTTTATTGATTTTGATTACATTGTATCTTATACAATATGATTTACTTGTAATTGCATTTGGATATGAAATAGTGCAGTTATTATTTGACCTGATTCTATGGCAACTAAAAAAAGAGCATTCTTATCCTGTTTCGATTGCATCCTTTTTTATTTGGTTTGATTTGAATGATAAATTTGATAAGACCATTAGTAATTCGATTTTAATCTTCATTGAAAGAAAATTAAATTAGATTGTTTTAAAAAGATTTCGTTTGATTTCTATCTGGTCCTGTATGCTATTTTAGACTAGCTATAGAATCAGATGATTCTGTAGCTAAGTCTGTAGGATCAAATTTTTATTATTTTGTTACTGAAATGTCTTTCTAATTTGATATTTTTGTTCTAATGCAGGTAAATTCAAAATTGCAGTTGAGTTTATGAGCAGTTAGGGGATATTTCAAAGATTTCACTTGCATTGTAGTTGCTTAGTTTAGTTGATTTTGGGATATCTCCCAGATTATGTAAAACAATTTGATATTATCCACAAGGAGGTTTTACCTTGTGAATAGACCTATATATACTTATGATTTTTGTAATAATCATCATCCTCATTGGTGGGAGAACAAGGATATGGAGTTCTAATACAGACTGAAGCAAAATTTGGTGTTTTGTCGCAGCTTTAGCTTCTCAATATATCAATTTTGTGTTTCATGTTGTGTATATCAAATTTGTTTATGGTTTATGACTACTTTAGCTATCTAAATCATGAGCAAATGATATAAATTTGATCACTTTTATCCATATCTTGTCTCTTCCAAATAGATAAAAGACATAACAATTGTTAATTCAGTTTGTGAATGACAGGTTTATCTTCTTCATGAATTGAATTGTTATATATAATTTTTTGCATAACAGGTTTTCCTTATTGCAGAAATTTATAACCATAAGATTGTTATGATTTTTTATGTCTTGTTTGTCCTGTAAAACACTTCAAAGAGCAGCACAACCAATCATTTACAAGAACCTTACAGACTAACCAGTGCGAGTTTCCCTCCTCCGACCAGCTTTGAAGCCATCACACACAGGGCAGATTTGGAGCGTTTCCAGGTCAATTAGTCTGTTGCTTACTGTTTTCATTAAGTAGTGTAATTCAGATATAAGATTAATTAGATTTATATTAGATCATTTAATTTCAGTAGTTTTATTTCTTTTTCATAAAATATAAAAAATCAAAAAACATATATTGTTGTCTTAGGGCAGAAAACACATGAGTTTTGCAGGTTTTAATTAAATCTGTTGGTTGTTTATAGTGTACATTTGTGAATAAGTAATATTGCAGCTGGTAATTAGATATTTGATTTGAGTTATTATAATAGTAATTAGTAGATTGTACGTAATAGTTAGAATAGCTATATTTAGTTTTAGTTTAATTTACTAGTTTGTTTTAATTAGATTAGTGTGTTAGTTTCTTTTATCTTTAATAGTTTGTTTCATTAGTTTTAGTTAATTTTAGTTTGTTTTATTAGTTTTAGTTTGTTTTATTTATTTTAGTTAGATTAGTTAGTTTAGATTAGTTTTCTCTTTGGTTTTCTTAAAAGACCTTAGGGCGGCCAACGGAGCCGTTAAACCCGTCAGGGTGGTTCATTCCAAACGGCTTGGGTTATTTAGACAACCCCGGACCGGTTCCACTCTCCTAGTTGATGGACGGTCAATTTCGCCCGTCAACAGGGTCCAAGAGCCCTCCCTTTGAGGAAGAAGGGACTCATAGTCCCCTTGCTTCTTGGTGTTTTCTTTCACTAATATCATCCTTATCATTGGTGACATGGGTCTCATTGTTCTTTTTGTCTCTATGCCCCTATGCTTATAAATTTAGTTGTAATTTTATTTCTTAGTTTAATTCTTAGTTGTTGTTTTATCTTTCTTTTTCTAACCCTTTTCCTTGCAGCTGTCCTGCTCGGCAAACCCAACTGAGCTTGCAAGCACCTCTATTTTTCTCACTAAGGTGATGAAAGAGGCGCAACAGATTGGAGACTCCACTGGGGAAAGGTATAAATTTCCTACCCCATTCGGGTTTTGCTAGCTCTTCTTTTAGTTTGTTTAACTTGCAGGTGCACTAACCGGCCTAAGCCGACCTGCCAATCAACCAATTCCAAGTTGAATTGAGAGAAATCCATCCGGATTTTTCATTATCAACCATGTGTCACTTATGCATGGGTTTTTAGTCCCATAGACGTGCATCGTGCACACATAGGCTTAACTCACATTTCTTCTCTGCACACGTACACTTATTAACTTTTCTCTGTTTGCACGCATGCGCTCTGTGCACCTCTGTCTCCCCTGAGACCCACACATCTGTGCAAAAATTCACATTGTAAAGTTGTTGAGATGTGGGGAAGGCCATTTTCCTTCTTAAAAATGATTTCAAGCATGTTTTAAAGATGCACCACACTTAGTCCCCTCATCATATAAAGGGGTTAGTCAAAAACACATAGGCACTTAGGAGGTTAAAATCAATTTCCTCTTTTGCTTTCATTTTCCGCCACATGGATGGCTTGTTTTGACTCACAATATGAGTTGGAAATCATTTTTAATCACATTTAACTTGCATTGGGACTAGAAGTTGAATAAAAATCGCTTATTATGCTCTTCTCTCATGCCTCCAAGCAGTCTTGAGAATCATAAAAAGATTGTGAAATGATTTCATCTCCCTTACGAACATTAAAACCTTTAGGAGAGGACAACATTCCTTCTTGGGAATCCTCTTAGTTTACTTTTTCAAACACATCTTAATATTGTAATGGGCCCATACATGCTCACATGCTACAAAGATAGGATAGTGTTGAGCTTTGTTTTCTTAGATCAAATCACTAGGGAAGTTTAAAGGTTTTGTAATGGGCCCATACATGCCCACATAATCAATCTAGGATAGTTTCAAAGCTTTTCTTAGATTACATCACAATAGGGAGTTAAAGGGATAGTAACGGACCCACATGTCCACATGCTAGCTTCCTAGAGACTTTTGAATTACACAAGGTTGTACCAAAGGCACTTAGTTAATTAGGTAATCAAACACTTGTAAGGACCAAGTGAAGTCCACATGCAGCAAGGTGACATCTAATTCACTAAAAATTAGCACACTTTCACTCACACACAAAAGTCACTTATCACTCACATAGCTTCTTCTTGAAATGTGGAGGTCAAAGTAAGTTTCCTCCAAAGGGATTCCGAAAACACCCCACCCTTTTCTTGAAAAAACTATCCACTCCCATTTTAATTCAATGAGGTTGCATCCCCCCTTGAGGCACCCACCTCTTGGACGGGATCCAGCCCGTGACCCATTTCTTAGGCCGAAAATCTAAATGTCGCACTTTGACCGAGGTACCTAGTGACCAAATTTTAGGACATCTACCTAGGTGGCCATTGTGGGCTGCAATTGCACCTTGATTGGATTTTGTGTGGCTATTGGGAAATATCACCAGCTCTTTCAGTATGTGCCCCCTTTACCCCTCATTAGAACCAATTATTTCATCCTTCACTAGTTTCTCTTCCGGTGACTTTAGACCCCACTGTTGAGTACTATTGGAAGGTCCAGTGCTATTTGAGAGGAAGGATGTTACATCTTCTAGGACATGAGCATTTGTTTTCTTTTGATTCCCCACACAGACAAACCCCTCTTATCCACATATATGCTTCTTTTTCAAAACATTTTATGTATGATGCAATTCTGACTACATTTTGATTTGGATATATATATTGTGTAAAGTTCAAAGTGTGCAACAAAAAGGCTCTTGTTTCTTTACTACTCTCACAACCATTTGCACACATTCACTCATCTAGTCGGACATCATAGGGGACCCATAGAATCCTTGTCATTCACGATGCTTTCTAAACCTCGCTCCTATATTAGGGGGAGTGTTTGGTCTTTCCCACTCATCGACACTAACTTCACACCCTCCTGTGAGTGTGACTATTTTAGGATCAACTTTTCTTGGTTCTACATTACTTGGGTCCTCTTCCCAAGGTCATCCATCCACTCGCTCTCCTTTACATGGAAGTAGGGGACCAACTTCCTCTCAAGGGGGAAGTACCAACCCACCTAGCCCCCCTCAAGGGTTAGGTTCACAACACACTTACACCATGGCTGGAGCTAATCCTCCCCCCCCACTATAGATGCCATATTTGGCCTCTCTCAACATACCAAATCTAAGCAAACTCACCAATGATCCTATATTTCATGCCCCCACATGGCCTACAATGCCCACCAAGCTACCTTCAGACATACCCAAGTTTGAAGGAAAGACAGGTGACAACCCTGCCAACCATGTCATGACCTTTCACCTATGGTTCTCTTCCAATAGAATTATGGATGATTCCATTAGACAACGATTATTTCAACGCACACTCACTGGCACGTCGACCAAATGGTATGTAGAGGAAAAATCAGGGTCCCATGCGACTTTCGAGTCCTTGGCCAAAGCATTCTTGACCTTCTTCCAATTACCAATCCACCATGACAATGGTCTATAACTACTCTCCAATTTCAAACAAACCTCAGCCACACATATCGCTGATCACATTCACGAGTGGCATAGGTGACGTAGTTTGTGTAAAGCAGAAACCACCAAGCAACAATGTCTTGACTGGTTTCTTAGATCACTTGTCTCTCTCCTCGGTAAAGATGTAGCTTCCACCTTCCCTCAATCTGAAGAGGAAGCCATCAGTAAGGCTCAACAGTATGACCTCATGTATGCACAGTCAGGGTACTTATACATTGTACTTCCTGATCTTCCAAAAATTGTGCCATTTGGCCAAGACAAACCTGGGATGTCTCACTCAACAGACGGACTAATTGGTACCACCACTCACCATGGTCCACAACCCCAACCACCATCGATGTATGGAACACCTCAATACCCACCGGCATACGGGGGCACTTCTTATTAACCCCCACCCTCTTATCAACAACCATACCCTATTGTTATACCTCCACCCATCAGTGGGCCACCGTTGGCATGCCCCATACATCCACCTATTAAAACGAGCTCTGGTACCCCTTCTACCTCAACTTATAGTACTAGAGAAATAAAAATTCCTTCCTATGTACCTTATGGATCGTTACTACCACATAATTCATACTTTCCATTTCCTATTCCCCCACAACCCATGGCTCCCCCACATCCTCATGTTGGGGTGAATTTTGTTCAACCCTCTCCCATTCAACAATATCAAAACATTGAACAACTGAATATGGAAAATCTGACCCATCCATCGAACAATGCCAAAAAGAAAGGATGAAACAGGAACAACAACAACCTAGGTCAAGGCAGGAATCAACCCCAGCAGAACCAACCCACTAGGGGCAACCAGAACCAAGGGAATCAAAACCCCCAGGGGGGCAATAATAATAGGCGTCAAGGGAGAAATAACAATAATGTTAAAACCAACTTCCCATGTGCCCTTTGTGGTGAGTTTGGCCATTACACTCATCATTTCCCCCAAATCACTGGTTTCAAATGGTTGAAAGACTCAGGTAGTCTACCTCATCCTCTAGCACCGCCTGCCCCTCAGCAGGCACCGCAATAATACGTGAAACAACCCCCCCTTGCCATGCTGCATAATCCTATTCCACATCAAGGTGTAATAAACACCCAACAGGACACATAGCATCCCCCACCTCAGGTGGGACAATACCTCAACCCAAACAATCCAGCAGATCGCACAATTCTCCTCACTAGTGAGGAAGAAATCCTTCTACAAACATGTAATCGTTAGTATCATGCACCCACTGAGTCTCCTCCCATCCCTTCAGAGACAAACCCTGCACCAACGAGACCCCCGTTGGTGATTCCTTTCCCTACCTCCAAGCCACCTCTTTGCATCCCTCGCATCCCATTACGTAGGAATGTCCACAACCCATAGGCTAGGGCAGCTCATAACTATAGTTTGGTAGATGACTTAGCAGAATCCCCGGTTGCCATGTCAGTTTTGGAGGTCCTCCATACTTGTCCCACTCAGTGGAAATCATTACTTTCTGCCTTGGGGGAAGTCGACCCCATAGATACCCGAATCATTACCTTTGATCTTGATGGTGGAGAACCTCGCCTTCCTGCCTTGATCACTTTTCAAATACCAGTAAAAATACAGAACATCACAGTTCATCGATGTATCATCGATGAAGGTGCATCTACATGCATTATGTCCAAAACTGTATGGCAGAAACTTGGTTCCCCCTAACTCATACCCTCTTCCATCACCTTACGAGCTTATGATGGATGACCATCGTCGCCTGAAGGACTCTTCAAAAATGTCCTCGTCGAATTCAGGGGAAAGACTATTCTCATCGACATCCAAGTTATCGACGCTCCACTTGATTATAATATCTTGTTCGGTGGTAGCTACATGTACGCTATTAAGGCAGTGGCCTCTTTCATCTTTTGGACAATGATGTTCCCCCACAATGGGAAGATCGTTACTATTAACCAAGTCTCACATTATGAGCCTAACCCATCTGCCAACATCGATAACATTCTTCCTCTCATCCACACGAGCCATGACGCATACCCACTCGTCAATATGGGTCTTGGAATTTTCAAAGATCCATCATTGTTAGGAACTTACCATGAAGTACCACTGCTCCTTCATCCTTCCAATAAAGTATGCATCGTATCATCTAACGCAACTCACACAGGGGATACCCTTCCTCCTACAGAGGCTTCTATCATATCTGACGTCCCACTAGTCACATAACTCCCCCCTCAAGAACCTCCTACGCACTCATCGACCCCACCAGTCCATGATTCCACCTCTCCCCAAGGACATATCCCAGTTTGGGAGATAGTTCCCCAAGCCATCACCCAAATTCCCTTCTTTTACCCTCCACTGGGAATCGAAGCTTTCTAGGTAGCCGCAACTCTTACCCTACCTAATATGGTGTTAGCAATTCCAGTTTGGTATTTACACCCACCAGAGATGGTCCCTCGACCATCCCTTTCCCCCCAAATGGAAGGAATCCTCATGACGATTCCCATACTTACGCCCACCATACCCTCTACACCCCCACTCACTAACCCCCCTGCCATAGCTGGGGGTAGGAGAAAGAAGAAGGAGCCCACAACTCCACCTCCTCCACGCATCCAACCTCCTTGTGCACTATGTGAGAAAGAGGGACACCAAACCAACAACTGCCCATCTCTACCAGAGTTATGGAATTTGATTCCACTCAATCAAACTCCCCCAACACTCACCACAATAGCCAATACTGCCAATACCACCCCCCATTCCAGTAGTAAAGGGTTGTGAACCAAATTTTCTTGGGCTATATGTTCAGAATATAGATATTATACCCACCATTGCCCATCACTTCCATGCTTTTGGCAGACATTAGAAGTAGTATGCCAAAGCTTCCTAAGCAACCCCAGTCCTGCTACGTTCTCCTTAACAAATATCACTGACATCCGTTATGTCACCACTTCAGTCAATGAACGTATGAGATGCCCTTGCTCTCTATGTGACTCATTAGATCATTTTACATACCAGTGTCTTATGATCATTAAATACATGCAACACCAATTGACCCTACTTCAATGAC
The DNA here is from genome assembly GCA_009831015.1 of Picea engelmannii. Classification (NCBI taxonomy): domain Eukaryota; kingdom Viridiplantae; phylum Streptophyta; class Pinopsida; order Pinales; family Pinaceae; genus Picea; species Picea engelmannii. The sequence goes on along the minus strand of ML779182.1, from coordinate 1,204,002 downwards.
CCGCAGAGTCTATAGTTGACCTTACCTCGTCACTAGAGATTTTGCACGTCATTTCTCCCGAACCCGAGGCCCTTCCAACACCTCCATGGTTCTTAGATGACTTGTCTAAAGATTCACCCCGCAATTCCCCCAACTCTCCCACTCATTCCCCTACGGACATTTTACATCCAACTACCACAGGTACTCCTCAGTACTTCAATATCTGGTTTATGTCGAGCGAACCATCACCATCTCCTTGTGTCATCCCCCCTGCTTCTTCATCACCAGGGGGCAGCCACATGACCACAATCACCAATATCACTCCTCATGACCCCTTGTATTCCCGTCACTTCCACTGTGATGAAGAAATACTTGAAGAGTTAAACAACTCGGACTACCCTTGGGATGTGCTACACCACCGCGCACTCTTCTTTCCATAGGAATCCTCCATGCCTCCTAACCAACACCCCATCTACGTGGTCGAAACCAAGGATTTTATCCCCTCAGGGTCTATTGACTGGTTCACGAACCCCATTTCTGCCCCTGATACTTTTGAAGAAGGCAACATGGCCAACATTTCCCCAACCATCAAAATCGACATTTCCATAAAAAATGGCATCGTCGAGGAAATCACCATTGGAGTTGCTTGCACTCCTCAGGAAATCACCACCTATAAAGCCCTCTTCCAGCAATATCGAGATATTTTTTCCTGGTCATACACAGAAATGCCTAGCCTCGATCCATCTATCATCGAACATCTCATCGACACCTGGCCCGATATTACACCAATTTGCCAAAAACAACGACTGCTACACCCATCCAAAGCAGTGGCCATCAAAGCCGAAATTGACAAATTATGCATTGTCGGGTTCATTTACCCCATCGCCTATACATCATGGGTTTCCAACCCTGTACCCGTTAACAAAAAATAGGGCACTATCCACGTCTGCATAGACTTTCATGATCTCAATCACGCATGTCCCAAAGACAACTTTCCCACACCTTTTATCGATCAAATTATCTGCAACTGTGCAGGCCACGAGGCTCTATCCTTCATGGAAGGATTCACTGGTTATAATCAAATTCAAATTCACCCAGCCGATCAGTATAAAACCGCATTCACTACCCCTTGGGGTACTTTTGCATATCGTGTCATGCCTTTTGGCTTAAAGAATGTTGGTGCAACTTTCCAACGGGCTATGACATACATCTTTCATGATCTGGCTCATATCATCCTCGCATACTTGGATGACCTCACAGCTCGATCCAAGAAACACACCTAACATCTCAATGATTTGCGAATCATCTTCCAAAGGTGTCATCAGTACAACATCTGCTTGAATCCCTTCAAGTGCATTTTTTGTGTCACAGCTGGGCACCTCCTCAGCTTTATCATTTCCCAAAGAGGTATTACCATGGACCCCCTCAAAGTCCAAGCTATCACTGAAATTCCACCTCCATGGAATTTACGTCAACTTCAGAGCCTACAAGGCAAAGCTAACTTTCTATGGTGATTTGTCCCAGACTACGTCATACGCGCACACGGTTTCCTTTGCTTACTACGTCATGACATCCCATTTCACTGGGATGACCATGACCAACAGTCATTTGACGATCTTAAAATAGTGCTCGCCAATGCCCCTTTAATTAGTTCACCTGACTACAATCGTGACTATATCCTCTACGTATCAACATCAGCTGTGTTAGTAGCAGGATTTCTCGTCCAGCTAGGTGATGAAAATCATGAGCATGTCATTTATTACGTTAGTAAAAACCTCTCAGGGCCACGCTTGAAGTATAAACACGAAGAGAAACTTGCTCTTGCAGTCGTCCTCGCAATCCAAAAACTGCGCCACTACATTCTGCTTCGCACAACCAAGGTTGTAGTAGATTCCAACCCTATGCAATACTTGCTCAGTTGTCGTCAAATTAACAACAAATTTTCTCGATGGATTGTTATCCTTCAGGAGTATGATTTGGAATTCTCAACACCCAAGAGTAAGAAGGCCCTCATTCTCACCAAACTTGTCACGACCCTCCCCTCTGACACCACCAGTACCCTCGTCAACACTGACTTTCTCGACAAACACCTCTTTTACATCACTTCGGATGATCCTTGGTACGACGACCTCCTCGTCTACCTCCGAACTCAAAATTTCAGTAACCACCTTTCACGAGATGATCATCATCGTATTCTCCATCAGGCCCCCCACCACCTCCTCATCGGAGACATCCTATACCGGTGGGGAGTCAACACCATCCTTTATTGATGCCTGACCATTGACGAGGTCGATAGAGTCTTGAACGACTGCCACAATGGTGCATGTGGGGGGCATCTTTCGGGAATATCAACTGCTCATAAGATTATTCGAGCAGGTTACTTTTGGCCTACCTTGTTTCATGATTGAATTCACACCGTGAAACGATGTGAGCAATGTCAGCTTTACACCAATAAAGCCCGAGCTCCCCCCGCTCTCCTTCATCCAGTCATCATTGTCGGCCCTTTTTGTAAATGGGGCATTGACTTCATGAATTGTAATCCCCCCTCTAGCAATGGTCACAAATACATTGTTGTCGTAGTTGATTACTTCACCAAATGGGCAAAATCTATGCCCACCTTCAACAACACCGCTAACACCACAATGCATTTTTTCTTTAACCACGTCATATCTTTCTTTGGAGTACCACTCCAACTCATTTACAATCACGGGAAACACTTCGAGAATGAGATCTTTGTTGAAATCTCATCTTGGTTAAGATTCTCTCACGAGTTTGCCTCACCATATTACCCTCAGTCCAATGATCAGGTTGAAGCAGTTAACAAGGTCCTCAAGACCATGTTATAGTGCACGGTTAATAAACATAAAACCAATTGGCATCATATGTTATTTTTTGCACTATGGGCTTACCGTACGGCTGTGAAAACAACTACTAGTTTCACAACAATTCATCTAGTCCATGGGGTTGAGGCCACTCTTCCCATCGAGTGCAAAATTCCCACCTTACGCTCTGCAATTGAGCTATTACTTAACACTGCTCCAATGGAGAACTGCTTGCTGAACTTAGAATTTCTGGATGAAGATCATCGATCTTCATTACAGAAAAATAAGGCAGCTAAAAAATGGTCAAATGCTACCTTTGATCGGCATGTCAACCTTCGCTCATTTCGCGAAGGAGACCTCATCGTGGCTTACAATATCGCTCATGATACCTTTGGCCATGGAAAATTCGAGTCACTATGGCATGGCCCATACATTATCCAACATTGCCTCACTAAAGGTGCATATATCCTGGCCTCTCCTGAAGGCTTCTCTCTCAAAGAACCCGTCAACAGGTTGTACTTAAAGAAATTTTACACTTAAACATAGTCATTCTACTTTAGGTTATTTCTTTTATAGTGTTTTTAATCTTTTTTCCATCCCCCGCATCTAAAATCTCATTTGTGCTATTGACAGATGCTTCCTCCATCGGCCTACCACATCGGTTATGTCAACGGTGCCAACCGTTGGACACAAAATCTCGCTTCGGCCACTTGGGCTGTCTACACCCCCTCACATGAAATGCTCCATTCGAGCGGCATATGTTTGGGGTCAGCGACCAACAACCAAGCCAAATACACTGTCATCATTGGCCTCCTGGTCGATGCCCAACATCATAGTATTCATCACCTTAACATCTTTCTCGACTCACAACTAGTCGTTCTCCAGCTCAACAATGTGTACCACGTACGCGATCCTTGCCTCTTTCACAAATACTTGTAGGTTATACTTTTATTTCGACATTTTTATTCCATTACATTTACACATATTCCAAGACAATTGAATCAAATTACAGATAACCTAGCTAATATTGTGTTAGACTACTATATATCACATCAAGCTACCTCTACACATACATAAACATATCAACAACCTATCATAGCATATATAGATTAGACATCATCAATACATTAACAAAACACATGTAAACACCACATAGATCTCAAAATGTATACTCATGTATATATTGAAAGTTCCACAGTGCCATCCCAATGTTTACATACAAAAATAAAACTATCTGTAGGCCAATAAAGCACCTCGGTACAAAATGGGCTCACCAGCCTATATACAAAAAATACATCAATACATAGAGCACCACTCACGGTGCCTCTAGGGCACCACCGCCTACCCCTCCCTCAGGCAGTGGCAGCCCACCACCACCTTCCCCTCTCTCAAGCGGTGGTGGTCCACCCCCTACTAGTCCCTCCTACCTTGGTGGTAGTCGTCCGGTCATCGCAGCACTAGCTACTGCTGCCTGTCGTACTATGGCCCACCATGGCAGTGAAACCCCCCCACACTACTCCAGGATACCCTCATCCTAGATGCGAGACCACATGCCATCAGGCACATCCTGTAACACCACCTCCAGGTGATGGCGTATGTCCTCAAAATCTACTCCGACAGCTGCTAGAGGAGCATGTGATGGCCCAGCACCAGGGTCATCAAACCGACATCTCCTCGCTGCCCTCTCTAGATCATATGGTCGCACTGTGGCATCCTCACACTGACGTCTCTCTCCTCGTGGTAGTCTCTTCGACTCCTGATGCGTCGGTGCTCTCTGCAACTCCACCTCATGCCCACGAGGTGCCACATCTACACATACAAACAAGCAATAGATAGTATCAACATCTATATCATATAAATATGTCATGCTATCTCAACACACAAAAAACATATATATCAACATCATCAAAATACCTCAGTGCTCAAACACCTCCCCTGGAGGTAGCACCATATCCGGATCCTCCCAGAAGTCAACCCTAACATAGGGGTACTACAATATCACCTGCAGCATCTGCCGCCATACCTGCACCGCCTCAGCAGTAAAGAAGTGCCCACCCTCACCACCACCATGGCGAAGCAACACATTCGACCACCACCTCAGTCGCGGCTCTCGTACCCCAGGCACACCCAGTAAAATCCTAGGGTGCAACATCGACACCCTCTCCAGAAACCAGGCCACCAGGATGGACCCAAAGGCAAACTCTCTAGTATCCATGGACCGAAAGTGGTCCAGCTGCCTTACCATCCTGGCATGTAGCGTAAGCCCCCAGGTGAAGTGTTCACTGGCCAACACTCTCTCCATTTCCATCAGCTGGCCACCACTGATCCGCTGCGTCACCAACGACCCATAAACTCTCACAATCATCGTTGCTATACAACAATGTGCTAGGGAATCCATCACCCCAATACTCATGACAGTGTCAGATATAAAGTTTGGCCCCGAACAATATCTCTAGCCAACCATTGCTAGTGGCGTATCCCTCGGTAGCACCAGCTCCACCGGTAGGGGTGTTCCCCAAAATGGGAGCCCAGTCAAAAAATATACATCCTCCACCGTAGTGAAGGGAATCTTCTCTCCCCGCACTATGAAGCAGTGCAGGTCCGGACTCCACATCCAGATAAGAAACTGCAGGAGATACTCCTGCGCCCGTATCAATGGGCACTCAAAGAACTTCAGCAGCCCACAGGCTGCAAAAGTTGCACGTACACCTAGCTCCTCAATAGCCATGGCGTCTCGTAGCTGGGACCAATCCCGCTCTTGCCAACCAATCGACATCGTGCACAAAGCTCACCTGCAACCACATAAAACCATCCTAACTCAGCCACATGGACAATCAACAACATCAAAAAGATAAGTTTTACACCCATCAACCTTGCCTCTAAGGCGTATTTGTTTAACCCGCAGGCACACACACGTGCACGCCTTTTCACCCCACAGTCACGCACATGTGCATGCCTATTCACTACACATGCACACTCTCAGGCGTTCCTGTTCACTCCAAAGGTGCGCACATGTGCATGCCTGTTCAGCCGACAGGAACACACATAGTGCACACCATCTACCCCTTTACCAACGCTCCCATGCACGCCTATATGGTAGGTATGTGTGCACGTATGTGCGCCTACTTCCCGATCGCCCGTGCACATGGGGCCCACACTTGTCAAATCCTCTGTACGGCCCTCCATACATCCCCTACCCAAAAAATGAAACGCTAATTCTATGTAGGATGATCAGACCACTAACCTAAAGCTCGTTGGTCCTCTATTGGATGCCTCATCCTCCCAAAATCTCATAATCTCCTTTGAATTCTTCTCGTCCAATCACTATAGCAGCAAGTACAAATGAGGTGGCAATGTGGGCCCTACAGCTATATATAAGCCCTTTTTCCAAACTTCCACTCACCATTCCGGGAGCTCCTCCGGGTGTCCATTTCTCGATCCATCTTCAGCCACGTGATCAACATCTCGTCATCTACATCACGACAATCCCTGGGCCTCTTTTCATCCTGAGCCCTCGGGACACCATTTTTCATACCCTGATCAGGTACACATGTGCATATTCACAATTATCAAATACATGCTCATATATTTTATTCTCTTCAGATATTGTTCACGTCAAGTATTTGGTTTTCATGTGTGTAGGTACTTGGTCATCATACATCAACACAACCCCTTCAAGTATATACTCAGCACTGGCATGTAGTCATTCCCTTTAAATCTCACTTACATTTCTAGTCACACCCTCTGACATTTACCTCTAGGCTCCCCATTTATGGCTATGCAGTACCCACACCTCCATTTGCATCATTGATACTGTCACCCAATAGAACTCTTACCCACATGAGTTGTCCCATTCATAACACCCTTTTGCGCTTTTGACACTCATGCTATTTTTTTCAAAACCCTTTAGGGATGGGAGTCCCGATAGTCTTACATCATGTAACGAATCAACCACATACGCCTTCTCCTCATTTGGCTAGCTTTCCCAACGAACTCCCAGATTATCTCTCCATGGTTCTATTTTTGGACTGCACCTCCGCAGTAGCATGAACCCTCCATTTCATCCACAATATGTTTGCCCATCTACAAATTTGCCTTGATTTCACCTACCTCATACAGAAACCCACCCATGGGGCCCCCACCCTCAATCAGTTCTCCAAGAAAATTATGCTCTTCCCAGGCCAACCATATCACACTAGGGCACCCGTTTCGGTATTTGTACACTTCTCCCAAATTATTCATTATTTATTGTACAAACGCCTTTGTTTCCAACAGTTACATTACCTTTTTGTCGTCACCTTTGGCGACCTTCTTCCCTTTTTGGCCAAATCCAGCCCTTGTTACCCTTGGTTGGGGCACTCCTTATCATCCACCCTTGATGAAATTGTCCATATATTTAGAGTACCCCACAAGCCACTTACCTCTGCCCTCTAAGTTTGCTCACCTTGTCCCACCTCTGGCACAATTTATCCTGTGTCTTGTTGTCCCCCTGACACTTGACCTCGTTGAACAATTGTGGCCACTTTTATCTCACATATACTCCAACCAAGGGTAGTCTTGAGTCTTAATACATCTTGAATTCATCCGTGAACCTCCTCCACCTCATAACCTCACCTAGTAGATTTCACGAAGCCATTTTCTTCTAGGAGTCGCATGCCCCTTTTTTTCGACATCAACACAGTTTTCCAAAAGGGCGACAATATCTTGATTCTCATTACCCATCCAATGAGAGATCTCGGACGGCACAGGGAGAACCACAATTGCTCCCTGCTGTCATTGACCCCCATAAAATTTTATGTCAACACTTCTTCATGTTACGGTGGGTCTTACTTTACGACTATTGCAGTTAGTTCTTTTACTTGCCGAAGACCTCTGAACTTGGCTAGGCCATCAATGCCCACAAAATCAGTGATACTTATTACCGCAGTCACTGCCTACTATTCAGAGTCTAGTCATCCGCAGAATTGTCTTCTGCCTTTATCACAACCACCCCCGAGGGCATTGTAGTTGTCTACACCAACACTTCATTCCTCTTTTTTGAGTTACATGACACGAGCATGGGGCATGCCCGCCTTGTTTGTACATAATTTTCTTTTTTTACACACCTCATGGAAGGTTGGGTTCTACTGGTTCCTTTTTCCCTCTAACGGATCGCTCTGGATGATCCCACTATTGCTCTCTCTTAAAAGAACACTCTCATTAGAAGAAACATTGATGGATTTCAGCTATACGTATGCTCATAACCTCATCCATAAGGGGGCATCTGTTATCACTGAAATTTCATCCGCACATGGTTACAAGAATTCAGCATCGTCAAACAGTTATGAAGTCATCCATGGACCTGCATTAACACAAAAAAATTCACAAAGGTTCAAAAACTATAAAAAACAGTGAAAAATTGAAGGGCTCTATGAAGACATTGGGCACGCACACACATGCACAAAACATAAGCACTAAATTTGCACACATGCGCACGATGCGCGACTGTTATTGCAAAAAGTCGCGCACCTGAGAAACAACACATTTAAGAGAAATGTAAGGTAGCTAGAGAGGTAGTGGGGGGGCCTATAGGGCCATAGTGATAATAGTGGAAGTCATTCAATGTAAGGTGGACTAGGTCCACTATATTATTAAATAAGGCCCACTATGGTAGTTAGATATAATAAATGTAAGAGGACTTCTTAAAAGGTTCTACTTCTAGAAGATTCTTCCTCTAGAATGTTCTTAGTTGATGGTAGAACTATATAAAGGGGTTCAAGCAATGTAATGAGAGATGAATAGAAATATTGTATTTAGAATAGTAGCTCAATAGGAGGATGCCCCCTCGAAGAGGCAAGTGAATAGGAGAGGATCCCTTCTATAATAGGATCCATTGTATGGTGTTGCCCTACCTCAAGGGTTCGGTAATAATAAAGTGTGGTTTCTTCTATCTTGCTTATGGATCTATTGTGTATTCAGTATTTGTGGTGGTTATATTTGTAGATCTATCTTAGTTCTTAACAAGTGGTATCAGAGCACTTTCCTTGGGCAGACATTGTGGGAAAATATTTTTTATTTTTCCAATTTTTTTTTCGGAGAAAAAAAAAGAGGGACGCGACATTCTTGAAGTTTTCAGTATATTTTTGTGCATAATTTTCTGAAAAAGGTTGTAGATCTGAGTTCCTCTCAGAAAAACACCCATGTTGAAAAAAAAAATCATCCGAAATGGAGTCCGGGAAGTCAAGATATTGAAGTTTTAAAATCTGCAAATTTTCAGGATTTTTTCCGCAGACGACGGCAAGATTTTTTTTATTTTTATAGCATCTAAAGGCCAAATTTGCCCAAATAAATTACAGATCTGAGTTCCTCTCACAATTTTACCCAATTTCAAAAAACAAATCAGCCAAAATGGAGTCCGGGAAGTGAAGTTATGAGCATTTTAACTTCAGCATATTTTTAGGGTTTTTCCAGAAAAAACCGCGATTTTCTGTCGTAACTTATTGGGTGAGTTCGTAGGATGATCAAATGGCTATTTCTTATCAAAACCTAAAAGAACTTCTTGAATCATTCAAAGCCTAATTTTTTCACACATTGGATGAAAGATTGGATGCATTTGTACATGGCCTCACAGACAGCCTCACAGACAGCTTCACAAACGACCTCAATGATAGTTTTCGTAGTATTCAAGATTCATTAAATAACATGCAGGAAAGATTTCTTATGGAGGGTCTCAGGGATGAATATAATCAAGAAATATATGCTTGGTATGATTTTGAGGTAGATTGTGATGATTGGTATATGGATAGTTGTCATTTCTGGGATGACGACCACTTTCATATTTTATTTGATGACTCTACTCCACCTTCTGTAGAGAACATCAATGTCCCACATCAGGAGCTAGTTACCAGCGTTCAGTCTACATATTCTACAATGGTATTATTCATTCCATATTCTGCTACGACCCTTTTCCACTATGTGGATGGATCTTCTTATTTGGATCCACATGATAGGTGTCAGTATTTGGAGCATCATTTGGAGTTGGTTATTGGGTTCCAAAATCTTCCACGAGGAGTCCACATGAGCACCTAGACATGGGACCCGGGCTTACAATAGTGGTTGGACTACTTCAGCATGGTGGATTTCCTTTCTACATGGGACCTTGGTTCTTTATTCTTCTTCAGCATTATGGTCCACAATTATCCATGGGACCCTGGTATATGGTTGTACATCAAGCGTTGAGGACAACGCTTTCATAAGGGGGATGGAATGTAAGGTAGCTAGAGAGGTAGTAGGGGGGCCTAGAGGGCCATAGTGATAATAGTGGAGGTCATTCAATGTAAGGTCGACTAGGTCCACTATATTATTAAATAAGGCCCACTATGGTAGTTAGATATAATAAATGTAAGAGGACTTCTTAGAAGGTTCTACTTCTAGAAGATTCCTCCTCTAGAATGTTCTTAGGTGATGGTAGAACTATATAAAGGGGTTCAAGCAATGTAATGAGAGATGAAGATAAATATTGTATTTGGAGCGGTAGCTCAATAGGAGGATGCCCCCTCAAAGAGGCAAGTGAATAGGAAAGGATCCCTTCCATAATAGGATCCATTGTATGGTGTTTCCCTACCTCAAGGGTTTGGTAATAATATTGTGTGGTTTCTTCTATCTTGATTTGTGGATCTATTGTGTATTCAGTATTTGTAGTGACTGTATTTGTAGATCTATTCAGGCTCTTAACATCGGCCTCCCACCCACTTCTGGTTCAGCTCCCAAGCCGATTTGACACTCAAATCTGGACTGGATTTGACTGGATGGCTAGTCAAAGACCTAGAAATGCTCTAATTAGCCTCTTTTCACACTACAAACTAGTTGAACAATAGCTTAAAGGAATTCTATAAAAAGGCCATGGATACACTTCATTTTTCAAGGAATTCAAAGCAAAGTTATGTTGCCATTATTCTCTTGAGGACTCTTCTATCCTTGCCAAGAGTATACTTGCATCATTGCATTGGGCAATCCATCTCACCCCTTGAGTGGATTAGCAAAGAATTCTTTCACCATTTTCATTTTCATTTTCAAAATTGTAAGAAGAGCTTACTTGTGGGGGTCCAAGAGCCCTCCCTTGGAGGAAGAAGGGAATCATAGTCCCCTTGCTTCTCAGTGTTTTCTTTCACTAATATCATTCTTATCATTGGTGACATGGGTCTCATTGTTCTTTTTGTCTCTATGTCCCTATGCTTATAAATTTAGTTGTAATTTTATTTCTTAGTTTAATTCTTAGTTGTTGTTTTATCTTTCTTTTTCTAACCCTTTTCCTTCCAGTTGTCCTGCTCAACAAACTCAACTGAGCTTGCAAGCACCTCTATTTTGCTCACTAAGGTGACAAAAGAGGCGCAACAAACTTGGTAGCCTTCGATGTCCTTGGTTTTTCCTTTTGCAAGTCGCTTAACCCCAAACTTTATGTTTTCTATAGAAAAAACTTCATCATTTATAGACACATTTGGAATGTTTTCCACGAAAATGGGGGATTCATAAATATTTTTAGGGTATGAATTCCAATCCCTCAAATGAATCATATTATTTTCTATAGTGTTATGAGTCATAATTTTCCTCCACAATTTCTTAGGATCTAGCTTATATAGATGCATAAGCTTCTCTTCTTTTCTATTTATGTAGTGTCATTTTTTCCTTTTAATTGGGGCTTTGTATCTATTTACCTTATTGGAGTTTAAGGACTCATTGCAAGCATCCCTAATGGATTTTCTAGAAATTTTACACTCATTATCATACCGAGGATTGACTATATTGTTTTTCTTTTTTTATAACACCCAGATAGAGAATTTGTTAATGGAAGTAGAGAAGGTTGTCATAAAACTATGATAGAGGTCTTCAATATTGTTTGTAGATGATAATAGATTTAGTTCCCTATTTAACTCCATTAAGAAAAGATCATCCTTAGTTTTGTGAAAAAATAAGTGCCTTTAGTTATCAAAGTTCTCTTGAATTGAGCTTTTGTGCACATAAAAGTTTAGAGTTAGGGTTAAACGTCTATATTTCCCAACCCATGATTACAAGTCATCTTTTTAAACTTTGGTCATTTCTTTATACCATTGCAAAATATTAGATATTGAAAACTGCAAATCTTTATTAACTTAGTACCAAACAAATAATGTAGAAATAATAAATTATTTAATAAAGAAGAAAAGATAAATAATAATTATAAATTTATAAATTATAAATTAGTGAAAGTAAAATAAATGATTATAAAAGAAGAAAAAAAGGAATTCTTATTTATAAAATAGTGAAAATTATTAAAATACCATAATGATAACCTTGGTTGATAATAAGATTTTTAAAATAACAAGTTTATAATCATCTTAAAGTTGTGTAAGTAAAATATATAAATTACATAGAATTCTGAAAATGTTTTGACATATAAATTTGGTAAAAGTGATAAAGAAAATCCGTCACAAATGTGTAAGTAAAACATATAAAGTACTTAGAATTATGAGAGAATGTTTTGAGATATAAATTTGGTAAAATTGATAATGAAAATTGATCACAAATTTTTCAAAACATCACATATTAATTAAAAAAAAAAAATCATAGAAACATGTCAAATGATAAATATGAAAGATTTTTTTTATAGAACCATGTCAAATGATAATGATTAAACTTTTGAATTTGAATTTGGTTATAACAACCTTTTGATTCAATTGAAAAAATGGAATGTGTGATTTATTAATGAGGGTCCCTTGACTTGGATCCATAGGGACACCTTAAATTAGTGGTCGAACATGTGGTTGCATTTAGAAATATTATATTAAATGATATTGTGACCCATGTACACATAAGCAGATCATAGCCCACGCTCATGTCCTTCAATTTGAACTCTCAGATAGGATGTCATCAAACTCAAAGGATAACATGGCTGAAATGGAGGAGTTGATGCCTAGCCCAAGGATATAGGTGGTTACTCTTGACATGCATCACGATAGGCTTGTCCCTTCACTGGTCATTCATTCCATTATAGACCTGTGCATAGTGGTACCTCCAGGGATGCAAGAAGCTAGCAACATCGATGGAGAAGAATATGGAGGAGCTCGTTTTGATTGCCAATTCTTCCCTCACATAGGAGATGATGCAAGGTCTATACCCTTGCCCCATGCGATATCAAAATTATAATACATTAGATGATTATAATTTGAAATCTTCGACTCCATTTAAAATTAAATATGAGTAAGATTTAGCCGGAGAGAACTTGGAGTCAATTTTAAATGGAAAATTTACACTATGATTAGAATTTGAGAAAAGTTTACTCCGTGATTATAATTTGAAAACTTTGATTATAATTTGAAAAAAAGTTTACTTCATGATTATAATTTGAGAACTTGATTATTTTTAATTTCAAGCATGATTATAATTTGACAAAAATTTGCTTCCATCTCATTATTTAAAAGGGCTGAAATTATGGAATTTTAACCTCTTGTATAATCAGATTCTCACAACTAAGGAAAAGTTTGATAACTTTAACCCCTTCTATCATTAGATTCTCACAACTGAGGAAAAGTTTACGGCATGATTATCATTTAGACTGCTTCTTCGAACGGCATGCCACGTTTGGGACAAGAAGACTCCCATTTTGACCCTCTCCAATAAGAAATGATAGTTAGTGATTGAAGATCTTTACTGAAGTGTAGTATTGTCGTTATAGCATTTCACGGTCTCTAATATCTCAGGTCGCAGCCGAAACCTTTTTGGAGGCGTATAATGATTGTAAAATATACGGTTTTACAAATAGTGCTCATATCGACAATGCTTACAGTCATTAACAGCAAACAAACATTGGCAGAGATTTCATCCAATATAAGTAGGACTAGCACAGCCGCTAATTCGCGTCGTGGTTGGTGAACGTTGAAAGGCCGTTTATGGTTGTTAAACTTTTGATTGGCGATTGTTGGTGATGCCAACACAGTAACGGGGTCGTGGCAATAAGTTAGTGAACACAGTAATTTTTAAATATAATTAGGTAAATGTAAAAAAGTAAACATATAAACGGATGCCTTTATAACAGCTCAAAAGTTAATGGATGAAATCAGAGCCATTCATTTATTGTGAGGACTAAGAATATTCTAGACATATTTAATCTCGTCCATAAAAAACATATTAAGAACTAAAAACCTATTAAATGTGCCCATTATCAATAAGTGTACACCTTTCTACGTAATTAGAAGAATGAAACACAAAAATCTATATAGTATAAGTAATAAATAAAATCTATATGTGACAAGTAATAAATACGGTCTAATAAGATATGAATGAATAGATTAGTTGATGATAGAAAGCCATTAAGTTGAACAATCTTTATTTTTAATAGATACGTTATGTCTTTTAGCTACGATATTTCATTTAAATTTATTATTATTTATTTATTTGATGTTATACAAATAGTTCATTACATTGCCTTTTTCTTAGAAATTATTTTGGAATAATCTTTATCTTTGGTTTTGGGTTGGAATATCGTCTAATAATTTTATGTTCTTTTGATGATGTGATTCTTGATGATAGATGATGATGTGATCTTCTAAGCATTGAGCAGAAATCTCCAATGGTAAGAGGGTATGACCACCCTAATCTGATTCTTTGTGGAAGATTGTGTTTATAGGATTTTGAATATGAACTCAATAGCATTGTCATAAATATTTTTTGAGATACAGGTCAATTGTTTTTGTTTAGAGCGATGTTGATATAACAATTGGTTAAGGTGTCGAATCTTGTGATTGATCTGAATTGGATCTTAACCAAAATATATTTCTAAACTTCGAAATAAACATTTAATTGTTTTTTGGAAAAGTTGATTATGATTATGATTATGAAAACCTCATTTTTGAGGTGTCCTTGTAAGTTTTGAGTAATTAATGATAAGTTGATTTGAAGGATAGATTTCATGTTTCATGTTTTATTCTTCCACTGTATTTTCCGGCCATCTGTGTGATTGATGCATGCTCATTCTTTTATTTCTATTCTGGATTAAATTTGAGATCCAATTTATTTAATAAACAAACATAGGACAACAATCACCTAGGATTTGGAATTTTCACATGGTATTAGAGCATATTTATCTGCTTGAAATCCTATAGGATTTGCAACAATAAATCGACTATAGGGAAGAAGGACCAGTAGTGAGAGAGTTTCAAAAATAATTTAGGATTTTCTACATTAGATATCAGAAATGACATTAAACAACCTCATGATTGAGGATAGATTGTATGGTGAATCGAATTTCCTATCATAGAAAGTTAGGGTAGCTCTTATATTATAATAGAATGACCTCTGAGACATCGTCAAGGATGTATTTTCTACGCCAACAAATCCACAAGATTTGGAAAATCACAAGAAGAAGGAAGTGAAATCCAAGCAGATGATCATGGATGCTATAAAGGATCATATGATCCCTCACATATCCAAGAAGAAGATGATGAATGAGATGTTTGATTTCTTCTTTTCCCTTTACCAGAGTGAGAAAATTAACATGAAAGTGATATTGCACAACAAACTTAGATTTGTTGAGATGACCAGATGAGACATTGTCACCAGTTACCTGATGAAGGTCAAATAGATTCATGATCATCTTGCAGTGGTTAGAGAGAAGGTTGAAGATAAAGAGATACTAAAAAAGGCACTAAATGGGTTCTCACCTCGATGCGAAACATTTTTCCAGGGAGTTTGTGCTCGAGAAAACACTATCTCGTGGGAAATACTCTGGGATGACTGTATTCAGGAGGAAACTCAGATGGATTCGAAGGGTAGAAGATAGGGAGGTGATAGTGACCATGCCCTAATTGGTCAAACAAATAAGGGAAAAGGTAAAGGACCCAACAAGCGTAAGGGAAAGAGTGAGGATTCAACCTCATAGATAAGGAAGAAGGACTTGAGTAAAATCGAGTGCTTCATATTTCATAAGAAAAGGAATTATGCATCACAATGTCCGAACAAGAAGAAAGGTAAAGGGAAGCAACAACAAAATCAGGTAACAACCTCACTTGAAAATCAAATGAGTGATTTTTCCTTAGAGTTCGAGAAGGATTTCTCGATGGTATCTTTCCTTTCTACCAATACGATTCTGAGGAACACTTAGTATGTGGAAAGTGGAGCATCTAAGCATATGACATCCATATGGGAGTTATTTTCAAGTCTAATAGAGAGGGACTCGGGATTTCAGGTTGAACTTAGTGATGAATCGATGTACCCAGTAGCAAGAATTGGTACCATTCCCTTTCGACTCTAGTCAGGTAACTCTTTATACTTTGACAATGTTTTGTTTTTTGGGGGTCTCATGAAAATCTTGCTTTTAATTTTGATCGCGGAGGATAATGGTTATGAAGTAGATTTCAAGAACCAACATGTTCTTATCATGTTGAAGGAATCTATCCCAGAAGCAACAAATGTGATCAGGGTTAGGGAAGGAAATTTAAACAGGTTGTAGGGTGAACCTATTTGATCCCTAGTTCATAACACAGAAAACTTGTGTGATTTGTGGCACAAGAGGATGGGGAACGTACATCACAAGGCGTTTCCTATTCAAAGGGAGATAGTCACTAGTCTTCCGGATTTCAATATTGAGCAACATGGTGTATGCAAAGGGTGCATGCTTGGCATGCATGCCAAGGCTTATTTCCCAAGTAGTGAGCATATAACCAAGGGGATCCTATATCTAGTGCATTAAGATGTTTTTGGACCGATTTCAGTAGCATCGATCACAGGAAGCATGTAATATATTTCCTTCATTGATGACTTCTCTCAAAAAACTTGGATCTACTTCCTAAATACCAAGGATGAAGTCTTTAACATGATTCATAAGTTCAAAGATCTTGTTGAGAACTAGATAGGGAAGCATATAAAGGTTTTGAGATCATACAATTGGGGTGAGTATACCTCCAAGGAGTTCAAGTGTTTCTACAAGGAGGTAGGGATTAAGAGTGAGTTTACCATTCCATACAACCCACAATAGAATGAGGTTGTAGAGAAGAAGAATGGATCCATCATAGGGTATGTTATGGCCATGATTCATGACCAAGATTTGTCAATGTTTGTTTGGGTAAAAGCATGCAACACAAGAATGTACATCCATAAAAAGTGTATGCATAGGATCTTGGAGGAGAAGACACCATAGGAGGCATTCACTAGTGTGAAAAAAGAGGTGAGTCACTTTCTCATTTTTGGTTGTTCAGTTTATATTCATGTATCTGTAGAGAAAAATACCAAGTTAGAGATCTCCAGTAGGAAGGGTTTGGTTGTATGTTACAGCAAGACTTCAAAGTCCTATAGGGTCTTCATTCTAGATCAAAGGAAGACATTCCTAAAAAAGGATGTAAAGTGTGAGGAATTTTCTTTCAGGAATTCTCATGAGCCTATTCTAATGATAGAGGATGAGGAGCAAGAAGCTCTAAAGGCTGAGCCTGGGTCACCAGTGGCTTCTAGTTCAGGGCATCAACCTTCAGGTGAGGATGAGGAGCCAGTGGCCCTTCCAGTTATGTCAAGAGACCTCGATGGTTTACTCATCCATTAATGGATTCTTAAGAGTATGTTGAGGCTCCTAGGAACACATTTAGGGAGTACAAACATCAAAAGAAGTTTCCAATCTACATGGGATTGATGAGAAGCATCATAGTTTATGAAACTTCCAGTTATCTCCAATTGTAAGAGGGTATGCCCACCCTAATCCAATCCTTTGTGGAACATTTTTCCTATAGGATTCCCAATATGAAATCAATAGCAATGACATCAATATTCTTTTATATACATGTCAATTGTTTTTTGTTTAGAGCGACAATGATATAACGATTCGTTAAGGTGTCAGATCTTATTATTGATTTGAATTGAATCCTAACCAAAATGTATTTCTAAACTTCAAAATAAGCATTTAATTATTTTTTGGAAAAGTGGATTATGATTATTATTATAAAAACCTCATTTTTTAGGTGTCCTTGTAAGTTTTGAGTAATTATTGATAAGTTGATTTGAAGGATATATTTCATGTTTCATTTTTTGTGTTTACACTGTACTTTAAAACCTTATGTTTGATTGATGCGTGATGATATTTTTATTTCTATTATTGAGTAAATTTGATATCTGATTTATTTAATAAAAAATCATAGGACAACAATCACCTAGGGTTTGGAATTTTCACATGGTATCAAAGCATATTTATCTTCTTGAGATTCTATAGGATTTGAAACAGTAAATCAACTATAAGTAAGAAGGCCCAATAGTGAGAGGGTTTCAAATTTAATTTGGGATTTTCTACATTATATATCAGAAATGACATTAAACAACCTCATGTTTGAGGATAGATTGTATGGTTCCTTGAATTTCCTATCATGGAAATTCATGGTAACTCTTCTATTAGAATAGAATTACCTTCAAGATAATGTCAAGAATGTAGTTGGTACGCCAATAGATCTTCAGGATTTGGAAAATCTCAAGAAGAAGGAAGTGAAATCCAAGTGGAGGATCATGGATGCTATAAAGGATTATCTGATCCCTCACATATCCAAGAAGAATAAGATGAAGGATATGTTTGATGCCTTGTTTGGCCTTTACCAGAGCGAGAAAATTAATAGGAAGGTAATATTGCACAACAAAATAAGATCTATTGATATGGATAGATCAAACAATGTCACCAGTTACCTTATGATGGTCACATATATTCGTGATCATCTTTCAGAATTTGGGGAGAAGATTGAAGAGAAAGAGCTAGTAAAAAGGGAACTGAATGGGTTGTCGCCTCGATGGGAAACATTTGTCTAGGGAGTTTGTGCTTAGGAAAACCTTCTCTCATGAGAAATACTATGGTATGATTATATCCAGTAGGAAACTCATATGGATTCAAAGGGAAACAAACATGGAGGTGATAGTGACCATGCCCTAATTGGTCAAACAAAGAATGGAAAAGGTAAAAGACCCAGCAAGGGTAAGGGAAAGAGTGAGAATTCAACCTCATAGATATGTAAGAAGGACTTAAGTAAAATCAAGTTCTTCATATGTCATAAGAAAACACATTATGCACTGCAATGTCCAGACAAGAAGAAAGGTAAGGGGAAGCAACAACAAAACAAGTAACAACCTCAACTGAAACTTGATGATATCTTTCTTTATACCAATATGATTCCAAGGAACACTTGGTACATGGACAATGCAACATATGGGAATATCAAATCCACACATGATTTATTTTCAATTCTAAGAGAGCAGGTGTAATATCCCTAAGGCTGAACCCAATTGCAAATGTAAATACAAATGTACATAAGCTAGTGAGCTGATTTGATATGATTTTGGTATGCACATTTCATGGCATAGTGCGCACAGGTACTGCGCAGTAAAATGAGGAAGTGTGCGCATTCTGGGATACCTCACGCAACATCTTAAGTGTGTGCGATGTAGAGGCCAGGGAGCCTTGTGTACCTAATATGTTTTATAGGCTAGTGAGCCAGTATTATAAGCTAGGATGCTTATGTTTTGATTAGGTCAGAGAGCCTAGATGTTAAAGGCCAGTACACCTATTTTTGTAAATATCTCATAATTAATATAAAATACATTGTTGTGTGCAGACCGACCATGATAAAAGAGATGGGGGACTAAACTCCACTAGTTAGGGAAAGGGAAGGGGCTAAGTTAAGGAATATTATATTAATATTTCTTAAATCATAAAGTATGTATAATTATGTTATCCTAAGTTCTAAGTTGGGTCCAAGTGGGCCAAAGTAGCTTCCAACATGACAAGTGTCAAGTTGGGGGAAAACATACATATTGTTGGACTTAGTTCAATTCAGGGGCTATCCATCATTTGGACCATCATCTTTCCCCTGATTCATCCATCACTGAGATATACAGTCAATCATCTAGGAGTATTGGAAACCATTGAGCTATCATTTATATCTTTGTGACTTTACCTGAACCTGTATCCAGAACCTTCTATTGGGTAACTGTTATCTTGGGAGCGGGATTGAATAAGAAGGTTGTCAGGCCCGTGGGATATTGAAGAGGCAGGTTGTCAGGCTTGTGAGCAATTCTCTAGGTAAGATAATTGTTGGGGATTGATTTCCTGAAGGTGCTGAACTACAACTATAGGTCTCTAAGACTTCCTATCCAGCCTGTTGTTGAAGCCCTGGAAGGGAAGTGGGGCATTCGAGGGACTGTTGAGCAAAGAAGGGGCACACTTTCTTGGGTGGGACAAGCATGTGGGGAATGAGGGACTATAGGTTGTTAGTTTAGTGAGCACCTGAGACACAGTCTTTCCTGATGTTCATGAGCCTTTAGCCTAGTTAGGAACCCCTTTACCGGGTGGAGTTTAGTCCCAGCTTAGGGGTGACTCACTGTTGAGAGTGATGAACAGTGTGGTCTAAGGCTTGGAGGTTTGTGGAAAGTCTACACGTAGTTGGTGATATTCTCACAAAGATAAGTGTAAATTTACATGTTGCATTGTTATTCACGTGTTATTTTTATGGGTTTATCCTATGCATGATTATAGTTGTCTGTATGCTTATGGGTATTGCATGTATATGCTACCTATATATGTTTACTGCTATTTCAGTGTGAATTCATGCATTTACATAGTGTATTTGTCTGTTCACATTTTATATATATTAAGATTCTGCAAGAGTTCTGTGTGTGCATATGTTTTAATTGCATGTAGTTAGAAAATTATATGTGACATAACTTAGTTAGGATGCTAAGTACGCTATAGTATGTTTCACATAGAGAACATATGTGTTCTTCGGTGTAGCGTGGCCCGGCATGAATGGTCGAGGATGTTACAAATAGGTATTTGAGCATGAAAGAGTGTCCAGGAGTAGCATGGCCTAGCCTATTGAAGGCTAGGAATGTTACAAAGACGGTTTCAAAGCTAAGTAAAGCATCTGAGGAGTGGCATATCTCGGTCAGTGTGAGGTCGTGGATGTTACAAATTGGTATCAGAGCTTTAGTTTTCAACACTAAGCCTGAATGGGCCGAGAAATTTGAGTTGAAGAAAAATTTCATAAAGGATTTAATTCGAAGGGGCCAAATTTCAGTTGTAGAGCGTCCATGGCAAAAAGCAACAACAACTGGGCAAAAATGGTGAAAATCCCCAATTTCTGTGAGCGGATTCATGAGAAAATAGAGAAATTCAGCCAAGAGATGAGATATTACTGATTTAATATCTGTCCTAGCAAATTCAAACCTGGAATTGGTTGAGTTTGAAGTTACAGTGAATCCATGACAGATGGAGTGGAAAATGTTAGCGTGCAGGTACCACATGGAAAATGTTAGCGTGCAGGTGCGCACGGTAAATTGTGGTGTCGCGCAAAAGAATATGGTGTGTGGGTGCATGCATTAAATTTGGAATTGTGCGGAGTGCACACACATAAGAAGTTGTGCATGGTGTACACACACACAATAAGGGCATGCAGGGTGTATGCAGTATTGGTAGAGCACAGAGGAGTTTGGTTGGCGTACACGCAATATGGGTATATGTTGTTGCACGATAGTTTACTATGGTGTGTGTAGAGTATTGATGTGTGGTGGGGGAATATTGAACTTTGGCATGGTGAAATTCATAGAGAGAAATGCATGTTGAATATCAGTGTGCGATACAAAAACTACGCACAATGGGTAATAGTGCAAGAACCAAAACTGCACGTGGTAGTTCTTGGCGCGCGACACAAAAGTGAGCGCATGTTATTGGTGTGAAAAAGAAGTGATACACAATGGTTTTAAAGTGCACGAAGCACGATTTAACTGTGATGTTGCAGCACATGGAAAATACGGGAGCATAGATTGAAACTTGTGCAGAGGAAGTTGTTTGAAGGGGGAAGAACAACAAAAAAAGTGAAGGGTAAATTATAAGACCCTGACTAGATCCATGAAGCCATAATGTTCTACTCAAGACTTAGAATTGAGCATGTGAGTAGGCATTGGAAAGGTATTGGACAGTGGAATATAATTATCCACCCCAAAAATTGATTAGGAATTCAATGTTTCAAGAAATCATAAGAAAGGCTTTTGATAAATTATTGAACTAAAATGGTTCATATTTTTCATAAAATTGTTGAAACAATCAGTCTGACAAGTTTTGTTGGCTGCACATTTTGCAGAGTTAACAACAACTAGATCAGATCAAGATCAGTTTAGAGTCTAGACTAATGGAAGAGGCACCAAGAAATTACATCCAGGAATATGAAGTCAGAGGGATGGATGTCCATTTAAGCATGGAAGGAACAAACTCCAATGGACATGGTGAAGAAAGAGATGAAAACATAAGTATGGGAGAAACCATTAAAAATTTACAGAAGGATGTTCAAAGCCATAAAGTTGATAATGAAAGGATTATGAGATCCAAGGAGCAATAGGATGACTTCAACATGAAGTTATTGGAGAGCTTGAACATAATAGAAAAGAAATTGGATAAGGAGAGTGGCTCGAGCAAATCGGGAAGTCACAATTATCATGATGAGAAAAGAAAAACAAGAAGTGTTAGCAGGCATCACCACCACTCCCCAAGGAATTCCAATAAGAGATCACACAATAGCTCAATTCCATCCCCTGTCAGAAAGTATGAGAGGTCTGGGGTGGATGAACTGCGAGGAGAAATGAACAAAATCAAACCTCCTACATTTGATGATGAGCACAAGAAGGTTGAAGATGCAGATACATGGTTGTTGGGCATGAGAAAGTATTTTCAATTGCATAATTATTCCTCTCATGTAAAGGGTAGAATTTCCATCTATCAACTCAAAGGAAAAGCATCCATGTGGTGGGATCAGCTTGTGCAGGTGCAACACATCAAAGAGAAAATTGTTACTTGGAGAATATTCAAGAAGTATTTTGAGAAGAAATACTTGACTAAGAGATACTATGACAAGAAAATGAAATATTTCTTTGAACTCAAGATTGGGAGAATGACAATTGAGGAATATAAGAGATGGTTTCTAGAACTGTTGAAGTATGTCTCTTTCATCAAGGATGAGACAGTCAAAATTCAAAGGTATTTGAGTGGATTGCCATCATTCATCAGTGAAAAAATATAGTATGATGATCCCAAGACATTGGAGGAGACAATAAGGCGAGCTAAATGCCTATATGATCAAAACAAATCAAGGCCAACATTCCAAAAAGATTGGGAAGACAAAAATAAATTCAAGATGGATCAAAGGAAGAAGGGATCTCAGCCACCATTCTTCATAAATAGTCCAAAGGGAAAACAAACTCCTAAGGAACCCAAAATGATGGACATAGGAAGTCAAAGGCCAAGGCAACCACCTATTCAATGTTGGGGTTGTAAAGGGGATCACATGTTTAGAGATTGTCCTTATGGAGGTGAAAAAGGGAGGATTGTTCATAATATACAACAAGCTAAAATAGTGGAGGACATGGGCAGAAAGATACCCAGGATCTATGCATCCCTGGACAATAAGCAACTAGAATATCAGTCACATATGATTGAAGTGGAAGGTATGATCAACAACCAAACCATTTCTATTTCAATTGATTCAGGAGCTAGTAATAGTTATATAGATCCTAAGGTGGTGGAAATTTTTCATTTTCCAAGAAGAAAGCATGGGAAATCTTGATTGGTGCAGCTGGCTACAGGGGCCAAAAGAAAAGTTAATGAGATGGTTAAGTCATGTCTTATTGACATGAATGGATTGAACACCTAGGCAGATTTGAACATCTTTCCTTTAGGTTCTTATGATTGTCTAATTGGGATGGATTGGTTGGACCAACAACATGCCATCCTAGAATTCCATAAAAAATCATTTACCTTCTTGGATGAGGAAGGGAAACTAAGTAAAGTGCAGGGAATTCTCAGGGAAGTAGCCATTAGATAGATTTTAGCATTGTAGCGGAAGAAATGTTACAGAAAAGGGTGTCAAATAATTGCAACTCATTTGGAAGAGACACCTAGAGATAAGGTGTCAAATTTGGAAGAGTATGTAGTCCTAGAATATTTTGAAGATGTGTTCAAGGAGGTACCAGGACTACCACCAAGGAGGGACATTGATTTATCTATATATCTAATGCCTGGAGAAGCTCCAATGTCAAAGACTCCTTACAAAATGAGTACACCAGACATGAAGGAGTTGCAAATGCAACTTGAAGAGATTCTGAAGAAGGGGTATGTATGCCCAAGTGTGTCACCTTGGGGTGCCTCAGTCTTGTTTGTGAAGAAGAAAGATGGAACATTAAGATTGTGCATTGATTTCAGACAGTTGAATAAAGTGAATGTAAAGAACAAGTATCCTCTGCCAAGGATTGATGATATTTTTGATCAATTGAAGGATGGAAAGATATTTTCAAAGATAGATCTCAGGTCAGGATACCATCAAGTAAGGATTAAAGAGGAAGATATCAGAAAGAACGCTTTCAGGACAAGGTATGGTCATTATGAGTTCACAATGGTGCCATTTGGGTTGTCAAATGCACCAGTTGTTTTCATGTGCTTAATGAATGGTGTTTTCCGAGAATATTTAGACAAGTTTGTCATTGTCTTTTTGGATGACATTCTCATATATTCCAAGTCAGAAGAAGAGCATGAACATTATTTGAGGATGGTTTTGCAAGTATTAAGGGAGCATCAATTGTATGCCAAATTGAGCAAGTGCTCATTTTACCAGAAGCAAATTCACTATTTGGGGCACATCATTTCAAAGGATGGGATAACAGTGGACCCTGAGAAGATAGAAGCCATTAGAGAATGGCTAGTGCCAAAGAATGTGACAGAGGTGAGATCATTTATGGGCCTTGCAGAATACTATAGGACATTTATAGATGGATTTTCAAAGATTTCACACCCAATCACTTCATTGCAAAGAAAGGGTGTGAAGTTTCAGTGGACATTGGATTGTGAAAATATTTTCCAACACTTGAAACAATTATTAACAAGTTCTCCAATATTAAAGATAGCAGACCCAAATGAAGAATTCATTGTATGCATAGATGCATGTAAAGAGGGACTTGGTGGAGTCCTCAGTCAAAATGGGTTTGTTATATGTTATGAGTCAAGGAAGTTAAAGGAGCATGAAAGAAACTATGCCACTCATGATTTGGAGTTGGAAGACATAGTACATGCCTTGAGGAAATGAAGACACTACCTCATGGGGAAGGAGTTTGAGATGAGGACAGACCACAATGGTCTAAAATATTTGTTTGATCAACCAACTTTAAATGCTAGGCAAAGTAGATGGTTAGAATTTCTAAGAGAAAATGACTTCGATATAAAGAATATCAAGGGGAAAGAGAACAAAGTGGTTGATGCACTTAGCAGAAGAGTGCATGAAATGCATGCTACAACCATTATCATGTATCAATAAGATTTGAAACATAGAATTATAGAGACTACGAAATCATATTTACAATACAAGGATTTAGTGGCAAAATTACAGCAAGGTAATTTGCAGCAGAAAATTGAAGAGTACAAGTTAGATGAGGATGAAATTCTCATATACAGGGGCATAATTTATGTACCAAATTCTCAATAATTGAAAAATATGATATTGAGAGAAATGCATAATGTGCCTTATGTTGGGCACCCAGGATATCAGAAAACTATTGCAGCTATGAAGAGCCAATATTATTGGTCGGGATGAAGAAAGAGGTTCTTGATTTTATTGCCAGATGTTTGGAATGTCAAAAAGTAAAGGCTGAGCATAGACACCCAGCTAGTTTTCTACAACCATTACCCATTCATGAGTGGAAATGAGAAGTTGTAACCATGGATTTCATTACCAAACTGCCTAGAACGAACAAGCAACATGATTCTATCATGCTAGTGGTGGATAAGCTTACTAAAGCTACCCATTTTATTTCGGTTAAGCTCACTCACAAGGCAACATACATTGTTGATGTTTATGTGGGGGAAATTGCTAGGTTACATGGTATATCCAAGACAATTGTGTCTGACAGAGATCCAAAATTTACCTCAAAATTTTGGAAGGGATTATTTAATGGATTTGGAGCAAATTTGAAATTTAGTACAACTTATCATCCAGAAACAGATGGACAAACATAGAGGGTGAATCAAGTGATTGAGGATATGTTGAGGATGTATGTGATGGATAAACCATCAAAATGGGAAGAATACCTACAATTGGTAGAGTTCTCTTATAACAATGGGTACCAAGCATCTCTAAAGATGAGCCCATTTAAGGCACTTTATGGCAGAAAGTGCAACACACCGGTAAGATGGGATAACCCAACAGATAGAGAAGTGGTTGGGCTATAATTTCTCAGAGAAATGGAAGAGAAAATGTTGAAAATAAAACAAAATTTAAAGGCTGCCCAAGACAGGAAAAAAATCTATGTTTATAAGGGCAGAACTCACAGGGAATTTAAAGTGGGTGACCATGTATTCTTGAAAGTGAAATCCAATAGAAGTTCCCTGAAGTTGGGAAATTGTTCAAAGTTGGCAGCTCACTATTGTGGGCCGTTTGAAATCCTAGAGAGGATTGGTCCAGTAGCTTATATGATTGCATTGCCAACATATATGTATGTTCATAATGTATTCCATGTATCCTTGCTAAAGAAATATATACCTGACGCTAATCATGTTATTGATTGGAATGTGATTCAGGTGGAGCAAGAAGGTGCTTTTCAAGTGCGTCCGGTGCACATTCTGGACCGAAAAATCAAACAGATTCGGAATCGAGCCATAGGGCTTGTAAAGGTCCAATGGACCTAGTACAGTCTTGAGGACGCTACTTGGGAGCATGACGATGCAATGCAGGCATAATACCCGCATCTTTTTGAGGATTTTGAAATTTAGTTGTACATGGGTACATGATGCACTGAGGACAATGCATAAATAAGGGGAGGGGATTGTAATATCCCTAAGGCTGAACCCAATTGCAAATGTAAATACAAATGTACATAAGCTGGTGAGCTAATTTGATATCATTTTGGTATGCACATTTCATGGCATAGTGTGCACATGTACTGCGTAGTAAAACGAGGAACTGTGCACATTCTAGGATATCGCATGTAGCATCTTAAGTGTGCGTGATGTAGAGGCTAGGGAGCCTTGTGTATCTGATATGTTTTATAGGCTGTTGAGCCAGTATTATAAGATAGGATGCTTATGTTTTTATTAGGCCGGAGAGCCTATATGTTAAAGGCCAGTGCGCCTATTTTTGTACATATCTCATAATTAATATAAAATACATCATTGCACGCAGACCGACCACGGTAAAAGAGATGGGGGACTAAACTCCACTAGTTAGGGAAAGGGAAGGGGCTAAGTTAAGGAATATTGTATTAATATTTCTTAAATCATAAAGTATGGATAATTATGTTATCCTAAGTTCTAAGTTGGGGCCAAGTGGGCCAAAGTAGCTTCCAACATGACAAGTGTCAAGTTGGGGGCATGCATACATATTGTTGGAATTAATTCATTTCAGGAGCTATCGATCATTTGGACCGTCATCGTTCCCCTAATTCATCCATCACTGAGATATATAGTCAATCATCCAGGAGTATTGGCATCCATTGAGCTATCATTTGTATCTCCATGACTTTACCCGAACCTGTATCTAAAGCCTTATGTTGGATAACTGTTAGCTTGGGAGCGGGTTTGAAGAAGCGGGTTGTTAGGCCCAAGGGATATTGAAGAGGCTGGTTGTCAGGCCCATAAGCAATTATTTGGGTGAGGGAATTGTTGGGGATTGATTTCCCAAAGGTGTTGAACTACAACTGCAAGGCTCTGAGACTTCTTATTCATCCTGTTGTTGAATCCCTGGAAGGGAAGTGGGGCAGCCAAGGGATTGTTGAGAATAGAAGGGGAACACTTCCTTGGGTGGTACATGCATGTGGGGAATGAGGGATTGTAGGATGTCAGTTGAGTGAGCAACTGAGACAGAGTCTTTCCTATTGTTCATGAGCCTTTAGCC
This sequence comes from Picea engelmannii, assembly GCA_009831015.1. Lineage (NCBI taxonomy): Eukaryota > Viridiplantae > Streptophyta > Pinopsida > Pinales > Pinaceae > Picea > Picea engelmannii. The sequence continues at coordinate 1,176,305 of ML779182.1, read as the reverse complement.
TAGTTAGGAACCCTTTTACCTAGTGGAGTTTAGTCCTAGCTTGGGGGTGACTCACTGTTGAGAGTGATGAAAAATGTGGTCTAAGGTTGGGATGTTCATGGAAGGTCTGCACGCAGTTGGTGATATTCTCACAAAGATAAGTGTCAATTGTGTGATTAATTTACATGTTGCATTGTTATTCACATGTTATTTTTATGGGTTTATCCTATGCGTGATTATAGTTGTGTGTATGCTTATGGGTATTGCATGTATATGCTACCTGTATATGTTTACTACTATTTCAGTGTGAGTTCATGCATTCACATAACGCATTTCTCTGTTCACGTTTTATATATATTAAGCTTCCACAAGAGTTTTGTGTGTGCATATGTTTTAATTGCATGCAGTTAGAAAATTATGTGTGACATAACTTAGTTAGGATGCTAAGTATGTTACAGTACATTCTGCACAAAGAACGGATGTGTTCTCCAGTGTAGCGGGGCCCGACATGAATGGTTGGGGACATTACACATTAGTATTTGAGCATGAAAGAGTGTTCAAGAGTAGCATGATCTGGCTTGTTGAAGGCTAGGAATGTTACAAAGACGGTTTCAGAGCTAAGTAAAGCATCTGAGGAGTGGAATGTCCCGACCGGTGTGAGTCCAAGGATGTTATAGCAGGACTCAAGAGTTCAAGTTGAAATTGGTGATGATGCTAAGTACCTAGTAGCAAGATGATGAAAACAAAAAATTTGGCTCCTTCATTTAAAGTTTCCAATGATCTCGATCCCAGGACCTGTGGGTTATGGGCCCACATAATGGACTGTAATAGTGTCCAAATCATTGCATCAACCTCACCTTCACCCATAGGTTCCATACAACCATAGGTAGTGACCAAGGGCTAAGTCCTTAGAGTTATTAATCGCCTATCAAGATTGATGGTCATGACTTATTTAGTCATTGAAAATGGACGAATCTGGTGCTTTCGGCGGCCAAAGGCCTTTCCACAATATCAAAGTAGTGGGGGGGGGAAATGATCGTCCTCTTGACACATGGAGACATGATCAATGATGTGGGTTGTCTTGAGGGTCACCTCTATTTTAACACCCTCACTCCTTATTGGCTTGAAATGAAATATAACCATTGATATGTTCCTCCGATAGACTGATCCAATGATCGTCGGCTTCAATGGATCATCGTCGATCCATCCTGTGATCGGCAATGGATATTTCTCTCATTGCATTGTGTGCTTTCACATTGATTCCAGATTATCAACTCTCAGTTCTCCTCAATTACACATTCAACATAAAAATTTGATAGGGACTACACACAATATTAAACTAGCATGGAGACAGATTCAAAAGACACAAAACACACAAGTTATATTATAATCGAGCTCAAATTACATATAGCCATGGCCTCTATGGCTGATCTAAAAATCCTTTTTTGATATTACTTATTCCTCAATTATTTACATGCAATATATAACTAGCGCCAGTATTGATTATTTTAATGATCTATTGAGGTGGCTTGCATAATGATGATGTACATTCAAAATGGATTGAAGAAGGCATATGAAATAAATTAGATATTCCAATTAAAAGAAGACATTATTACACACTTACAAGAAATTATTCAACTTCATAGCTCGAATACTCAATCAGACTCCATCATTGAATTCCTTGTGGAAAGATGAGAAATTTAATTATATATAAGCCTATGTTTCCTCTTTGGTTCCCAAAAACTCTCTGAGCACACTAAACAAGGCTCAAATCTCTCTTACATAGAATGACATACAAATATGATAAATTTCTCCCGAAAACGCTTGTAAACGAGAGACTAAAACAATTTGTGTAGAGGTTTCTATACATAACTCTGCCCTAGTGCAATGTTAAGTCGAGCTCTTTTTATAGGGGAGGTCGGGGGTCGATTCCCACTCGAATCTTTTATTTCTAGAGAGAATAGTTCGAATTTAAATATAGTTTAACCTGTTTGGATTAAAAACTTGTGCCTTTGATGGAGTGGTTACCTTGTTGTACTATATATATCAGGTCAGGGGTTCTATTCCCACAGATTGCTATATACCCATGATTTTTGTTGGAATATAGTTAAAAACCTCTGCGTGATTTTGTTGGCATTTTTTATATGGTTATACCATATAATATTTGGTTACCATGACATATAAACTCCCGCGCAAATTGTATGCTAAGCTCCCTCGCGCTATGGTGTGGTCACAGAGTATGGTAAGAACTAGGGATAAGGGATGAGGGCTTAGGCCCTCGGCCCTTTAGCCACCCATATGTAACTTTATTTAAGTCTAATTATAATGTTTGTCACATATATATCAAGGAACATATAGCGGTGCGCTGCTGTGGAGGGTCATGCGAAGTGTTTGGTGTGTTTGAAAGTCATTTGGTTGAACCTCGTTGAGTCCATAACTTTTTATATAACCTGACTCATTTGGGACAATGGGAGTTTTCCATGTGACAACCTCTCATTGGTTCTTTTCAATGCCACTTGTCAACCAACGAGTGGTGTGACTTGTGCGCCAAGGATCATCCCATGTATCACCCTTGCATTAGTGACATGTGTCACCTCTATTATCTTCTGCACACATCATCTATCAACTGGACTGTTGAATTTATACTTCCACATCACTGTACAGATGACACATGGCATCTTTTTATTAGTCCACATATATGCCTAAAAATGATAGATCTATGTGACACATGGCAGCCTCTAGTGCTGCCAAGTCACATGTTGACGTCATCTTGTACCATGCTAATTTCATCATATGACTTTGAATTTTTCTCAAGTTTGACCTGAACTTTGAATTCTTATAACATTTTCATACGATCTTTGTTTGAGGTGTCATTTTCACCATTGGAAATTTGACAACGAGATCTATGCATTTATGCCTTTTTTTTTACATCTTTTAGGAGACTTGAATTTTGATCATTTATGGATCCTCTAGGACCTCTATGGATGTTTTGAATCTCTCTAGATCTTCTGTGAGCATTCCTTAGATCCTCCTAGAGCACACATTCCCACTGAAGAACTTTTAGACCTCCAAAAGTATTAATATTCAACAGCTTAGTGATGACAACTCTATCTCACTCTTCCATCTTATTGAAATTCTTTGATCAACAACTAAGTGATGAAGCTTCTTCACTCTTCCATCTCACTAAACATTCTATACTTACTTTCTCATTTTGTATTGACCTCAAATATTGGATATCATATCAGTGTACCCTTATTTGCTTCTCTGGAACATAGCTATGAATCTGGCCTCTGGAACTATAACTAATGTATGTAGCTCCAATTCTATCTTATAGATTCATGCATTCACTGAATCTCTGTAATATCTTAATCATGTATTTCAACATTCCCTTTCATCTCCTTTGCTGAAGATAGTCTATCTCGGCCAATTTGAAACCAATTCGAATGTTGATCTATGCCTTTCCCATTTAGACTCATTGTTCTTGTATTGTTGATATATCTGTAGAAGTCCCTGAATGAATACTTTGTTGATTAAGGTTGGTTGTCATTGATGTCAACCCTTGAAGAAAGCCTCGTAGCACAAAGGCTTGGGTAATGGACCCGATATTTTTTGATGTAAATATGACTCATTATTGTTTTTTCATGGTTGATAAGAAGTAAATATGGATGAACTCCAAAGTGGTCCCCTTATGGTGAAAGCCCTCACGGGAAGATGCTTTGTGGAGTAAGAGCACCCATGCTTAATTATGAAATAATGAGATGAAGGAAAGTGATTTTGTCATGTACAATATCCTATATGGATATTTCTTGTCATTTCATTTCCAGTGGTATGTGGAACGTCACATAATTCCTCACGGTTAGAGAGTTATGGCCATGAGAAGTTGGAGACCCCAGGTTTGGGTAATGGACCCAAGTTTGTTTGAAGTGTAATGGTATGAGTTATGATATATTTTCAGATAATAATATTCTATATGGATAGTACATGCCATTCCATTTCTGGTGGTATGTAGAATGTCACATAACTCCTCACGGTTTGAGAGTTATGGCCTTACGAAGTTGGAGAACCCTCATATGTCATCTAGAAGCCCCAAAAGGTCAAAGTAGTCAAAGTGGTTTAAGAGATTTTAAAAGGTAAATAATAAAGTGAAGTGATGAGTGTATTATAATTCAAAGTGAATACAAAATAAATTATTTCAATAATAAATTTAATGCAGAAATTAGAAGTGGACCCAACCCTAAAATAAGGAAAGTGGGCCAAGTGACCTAGAAGATGTTTTTTAGGAAGTTACTTGGAGAGTATAAATAAGAGGAAAGGCTCTCTCATTTGAATCACACTTGAGAATATTGAATATATATATGTGTTTGAGGTAACCAAAGATATCTAAACTGTAATTCTGAGTGAAGGTGAAGAAAAGAAGGCCGAAATGCAAGGAAGGATAAATTCTTTTGATGGTGCTTTCTAAGGTATGTTATTTACAAGTCATCTCACCATTTTCGCTATAAATTTTTTTATATAATGATTCAGACCGTGAAATTGCTATCAAAATGAGAAAACATATCCAAGTATCTCTAAAAAAAAATTCATCTTGTGTGTCGTTGTAATTTGGGAGTTACACTCCATGGAAAATAGGGTTTGTGGACGGTCCTGAAACTAGTCAAAATCAGGTGTTTTGGGTAAAAACATCATAACATCTTCATTAAAGATAAAAATTAAGTGAGATACAATGTTTTGGTTAGGTTACAGTCTATAGTATTCTCTGTCATAGTTTCAAATCATTTAATCAAATATTTTGTGCGGGGCATGCTCTACAAGATCTCTCTCTAGAATAAGCCAGAATTCAGCAATGTATGCCATTTTTGCTATAACTCCTTTTTTGAGAGGTTACCACTAGTGAAACTTGGAGGAATTGCATTAAACACACTGAAGAACATTGTATATCAGTTTCATATCTTTATACATTACATGTTCAAAGTTATGATTACTTTAAATTAGGGTTGTTGACTAATCCAAAACTAGGCATGTGAGACTAAAGAAAAGTTTGATGAAAATGCTAGTCTCTTGTTTTTAAATTTAAAGAAGGTTTAAAGGAATGTGATAATATACACCAGGTCTATTACAGAGCTACAAATTAGATTTTTATGATGAAATTTAAGAGGGCTTTTGGTTTTGGTACATGTTGAGTGCATGGTTGAGACAAGTAGTTGATGAGTTGGCGCACATACATGAGGTGTATAGTTGATGATGTTGGTACATATTGATTATTCATAGTTGATGAGTAGTTGACACATGATTGGTATATACTTGGTACATGGTTGGATGCACTTGTTTATGGTACATGTTGATTACAGGTTGGTGCATGGTTGATGCACTTGTTTATGGTACAGGTTGATTACAAGTTGAGGTATAGGTTGATGCATGGTTCAGATTTATTGGTACAGGTTTACAACGGTATATCTCACAGTGATAGTGTGACAGTGGTTCCATCATTCTACTTCTACTTCAGGGTGGTAGGACAAGGCAAGGACAGGTGGGTGTAGTTGTTGGATCATGTTGTCATTGATACCAATGGTTTGTCATTGATGCCAATGGTTTGATTACTTGGGAGATTGTTGGATCATATGTAATTGATGTAAATGGTTTGGTTTGATTGATATACTTGCTTGGTGCAAGTAATTATGTATGATGGTACACTCATGGATGGTATTTGTTTAGCATATTGATAGATGCACATTGTTTGGCATGTTGGTCGATGCACATGTTGGCATATTGGTAGATGCACATGTTGGCATATGGTGGATACATTTCATTGATGATATCT
>ML779182.1:1077747-1166033 GCA_009831015.1 Picea engelmannii | reverse complement strand
AAGTGGAATGTTACAAATGTAACAATTTTGGACACATGGCCAAAAATTGCAGAATGACAGTCCCTCCTAAAGAACCTCAACAAAGTCACAAACAAGAACCTCAGAAAATGACATGGATAAGAAATCAATATTAGTATAGAAATGAAGAATGCACAGTCACTCTACAAGCTAAACAGAAGAAACGTGGTTGGTATGTTGACAGTGGATGTTCAAAACACATGACAGGTGATAGAGATAAGTTTCTTACATTACGAAAGGAAAGATATGGATCAGTCTCCTTTGGAAATGATGATTCATCCAAAATCATTGGAAAAGGCACAATCCGAATTGGGAACAAGAATGAAAAGGAAAAAACTGTTCTACTAGTAGAAGATATGAAACATAATATTTTAAGCATGAGTCAAATGTGTGACGAAGGTCATAAAGTTAATTTCGATTCACAAAAGTGTGAGATAAGAAAAGAAGGCTCAAGGAAATTGGTCACTACAGCTGCAAGAACTTCAAGCAACATATATGTGTTAAGCGAAATTGGAAATGAAAAGTGTTGTCTAGGAAAGGAAGATGAAATTTGGCTATGGCAGAGAAGAATGGGTCACATGCATTTTGATAACCATGTCAAAGTCAACAAAAGAGAAGCAGTCAGAGAAATGACCCAGATCACGAAACCAACCAATGTTGTATGCAAGCATTGCCAACAAGGAAAGCAAACAAAGACGAGGTTCAAATCAAAGGAATATTCAACAACAAAAGCACTGGAAATTGTGCATATTGATCTAGTTGGACCAACTACAACAAAAGGCTTCAAAGGTGAGAGATACTTTATGTTATTAGTTGATGATTATACAAGAATGACTATAGTTTGATTTCTCAAGAACAAATCAGAACTTTTGAAAATTTCAAGATCTACAAGGAAATGGTTGAAAATGACATGGATTCAAGAATAAAATGATTAATATCGGATAATGGAGGAGAATTCACCTCAAAGTAATTTATGGACTACTATAGAAATCATGGAATAAAAAGGAAATTCTCCATCGCTAGGACACCTCTACAGAATGTAGTTGTTGAAAGAATAGGACAATACATGAAATGGCTCGAACAATGACAATGGATTAGAAGTTGACAGATAGTTTTAGGACACAGGTAGTGCATATAATAGTTCACATTCAAAATAGAGTAATTCTCAGAAACAACATTGATAAAACTCCCTATGAGCTATGGAAAGGAAGACCAACAAATGTGAAGCACTTCAGAGTTTTTGGAAGAAAATGCTACATCAAAAGAGAAGATTGAAGAATGGGAAATTTTGACTCTCATGTGGACAAAGGAATACTTGTTGGTTATGCAATTACAAGGAAAGCATACAAGTGTTACAATCTAATATTAAACAAAGTTGTGGAAAGAATCAATGTAACAATTGATGAAACAAGCAGACCAGAATCAAAGTAAGAAAAAAACAAATCAATGAAACAACTTTTTGAAGAAGAAGATGAAAAAGAAGAAGAAGAGATATATGAATATGAAGAGAATTCGACAGAAGTAAAAGAGAAAGTTCAACAAGTATCTCCAAAGACACCTAGCAAACGAGTATAGAAGAATCATTCTTCAGATCAGATTATTGGAAACAAAGATGCAGGAGTTGAGACTAGAAGAAAAATCCGTTCACCAGAACAAACACACCTAGCACTCTTATCTACAATTGAACCAAACTGTTTTGAAGAAGCCAACAAGGATGGATTTTGGAATAAGGCCATGGATGAAGAATTGGATCAAATAGAGAAAAATGGCACTTGGGAATTGGTTCCAAGACCAAAGAATAATAATTTGATCGGCACAAAATGAGTTTTTAGGAATAAATTGAATGAAGATGGAAAGGTTACAAGGAACAAAGCTAGATTGGTATGTAAAGGATATGCATAGATTGAAGGAATCGACTTTGAAGAGACATTTGCCCCAGTTTCCAGAATGGAAGCAATCTGTTTGCTTTTAGCTTATGCATGCTCCAAAAATGTTAAATTATATCAGATGGACGTAAAATCATCTATTCTGAATGGGGAACTTGAAGAAGAAGTCTACATTGAACAACCAGAAGGATTTCAATTGTCAGAGAACACAGAATATGTGTGTAAATTAAAGAAAGCCTTGTATGGTCTAACACATGCTACTAGAGAATGGTACTCCAGACTGAATAAGTATCTGCAGCAGGCAGGGTTTAGAAAAGGAAGTGCAGATAGCAACCTTTAAATCAAGGTAAGTCAAGGTAATATTTTATTAATTGAAGTTTATGTTGATGATATTATTTTTTGTAGTGATGATGACAGGTTAAGACAAAAGTTTGCAAAAGACATGCATAATGAATTTCAAATGTCATTACTTGGAGAACTATCCTTCTTTCTGGGACTTCAGATATGTCAAAGCAACCAAGGAATTTTTATTTCTCAAACCAATCATATCAGAGAAATGCTAAAGAGGTTCGAAATGGAAGATTGCAAACTAGTTATCACTCCCATGCAAACCAGTTGTAAGTTGAGCAAAGATGATGATTCAAAGTCTAAAAATCAGAGGCAATATAGATCAATGATTGGAAGCCTACTATATGTGATAGCATCCATACTATATGTAATGAAGGTAGTTGGACAAGTGGCATGATTTCAAGCAACACCAAAGGAATCACATGTATTAGCAATAAAGAGGATCTTCAGATATCTTAAAGGAACATAAGTGTTTGGATTATGGTATCCAAAAGGAAAAGATCTATCACTTATTGCCTACACAGATGCAAATTGGGAAGGTTGTATTGATGACCGAAGAAGCACCAGTGGAGCAATGTTCTACTTAGGTGAGTGTTTGGTATCATGGCTAAGCAATAAACAATCATCGGTATCTCTATCTACAGTCGAGGCAGAGTATATTGCAGCAGCAACATGTTGTACACAGGTTCTTTGGATGAAACAAACTTTGACAGATATACAGGTTGAGTATGATGAGCTCATTCCAATATATTGTGATAATACAAGTGCCATCAATATCTCAAAAAACCTGATGATGCACTCCAAGATGAAGCACATTCCAATCAAGTATCACCTTCTACGGAAACAGTTTGCAGAAAAGAACATCAGAGTTGAGTATGTGGGCACAAAAGAACAAGTGGTAGACATATTTACAAAACCACTTCCACGGGAAGCCTTCGAATATCTTCACCAAAGACTTGGAGTTATTCCTACTCCAAAAATGAATTCCTTTTGAATACTTATCTTATATGTCTTATATGTACATGAGGAAGCACCATAAGAGGACAGTATGTCAGGGGCAGTAGCCCCAGATGGAAAGATACCTTTTCCATTGATGACAAAGGGGGAGAGATTTATCAGATGCAGAGGACAGAGACATGGTTCCAGAGGGAGCATATTTATCATATGCAAAGGACAAAGGCATGGTTCCAGGGGGACCATGAGTGATATGATTTCAATATTGCATCAGAGTGTTTCCATCAATGCCAAAGGGGGAGACTGTTGATTAAAGTTGGTTGTCATTGATGTCAACCCTTGAAGAAAGCCTCGTAGCAAAAAGGATTGGGTAATGGAACCAATATTGTTTGATGTAAATAGGACTCATTATTTTTTTTTCATGGTTGATAAGAAGTAATTATGGATGAACTCCAAAGTGGTCCCCTTATGGTGAAAGCCATCATAGGAAGACGCTTTGTGGAGAAAGAGAACCCATGATTAATTGTGGAATAATGAGATGAAGGAAAGTGATTTTGTTAGGGAAAATATCCTATATGGATAGTGCTTGTCATTTCATTTCTGGTGGTATGTGGAACATCACATAATTACTCACGGTTAGAGAGTTATGGCCATGAGAAGTTGGAGACCCAAGGTTTGGGTAATGGACCCAAGTTTGTTTGATGTGTAATAGTATGAGTTATGATATATTTTCAGATAATACTATTCTATATGGATAGTACACGTCATTCCATTTCTGTTGGTATGTAGAACGTCACACAACTCCTCACGGTTTGAGATTTATGGCCTTACGAAGTTGGAGGACCCTCATATGGCATCTTGAAGCCCCAAAAGGTCAAAGTAATCAAAGTGGTTTAAGAGATTTTAAAAGGTAAATAATAAAGTGAAGTGATGAGCGTATTATAATTCAATGTGAATACAAAATAAATTATTTCAATAATAAATTTAATGGAGAAATTAGAAGTGGACCCAACCCTAAAATAAGGAAAGTGGGCCAAGTGACCTAGAAGATGTTTTTTAGGAAGTTACTTGGAGAGTATAAAAAAGAGGCAATGCTGTCTCATTTGAATAAAACTTGAGAATATTGAATATATATATGTGTCTAAGGTAACCAAGGATATCTAAACTGGAATTCTGAGTGAAGATGAAGAAAAGAAGGCCGAAATGCAAGGAAGGATAAATTCTTTTGATGGTGTGTTCTAAGGTACGATATTTACAGGTCATCTCACCATTTTCGTTATAATTTTTTTTTATATAATGATTCAGACCATGAAATTGCTATGAAAGTGAGACAACATATCCAAGTATCCGTGAAAAAAAATTCATATTTTGGGTCATTGTATTTTGGGAGTTACACTCCATGGAAAATAGGGTTTGTGGACAGTCTTGAAACTAGTCAAAATCAGGTGTTTTGGGTAAAAACGTCATAACATCTTCATAACAGATCCAAATTAAGTGAGACACAAAGTGTTGGTTAGGTTATAGTCTATAGTATGTTTTGTAATAGTTTCATATCATGTAATCAAATATGTTTTGCGGGGCATTCTCTACAAGGTCTTTCTCTAGGATAAGCCATAATTCAACAATGTATGTCATTTTTGATATAAATCCTTTTTTGAGAGGTTACAAGTAGTGACACTTGGAGGAATTGCATTAAACACACTAAAGAACATTGTGTATTATTTTAATACCTTTATGCATTACATGTTCAAAGTTATGATTACTTCAAATTAGGGTTGTTGACTAATCCAAAACTAGGCATGTGAGACTAAGGAAAAGTTTGATGAAAATGCTAGTGTCTTGTTTTTAAAGTTAAGGAAGATTTACAGGAATGTGATAATATACACCAAGTCTATTACAGAGCTACGAATTAGATTTGGATGATGAAATTGATGAGGGCTTTTGGTTGTGGTACATGTTGAGTACATGGTTGAGACAAGTAGTTGATGAGTTTGTGCACATACATGAGATGTATAGTTGATGATGTTGGTACATATTGATGATTCATAGTTGATGAGTAGTTGACACATGATTGGTACATACTTGGTACATGGTTGGATGCACTTTTTTATGGTACATTTTGATTACAGGTTGGTGCATGGTTGATGCACTTGTTTATGGTAGAGGTTGATTATAGGTTGAGGTACAGGTTGATGCATGGTTGATGCATGGTTCAGATTTATTGGTACAGGTTTACAACGGTATATCTCACAGTGATAGTGTGACAGTGGTTCCATCATTATACTTCTACTTCAGGGTGGCAGGACGAGGCAAGGACAGGTGGGTGTAGCCACCTTCCAGTTGTAGCCAGAGAATAATGGGGGTTGTAGCCTCCTTCTGGTTGTAGCCAGAGAATTGGGGAGTTGAAGTTTCCCTCAGGTTGTCACCTAAGAAACTAGGGGGTTGGAGCCTCCTTCCAATTGTAGCTGGAAAACAAAGGAAGTTGGTGCTTCTAATGAATGTAATTATTCAAGACATATAAGAAAAAACATTCTGTAGTTTTCTCCCGATTTGGGTTTCCATGTAAAACACTGGTGTACTTTGTATGCATGTGATTGTTTATTTCTTACTGCTCATTATTGGATAATAATTCTACATTGATATAAGATTTGAAGAAAAAGTATTATAATTACGCTATTACTGATTCACGCCCCCCTCTCAGTAATCCATCAATTGGTATTAGAGTAGGTTCCTTCAGAAATTAGTTTAACCACTGAAAGGTAGATCATGGAGAGTACCAACTCGTATAAAAATGGAATACCAGAGTTTGATGGACAAAAGTATGTTTTTTGGAGCATAAGGATGAAGACATATATACAGGAACAAGGATTTCAAGTTTGGCAATCAATTGTAAATGGATACACAACACCAACAATTCCACTAACAAATGACAAAGTAGTGAAACTTGGTGAGAATAATTCCAAATCCATAAATGCACTTTTGAATGGTCTCAGTGATACAGTATTCACCAAAGTTGCACATTGTAAATCTGCTAAAGAGATTTGGGACAAGCTTCGAAATATTTATGAAGGAGATTCAAAAGTCAAAGAAGCAAAGCTTCAAACTTACAGAGGTCAGTTAGAACAACTAAAAATGAAGGAAGAGTAAGATATCACAGCCTACTTCTTACGAGTCGATGAAATAGTGAATGAAATCATAGGATTGGGTGAAGAAATCAAAGAATCTGTAATTGTTCAAAAGGTACTAAGATCTCTTCCTATGAGATTCAACCCTAAGATATCAGCACTAGAAGAAAGATCGGATCTAAACTCAATAGGTATGGATGAACTTCATGGAATCTTCACAGCATATGAGATGAGAACTGGAAAAGAAAATCTAGATGTAAAAGAAGCAGCCTTCTAAGCATCCAAAAGATCAAAGAAAAATAAAAAGGAACAAGAAGAATATAGCAATAGAAGGGATGTCTCAGAAGATGATGAAGAAGTGGCCAACTTCGTCAAAAGACTGAACAAGGGAACCAACGGTAGGTATAGAGGTAATCTTCATTTAATTTGTTTTAATTGTGATAGTATTGGTCATTTTGCCAACAAATGTCCTCATAAGTAAAAGAGAAATGATGAAGGTTACTCAAAAGGAAGACAAACATATAAAGGTAAAATAACTACAAAGAAAGTTTTCAAGAAAAACTTTTGCACCAAAGAAGACATATCATCATCAGATGAAGATGAAGTTAGTGACAGTGAAACAGGGAGAGTTCTATTCATGGCATTAGAAGACTCTGATAAAGAAGACTCCAAAGAAGAATATAAAGAAACATATGAAGAACAAATTGAAGAGGCAGAATTTGACTTCCGAGAAGAATTAACGAGTGTCATAGAATTTATCAGAAGAGAAAAGAAGAAAAACATGAAATTACAAGAATAACTAAATAAGAAAAAAGACACTCAAGAACTAGAAAAAATCATCAGAAAATTGAAGGTTCAAATAGAAGAAGATAAAAGAATTGAATAAGAACTCAAAGAACAACTAGAAGGAAAGGACAAGATCATTGGAAACCTCAAAGCTGAGATTGTCACACTAAGAAAGGATATTTAAAAGAAAAATATGCAGAATAGCTCAAAAGTTCTGGATGACATTATCAACAGTCAAAAATCTTATCTTGACAAGTCCAGACTTGGATACAATCAGACAGAAAAGGGATCAAGCTCCAAAACAATAGAGCAATAAAAAAATCTTAAAAGTTATGCAGAAACAATCAAAGGGGATAAAAAGATATACAAGGAAGATTACAGGGACACTCCTCCACCAAGAAGATTCAGATTTCAGAATCAACAACAGATAGATAGGCTTGAAGAAGAAGAAGGATTCATAAGAGAAAGTCCTTTCATAAGATCTTCAACTACTAGGTATCAAACTATATTTTTTGGTTTATGTTATGCTTGTAATAATTTTGGACATAAAGCTGTAAATTGCAGAGCTAACAACATGAACAATAACTACATTGAGAGCCATACACAAAGGGGTTATTCAAGAAGACCTAGTGAAACACATATAAGAAATTACAACATGTTTGAATCCTTGAGCATTGAAGTGGAATGTTACAAATGTAACAATTTTGGACACATTGCCAAAAATTGTAGAATGACAGTCCCTCCTAAAGAACCTCAACAAAGTCACAAACAAGAACCTCAGAAAATGACATGGATAAGAAAGCAAGATTAGTATAGCAATGAAGAATGCACAGTCACTCTACAAGCTAAATAGAAGAAACATGGTTGGTATGTTGACAGTGGATGTTCAAAACACATCACAAGCGATAGAGACAAGTTTCTTACATTATGGAAGGAAAGAGATGGATCAATCTCCTTTGGAAATGATGATTCATACAATCATTGGAAAAGGCACAGTCCGAATTGGGAACAAGAATGAAAAGATAGAAAATGTTCTACTAGTATAAGATATGAAACATAATCTTTTAAGAGTGAGTCAAATGTGTGACCAAGGTCATAAAGTTACTTTCGATTCACAAAAGTGTGAGATAAGAAAAGAATGTTCAGGAAAATTGGTCGCTACAGCTGCAAGAACTTTAAGCAACATATATGTGTTAAGCGAAATTGGAAATGAAAAGTGTTGTCTAGAAAAGGAAGATGAAAGTTGGCTATGGCACAAAAGAATGGGTCACATGCATTTTTATAACCTTGTCAAAGTTAGCAAAAGAGAAGCGGTGAGAGAAATGATCCAAATCACGAAACCAACCAACGCTTTATGCAAGCATTGCCAACAAGGAAAGCAAACAAAGACCAGGTTCAAATCAAGGAATATTCAACAACAAAACCACTGGAAATTGTGCATATTGATCTAGTTGGAACAACTACAACAATAGGCTTAAAAGGTGGGAGATACTTTATGTTATTAGTTGATGATTATACAAGAATGACTGCGGTTTGCTTTCTCAATAACAAATTAGAAGCTTTTGAAAATTTCAAGATCTACAAGGAAATGGTTGAAAATGACATGGATTCAAGAATCAAATGCTTAAGATCGGATAATGGAGGAGAATTTGCCTCAAAGGAATTTATGGACTACTACAGCAATCAAGGAATAACAAGGAAATTCTTCGTCGCTAGGACACCTCAACAGAATGGAGTTGTTGAAAGAAAGAATATGACAGTACAAGAAATGGATTGAACAATGATAATTGATTCAAAGTTGATAGATAGTTCTTGGAAACAGGTAGTGCATACAAAAGTTAACATTCAAAACAGAGTAATGCTCAGAAACAACACCGATAAAACTCCTACGAGCTATGGAAAGGAGGACCAACAAATGTGAAGCACTTCAGGGTTTTTGGAAGCAAATGTTACATCAAAAGAGAAGATGACAGAATGGGAAAGTTTGACTCTCATGTGGAAAAAGGAATACTTGTTGGTTACTCAAGTACAAGGAAATCATACAAGTGTTACAATCTAAGATTAAACAAAGTTGTGGAAAGCATCAACGTAACAATTGATGAAATAGGCAGACCAGAATCAAAGGAAGAAGAAAACAAATCAATGAAACAACTTTTTGAAGAAGAAGATGAAAAAGAAGAAGAAGAGGAAGATGAAGATGAAGAGAATCTGACAGAAGTAGAAGAGAAAGTTCAACAAGTATCTCCAAAGACACCTAAAAAACGAGTAGAGAAGAATCATTCTTCAGATCAAATTATTGGAAACAAAGATGCAGGAGTTGAGACTAGAAGAAAAATCCGTTCACCAGAACAAACACACCAAGCACTCTTATCTACAATTGAACCAAACTATTTTGAAAAAGCCAATAAGGATGAATTTTAGAATAAGGCCATGGATGACGAATTGTATCAAATAGAGAAAAATGACACTTGGGAATTGGTTCCAAGACCAAAGAATAAGAATGTGATCAGCACAAAATGGGTTTTCAGGAATAAATTGAATTAAGATGGATAGGTTACAAGGAACAAAGCTAGATTGGTATGTAAAGGATATGCACAGATTGACGGAATCAACTTTGAAGAGACATTTTCCCCAGTTGCCAGAATGGAAGCAATCTGTTTTCTTTGAGCTTGTGCATGCTCCAAAAATGTTAAAGTATATCAGATGGATGTAAAATATTTTTTTCTAAATGGGGAACTTGAAGAAGAAGTCTACATTGAACAACCAGAAGGATTTCAGTTGTCAGAGAACACAGACTATGTGTGTAAATTAAAGAAAGCCTTGTATGGTCTAAAACAGGCTCCTAGAGAATGGAACTCTAGACTGGATAAGTATCTGCAGCAGGAAGGGCTTATAAAACGAAGTGCAGACAACAACCTCTACATCATGGTAAGTCAAGGTAATATTTTATTAATTGAAGTTTATGTTGATGATATTATTTTTGGTAGTGATGATGACAGGTTAAGCCAAAAATTTGCAAAAGACATGCAGAATGAATTTGAAATGTCGTTACTTAGAGAACTATCATTCTTTCTAGGACTTCAGATACGTCAAAGAAACCAAGGAATTTTTATTTCTCAAACCAAGTATATCAGAGAAATGCTAAAGAGGTTCGGAATGGAAGATTGCAAACTAGTTATCACTCCCATGCAAACCAGTTGTAAGTTGAGCAGAGATGATGATTCAAAGTCTACAAATTAGAGGCAATATAGGTCAATGATTGGAAGCCTACTATATGTGATAGCATCCATACCAGATGTAA
The DNA here is from genome assembly GCA_009831015.1 of Picea engelmannii. Lineage (NCBI taxonomy): Eukaryota > Viridiplantae > Streptophyta > Pinopsida > Pinales > Pinaceae > Picea > Picea engelmannii. The sequence goes on along the minus strand of ML779182.1, from coordinate 1,155,615 downwards.
TGCAGGCAGTTGGACAGGTGGCATGATTTCAAGCAGCACCAAAGTGTAACACCTTGTTTCCCCCAGTTTGTAAAAATAACTGGACTTGCCAAGAACTATGGAAAACTCATAAATGTGAATAACCTTATGAATTTTATTGCAGGACTGTTGAGAGGGGATGTGCAAAAAAGAGACCACGATGGCTGTGGAAGGCACCTGAAAAGGTGGCATTAACTTCCATCGAGAATTAATACCATATTTGGACTCCACTGGCCCGGAGAACCAAAAGCGGCTCGTTGGCAACTAATTAAATGCCTTGCAGACTAGTAGGTTGATGGCCCCTCAGGAATTAATGAGGGATGGGGAGGTGAACCGCCCATTCGTAGAGCCATCATGACTGGCCAGTGCGAGGGTAATCGTGCCACACGCAACTTCGCAAGAGGATAAGTCATGGGGTAGAAGCGATTGGGCGAGGGTAGATGCGAGGGGAGAACTCTAGCAATATGCAGAGTGAGTGATAGTAGAGAGGAAGGATGTCAACCTTTGCTCCTGGTCACTGGAAAACAGGGACACAGTCTCACAGCATCGTGGTCTCTGCTCGGGGGTGGCTAGTGGTAAATCCACTGGGAGTCGCTAAGCCTATGGTTGAGTGGAAACGAGCACCCCTCTCAGCAGTTGCTTGACCCCTGGTGTTATCTCTGATAAGTGTTTTTCCTCTGGCATCTTGAAATATATATATATATATATGCTCATTCTAAGAATTATACTCATAAGATGTGAAACTATGAATGATTTCATTATAAGAATGACTGTATGGTGTTTTGATCAGTACTAGTAGTTGTATATTTATATGGAAAGACTACGTATGGTTTATGTCCTCATGAATTCGTTATTTCTGTGCATACTATTTCAATTCAGACTTCACGCCTGGCTCTCAGGAGAACGACATCCTTATATACCTTAGGTAGTACCCTAAGTAACTCTCCCCATAGAATTACCTTCCTTGAAAAGCCCATCAAGGACTGGGAAGGCGGTTGTGAAGGCGTAAGGCCTTAGTAACCCTGCATAAGGAGGAACGATCCTCTTGAAAACTGAAATAACAGCATAAGGATGAAGTAACGAATCGATGGATGAGATCCCATCGAGAGATCTGTGGTCACTCATGACCGTTAGATTGAAGGAAGGAGCTGGAAAGTTAAGTACCTTAACCTTATAGGTATTAATCAATGGACGAGATTTCATCAGGGAATCTGTGGTCACCCACGACCGTTAGATTAGTAGGAGAATGTAGGGAATTAAATGCCTTACCACTTGGTTTTTCGGTGTCTTCATGGGTAGTGAAGAGTTTAGGACCGTAGATCCCCAATGTTCATGAGAGTATTTAGATTGTGGATCTTTTCCATTCCCAGGGAGTTGTGGAAGAATGCATGGGTAGGAACCATTATGAGTCGTCAGATCTCGGTTGAAAAACTCGATAGACATTGGATCTGTCAGGAGTTACCCGAAGGTTAAGACTCCAGTGTATTAGGGGAAAAAACCCTGGGATGGATCTGATCCATCCAATTGATGGAGGCCACGTGTTGTGAGATCTCCCATTTTGGGAAATTGAGAATCGTGGAATCGGGATTCCTGTTGACAAGATTTCAGGATTTTCCATGATGAAAACCCCGGGATGGATCTAAGCCGTCCGATTGACGGAGGCCACGTGTCATGAGATATCCAATTTCAGGAAATCGAGAATCATGGAATCGGGATTCCTATTGACAAGAGTTCAGGATTTTCCATGGTGAAAACCCTGGGATGGATCTGAGCCATCTAGTTGATGGAGGCCACGCGTCATGAGATCTCCCATTTTGGGGAATCGGAAATCGCGAGATCGGGAGTCCTGGTGAGAAGGGATTGAGATTTTCCTGGGTGGAAACCCCAGAGCAGTTGTGGACCATCCGATTTAAGGAGGTGATGTGTTGAGAGATTACCCGTTTCAGGGATCAAGGATTTGGGAGTTCTGTTGACAAAAACTCAGGTTCTTTCCTTGAAAAATCCCAATCCATAATTTCATGACAACAGCATGTGGCTAATTCCCGATGGACGGACAAGATTCCTTTGAGAAATCTCAGGGTCTATAATGACCGTCCGATGTGAGGAAGAGATGCCAGTTTTACGCTGGGGCACGAGCGTGCATTAGGGTAAGTAGTGAACAGATCTTGATGGCCAGAGTCCACCCGCCCAAATCTACGACTGAGGATGCATTTTGGAGCCCCCCTTTCCATNTGGCATGTGAAGTGGGGCCCCTCCTATCATGTCGACCACCATGTCATGTTTCCCTCTCTGCCACATGTGTTCCACTTAACTGCGCAACGGGGTCATTTCTCATTGGTTGTTCTCTGTCCCTATTGGGATTTGTTCCTATTAGCCATTTCCTAACCCTGTAGGGATTCACCCCCATTGGCCAATCGCTAGCCCTGTTGGGATTCGATGGTTGCCAAGTCAAATGACTCGACGTCACTGTAGCATCGAGGCATGAAATATGAAAGAGGTACTGCATTTATTCGGACTATGATCATGACCCGTGACCACATGGGAGAAGGGAAAGAGAAAGGACCAGCTTACGTTGGTCCTCCATGGATGTTTAGGGCTTTTGATTTGGCAGAAGACTAGAAAAATCTGATTTAGGTCGTGGGTATGTGACAAAGTGGTATCAGAGCATGGTTACAACACTCATCCTGATTGGGCTCATGAACGAGTTGTGCATAAGCTCCGTTCGAAGTACTCCTACAAAGAGCAACCCCCTAACGTAACTCTCTTGTCCAGGATTGAAAAACTTGGAAACGAGAACCTGATTGTGTATACATGTGAAAGAATTATAAATTATGCGTAGATTATAAAAATATATCTAACTCTTGACTAACAATCAACATTTGTCTTTTCACCTAAGTGGACGATCAGCCACGGGAATTTACAGACGCAGATAATGGTGACTCACCAAGAGATGGGAGAAGGCTCCCACAATAGAGATGAAGAGTCTGACGAAAGAAGAGCGATAGGAACCCCTCCAGACCTAGCCGAGACTGTGAGGAGTCTCATGGTTGATTTGCAAAGATGCAAGGCTGACAATGAAAGGATGATTAAAGAACAAGAAAAACAAACTGAAATTAATGCAGTGTTACTACAAAGTTTATCCGACCTACAATGACAAATGTAGCATGAACCCGAAGTGAAGAAACATGGTCGTATCAGTGGCCATACTGAGAGGAGAACCTCAAGAAAGGTCCACCCTAGAGGTAAAGGACCCGTGCCGGATGATTCCACTGAGAAGGAAGCTAGTGATTCAGAAGACTCTTCCAATAGTAGGACCAGTTCCTATTCTTGAAGAAAACAGAAGAAGCAAAAGACTTCCAAGAGTCATAAATTTGAGGAATTCAGAAAGGCCAAACCTCCCTCCTTCAACGGTGATATAAAGAAGGCAGAGGATGTTGGAATTACTAATACAATTGAGAGGGGGGGGGGGTGAATCAGTTGTCTTTGAGCTTAAACAATTTTAACTCGATTAAAATATTCTTAATCTTTCTTCAAGTGATCATCAACATTATACAGCATATGGATAGTAAAAGTAAAAAGAATCAGTCACACATAAGGTATACATAAAGATATATTTTCACGAGGAAACCCATAAAGGGAGAAAACCTCTTCTTCTTCGAAATGATAGGCGATCTTTTAAGTTCTGTACATCATCTTTAATTGAGCACCAACTCAATGTAAGGCTGCGACCTCTGTTTTACAAGCTGCAACTTGTTTGAGAGCACCAACTCTCTGGTTTCTCTAGCACACACTAGAAGGAAGCACCAACTCCCTGAATATTCCAGCACCAACTGGATGGAAGCACCAACTTCCTGAATGTTCGAGCACCAACTGGATGGAAGCACCAACTTCCAGTTACACAGGCTCCAACCTGTATAACAGAGAACACTTGTTCTCCCTTGCACCACCCCGCCACCCTGGTTTATCTGGCCACAACCATATGGAAGCTACAACTTCCTATGTTCAAGCTTCCACTTGAACCTCTGAGGACAACAATCCTCCCAAGCACCTCCCAACCTCCCTAGAATATGAATGGCTAAATAAATAGTCAACTTTACAGATAATTCAGTTCTTACCAATATTTCTTTGTTCTATACATCTGGTCTTCTATACACTGTTCTGTTGTTCTTCTCTTCCTCTGTCTGTTTAGAAGGTATGCTCTGCATCAACTCATTCTCTCATTCTTCTCTTCTTTTGCTCTTTCTGTCATTTTTCTCTACTTCTTCTCTTTCTGTCGTTCTGCTCTGCTTCTGCTCTGCATTTCATCTCACTCTGCACATTTTCTAAGTCTCATGCTACGCATCCTCTCATTTTCCATTTCTTACTGTTTCATTCATTTTCAATCCGGAACAACCAACCATACACAGTCTGTCTCATTTTCTTTTATACACAACTACACGATGGTTCAACTTCCCAACTCCTTAGTCAAAAGAAAGACAATTGTCTGAGCAACTAAAACGCCAACTGAATGCTAACTGATTTGCAATCATGAGTCTGTTTCACTAACAGATTCGTAACTGAGGGGTTAGCTATGAGAGAGAACAATAACCTTCCGATCATATTCCAATTTATCCACACCGTTGGATGAAATTTACTAATCTTTCTTTTAAATCGGGTTTCGGCATTTCGGCATTCCTAATGTTGAATGTTCTTGTCACTTACAAATCCCGATCCTCAAAATTCCGTAAGGAGGTCGAATCAACGATCCAGATCATATCTTGATCTGACGGTTCATATTACATCGCGATTTCACATATCCTGATATTTGGATTCCTGATGTCAATAATCTTTGACATGTCCAACTCTCGATCCCTGAAACTCTGACAAGGGCTGGAATCAACAGTCCAGATTCAACCTTAATCTGATGGCTCAGATTACATCGCGATTTCACATATCGTGATATCGGGATTCCTGATGTCAAAAATATTTGACATGTTCAACTCTCGATCCCCGAAACTCCGACAATGGATGAAATCAATGGTCCAGATTCAACCTTAATCTGATGGCTCAGATTACATCACGATTTCACATATCGTGATATCGGGATTCCTGATGTCAAAAATCTTTGACATGTCCAACACGTGATCCTCGAAACTTCGACATGGTGTACATCTGCTGACGTCACATGTGTTAAATAACTGCCACGTGTCACCCTGATTCGTGACTTACATGTGCTTGGTATGTTGAATCAGTTTGACACTTGTCATTACCTAGTTGTGCCACGTGTTCCTAGCTGACGTGGTTTGCTGATGTGAGTTGGATCGACAGTTCATATGTGATCTTGATTTGATGGCTCAGATTATGTCGGGATTTTTCTTATCGAGAAATCGAGATTCCTGTTACATTGTTTCTTTGACATCTCTAACACGCGATCCTCGAAACTCCAATAGGGAGTCGGATCAACGGTTCAGATGTGATCTTGATTTGATGGCTCAGATTACATAAAGATTTTGCTTATCGAGAAATCAAGATTCTTGTTGCATTTTTTCTTTGACATCTCCAACATGCGATCCTTGAAACTCCGACAGGGAGTCGGATCAATGATTCATATGTGATCTTGATTTGATGGCTCAAATTACGTCGGGATTTTGCATATCAAGAAATCGGGATTCCTATTGCATTGTTTCTTTGACATCTCCAACACGCGATCCTCGAAACTCCGACGAGACTTGAATCAATGGTCTAGAATCAATCTTGATCTGACGGCTCATATGAATTCGCGATTTTGCCTATTGCGATTACGCCCATTTCTCCTTTCACTTTAAAAATGTGCATGTTCTTCTTGATCCAATGATGGTCGGGTCCTGCGCTTGGATCTAACGTCTGAGATCTGTCCTCCTTTTCAGTGCACTCTTCTTATCTTCATTCAGATCTGACGGCCATTAGGAATTCAGAAAGAGATCCAACGAACACATTTGATGCTCTTCCCCGATTATCACTGCTCCGCTAATCATTGCTGCTATACTCAAGCCATCACCACTACTGTACTTGCCATCAATGACAAGTATATGCTGCCTATAAATATGCTAACAATCCTCTGTACATTATTTCTATACTCATGCCATTCATTGTCTGTTACAAATTTGCCAACAATCTCCCCCTTTGGCATTGATGGCAATACAGGCACCCACATGCATTCGGACTCGACTCTCCTCCCAGACTCTTCTCTCCCCCTTTGACATCAATGTCAAAGAAGAGACATTTTTCCCTTGATCTGTTGCAAAAATATACTCCCCCTGTCGACTATAAGCATCTTGGAAATGTAAATTCTAACCTTGTACAATAACTACTGCAAACTGATATTCAGAAAAGAACAGAAAATATACAATGGCAAATACAAACATTACACAGAGATTTTTCACCTGGAAACCCAAACCGAGAAAACTAGCATATATTATATTGATACATTGTGTTACATTGTTTACAATACAATATACATATAGGAGCCAGCGGCATCCAAAACCCTGACCCAATGACCTGGATTAGTTCAAAACCCTAATTTCTTAATCGAAAATAGAAAACCATCAGCAAAAACCATTTGTCGAAAAACCACCTAATATCATGTGCTCCCGGAAATATGTCGTCCCGGAAATATGTCGGCCCGGTGGAAATATGTCGTCCCGACGGAAATATGTCAGCCCGGAAAAAAAAAAATTTGGGGGCGTTGCCCCCGAACCCCCGCGTGGGGGGCTCCGCCCCCCTCTAACCCCCCCTGCGCGCCCGGCGCAAACACTCAGACACTCCATCTCGTGTAAAGAATATAACACATACCCAACAGGAAATACATCGGATATTCAATAAGTACTCCCCCTGACCAAGTGAACAGATTAGACACAAGAGATTATAACCCCCAACTTTTGATGAAGATATCCGAAAAGGGTCGTTGCTAACGGTTTAGTAAAGATATCAACAATCTGTTTTGTAGAAGGTATATAATTCAGTTGAACAATCCTGTTTGTAACTTGTTCTCTAAGAAAATGGTACTTGATTGGAATATGCTTAGTCTTGGAATGAAGAACAGGATTCTTGGAAACACTAATGGCATTAGTGTTATCACAATGAATTGGAATAGGATCAGCGTAAGTTACCTTTAGATCTGCAAGAGTTTGTATCATCCATAAGATTTGTGTGCAACAAGTAGCAGCAACAATGTATTCTGCCTCTGTAGTGGATAATAAAATGGATCATTTCTTTTTACTAAGCCATGCAACTAATGAGTCACCCAGAAAAAATGCTCCTCCATTGGTGCTTTTTCTCTCATCAACACAGTTTGCCCAGTCTGCATCTGAATAAGTAGTTAACTGGAATCACTGATTTCTAGGATACCACAGACCATAATTCATTGTTCCCTTCAAGTATTTAAATATCCTTTTGACATCTACCAAATGACTTTGTTTAGGAGCAGGCTGAAAACGGCCTACCAGTCCAACAACTTGCATTATATCAGGACGGGATGTTGTGATGTACAGAAGACTACCTATCATAGAGCGATATGTTATTTGATCAACATTAGGTGAGATATCATCTTTACTTAGCTTGCAACCAACCACCATAAGTGTGCTAACTGTAGAAGAATCTTCCATCTGAAATTTCTTCAACATCTCTTTCAAATATTTTTCTTGAGAAATAAAAATTCTTGCAGAGCTTTGTTTTACTTGTAAGCCAAGAAAATATGATAGTTCTCCTATCATGGACATTTCAAATTCTGTTTTCATACAATTAGCAAACCACTAGACAGATGATTCATTAGTACAACCAAAAATAATATCATCTACATAAACCAAAACGATAAGTAAATTATCACCTTCAGACTTAATGTAAAGGTTACTGTCAACATTACCTTTCTTGAACCCTTTTTCTTGTAGAAATTTGTCCAGTCTATAATACCAAGCTCGTGGTGCTTGTTTTAGTCCATATAAGGCCTTCTTCAACTTACAAACATAATTAGGATTATCTGTCAAAGAAAATCCTTCAGGTTGCTCCATATATAATTCTTCCTCTTGATCTCCACTAAGAAATGCTGACTTAACATCCATCTGATAAACTTTGAAGTTCTTATGACATGAATAAGCAAGAAATATTCTGATACTTCCTGGCTAGATTCCTCAAAATTTTTAGGTTCAGTCATAGATAAAAAAGTAACATGATATTTTTCTGAGTCTTTAATCAATTTCCTTCTTGTCTGAACTCCTTCATTTATATCCCCAATTATCTGGTTTTCAGGATGATTCTTTCTAATAATTTTGAGAGGTGATTTTGCTTCTTTCTTCTTATCTGTGTCAGTTTGAATGTTCGTATATTCATCTAATCCAGACTCTTCTCTTTCTTATCCTTGGACCTATTCATCTTCATCTTCAACTATATCTTTTGTTCTTGGTTCAACATTGCTTACATTTCTGACTGGGATTTCTTCATCAACTTTTATATCTATACAGTCAACTAGCTTGTGTAGTCTCTTATTGTAGCATCTGTACCCTTTACTATTTGTAGCATAACCCAAGAAGATACCTTCATCATCCCTGTCATCATATTTTCCAATATTTTCATCATTGTTCTTGATATAACATTTACTCCTGAAAACTTTAAAATGCTTGATTGAGGTAGGACTACCAAACCAAAGTTCATAAGGGGTCTTGTCACTGTTTGGTCTGAGATGAGCTTTGTTTAGGATATGAACAACTGTATGTATTGCTTCCACCCAATGTGTCTAAGGTATGTTCCTTTCATTCATCATTGATCTTGCCATTTGCTGAACTGACCTATTCTGTCTCTCAACAACTCCATTTTGCTGTGGAGTCCTTGGAATTATGTACTCTCTTTTGATCCCATGCTTATCACATAACTCTTTGAAGTTTCCTGAACTAAACTCTCCTCCTCTATCATACCTTACCGCCTTTAATCTTTTTCTTGTTTGATTCTCAGTCAGAGCCTTAAATACCTTGAATTTTTCAAATGCTTCAGATTTTTCTTTCAAAAAGGAAACCCAAGTTAGTCTAGAATAGTCATCAATAATAAACATAAAGTAATTTTCTTTTCCTGTACCTTCTTTCCTTGATGGACCACATAGATCCATATGTACTAACTGAAGAGGTTTTTTTGTTGAGGGAAAGTTTTTAGACTTGAACTGAGTGCGAGTAAGCTTTCCTATCTGACAGGGTTTACAAACAGAGTCATATGGCTTTGATATCTTCGGAAGATCTTTTACTTCCCCATTGTTTTTGAGTTTGATTGTGTGATCAAAATTTAGGTGACCAAGTCTCCTATGCCATAGCCAACTTTCATCATATTTGCTTAAGTTGCATTCTACTTCTTCTTCTTTTAAAACATAGACATTGTTTTATGTTCTTATACCTTTTGCAACTAGCTGACCTGAATCCACAGTTTTTATTTTACAGTCTTTAGAGGTAAAAACAACTTCACACCCTCAGTCACAGACTTGACTTACACTAAGAATATTATGTTTCAAATCTTCTACAAGCAACACATCTTGAGCTTTTCTTTTTCCGTTACACAAATTTACAATTCCTTTATCTTTTATCTTTCCAGGTGCATCATTTCGAAAAGTTACATTCCCTAATTTTCTATCACTTAGAGTTAGAAACTTAATTCTGTCTCCAGTCATGTGTTTGGAGCATCCATTGTCAATATACCAGGGTTTCATTTTCTTTTGGGCTGATAGCACTAGTCCACAATTGTCATCTACTTTCTTCTTCCAGACTTTGACATTTTCAGAAGTGGAGATCAAATCTGAATTGTATTTACTTAAGCGACAGTCTGCAGCTTTATGACCATAATTATGACAGTTGTAACATTCTGGTTCATTGAATAATAGATCATAACGATTGTTATGCTCATATATGTTGTTGTGTTTCACCTGTGTCCTTCTCCCAGTCATCACATGATTTATAATATGTGATTGTTTGTTGCTTGGCTGTCTCAATCTTTGTTGTGGAAGATAGTTATTCATTGTATATCTTGATTGTTCATATCTAAATCTTAAAGAACAGTTTATAGCTTTGTGACCAAAATTAGAATAGAGAAAACAGTAACCATAGAAAAAATCTTTGTACCTTGAAAAAATATGTCTTCTTTGAGGAGTTCGACTTCTGTCATGCCAATAATCTTTTTGGTCTATAAATTCAAGTCTGGGGCTTTTTCTTTCATTTATTTTTGGTGGCTGATTTTCCTTCTTTGTTTAAGGATTTGACAAACTTGATATAGTTTGTATTACTTGGATGATCACTACTTGACCCTTGTTCATATCCCAATCTATCTTTCAACTTTTAATTTCTTTGTTATTTAGAATGGAGGTTAATTCTTCTAGGCTTTAATACTTGGAAGATTTTGATGATACAATCCTTTAAATTTCTCCATTTCTTTTCTAGTTTTTACTATCTCTTCTTCTAAGGCTTCACACCTGACTTTCTTCTCTGACAATTGTTGTTTCAATATGTCTTCTATTTTCTTTGCCTCTTCTAATTCCACTTTCAGCAGAGCAAATTCTTCATCAGGTTCTTTACTGTCTTTCTCGAACTGTATCAACAATTGTTTTTGCTTTCTGTTCTTAGTTCTGAGTCTATCAATTTCTTCCAGTGCACTGATAAGTTCTCCTTCCAAATCAACCACAACTTCTTCATCATTCTCATCACTTCCTGTTCTTTTATTATCATAATCCTCCTTGGCCATAAGAATGAAGTCATTTGCCTTATCTTCATAGGATGAGTCACTATTGGTGTCTTCTGATGAATTGTCATTATTTGCAACCAAACTTTTCTTCTTATTATATTTCTTGTATTTCTACTTCTTTTCATCATCAGAGTTCTGGTCCTTTTTCTGATGGGGACACTTAGATGCAAAATGACCTATCTTACCACAGTTAAAGCATTTGAAGGGAAACTTCCCTTGATATTTCCCTGACCCTTTCTTTAACCTTCTCACAAATTTTTCCTCAGTATCATCTACTTCTGAATCAATATTCTTGTCTACTTTAAAAGATGATTCTCTAGTACTGGATTTATATTTGTTAATTCTCATTTCATATGCAGTTAGAGTTCTTAGAAGTTGATCAATGGACAGAGTTTTAAGATCATTCAATTCTTCTATTGCAGAGACTTTTGGATTAAATTTATCAGGCAAAGATCTTAAAATCTTCTGAACTAATAGAGAGTCATCAAACTCCTCACCAAGACCCTTCATAGAATTTACAAGCTCTTCAACTCTTTAAAAATACTTGCTAATTGTTTCATCTTCATTCATCTTTAGTTTTTCAAATTTCAATCTGTATGTTTGAAGTTTGGCATCTTTTACTTTCTCATTTCCTTCATAACTGTTAATAAGTTTATCCCACATTTCTTTGGCAGTATCAAGATGCATCACCTTTACAAACTCAACTTCAGCAACTCCATTCAAGATAGCATTCATCCCCTTATCATTGAAACTAAACTCTAACTTATCATCCTTGGAGGCTAGCACAACAGGTTTTGTATATCCAGTCTCTACTACATCCCAAACATCAGCACCCAAGGCCATTAAGTATGTTCTCATTCTAATCTTCTAGAAGGCAAAATTTGTTCCATCAAATAGAGGGGGATTAGAGGTTGAAGTCCCTTCATGACTTGTCATGTTTAATCTTACATATCTACCTTTGGATAAAAGGAACCCGCTTTGATACCAATTGTTGGAATTACTAATACAACTGAGAGGGGGGGGGTGAATCAGTTGTCTTTGAGCTTAAACAATTTTAAGTCTATTAAAATATTCTTAATCTTTCTTCAAGTGATCATCAACATTATACAGCATATGGACAGTAAAAGTAAAAAGCATCAGTCACACATAAGGTATACACAGAGACATAATTTCATGAGGAAACCCATAAAGGGAGAAAACCTCTTCTTCCTTGAAATGATAGGTAGTCTTTTAAGTTTTGTACATCATCTTTAATTGAGCACCAACTCAATGTAAGGCTGCTACCTCTGTTTTACAAGCTGCAACTTGTTTGAGAGCACCAAATCTCTGGTTTCTCTAGCACCCACTAGAAGGAAGCACCAACTCCCTGAATATTCCAACACCAACTGGATGGAAGCACCAACTTCCTAAATGTTCCAGCACCAACTGGATGGAAGCACCAACTTCCTAAATGTTCCAGCACCAACTGGATGGAGGCACCAACTTCCAGTTACACAGGCTCAAACCTGTATAACAGAGAACACTTGTTCTCCCTTGCACCACCTTGCCACCCTAGTTTCTCTAGCCGCAACCAGATGGAAGCTACAACTTCTTGTGTTCAAGCTTCCACTTGAACCTTTGAGGACAATAGTCCTCCCAAGCACCTCCCAACCTCCCTAGAATATGAATGGCTAAATAAACAGTCAACTTTATAGATAAATCAGTTCTTACCAATCTTTCTTTGTTCTGTACATCTGGTCTTCTATACACTGTTATGCTTATCTTCTCTTCCTCTGTCTGTTCAGCAGGTATTCTATGCATCAACTCATTCTCTCATTCTGCTCTTCTTTTTCTCTTTCTGTCATTTTTCTCTACTTCTGCTCTTTCTGTCGTTCTACTCTGCTTCTTCTCTACATTTCATCTAACTCTGCACATTTTCTAAGTCTCATGCTATGCATCCTATCATTTTCCCTTTCGTACTATTTCGTTCATTTTCAATCCGGAACAACCAACCATACACAGTCTGTCTCATTTTCTTTTATACAAAACTACACGATGGTTCAACTTCCCAACTCCTTAGTCAAAAGAAAGACAATTGTCCGAGCAACTGAAACGCCAACTAAAACGCTAACGGATTTGAAATCATGCGTCCATTTCACTAACAGATTCGTAACTGAGGGGTTAACTGTGAGAGAGAACAATAACCTTCCGATCATATTCCAATTTATCCGCACCGTTGGATGAACTTTATTAATTTTGCCTTTAAATCGGGAACTTTTGGCATTTCGACATTCATGATGTTGAATGTTCTTGTCACTTACAAATCTCGATCCTCAAAATTCCGTAAAGAGGTCGAATCAACGATCCATATCATATCTTGATCTGACAGTTTAGATTACATTGCGATTTCACATATCGCGATATTGGGATTCCTGATGTCAATAATCTTTGACATGTCCAACTCTCGATCCCCGAAACTCCAACAAGGGATGGAATCAACAGTCCAGATTCAACCTTAATCTGACGGCTCAGATTACATCGCGATTTCACATATCGCGATATCGGGATTCCTGATGTCAAAAATCTTTGACATGTTCAACTCTCGATCCCTAAAACTCCGACAAGGGCTCGAATCAATGGTCTAGATTCAACCTTAATCTGACGGCTCTGATTACATCGCAATTTCACATATCGCGATATCGGGATTCTTGATGTCAAAAATATTTGACATGTCCAACACGTGATCCTCGAAACTCCGACATGGTGTACGTCTACTGACTTCACATGTGTTAAATAACTGCCACGTGTCACCCTGATTCGTGACTTACATGTGCTTGGCATGTTGAATCAGTCTGACACTTGTCATTACCTAGTTGTGCCACGTGTTCCTAGATGACATGGTTTGTTGATGTGAGTCGGATCGACGGTTAAGATGTGATCTTGATTTGATGGCTCAGATTACTTCAAGATTTTTCTTATCGTGAAATCGGGATTCCTGTTGCATTGTTTCTTTGACATCTCCAACACACGATCCTCGAAAGTCCGACAGGGAGTCAGATCAACGGTTCAGATGTGATCTTGATTTGACGGCTCAGATTACGTTGGGATTTTTCTTATCGAGAAATAAAGATTCATGTTGCATTGTTTCTTTGACATATCCAACATGCGATCCTTGAAACTCTGCTAGGGAGTCAGATCAACAGTTCAGATGTGATCTTGATTTGACAGCTCAGATTATGTCGGGATTTTGCATATCGAGAAATCGGGATTCCTGTTGCATTTTTTCTTTGACATCTCCAACACGCGATCCTCGAAACTCCAACGGGACTTGAATCAATGGTCTAGAATCAATCTTGATCTGAGAGCTCAGATGAAGTCGCGATTTTTCCTATTGCGATTATGCCCATTTCTCCTTTCAATTTAAAGAACATGCATGTTCTTCTTGATCCAATGATGGTAAGGTCCTGTGATTGGATCTAACATCTAAGATCTATCCTCCTTTTCAATGCACTCTTCTTGTCTTCATTCAGATCTGACGGCCATCAGGAATTCAGAAAGAGATCCAACGAACATTGTTGATGCTCTTCCCCAATTATCACTACTACGCTGATCATCGTTGTTGTACTCAATCCATCACCACTACTGTACTTGACATCAATGAAAAGTATACGCTACCTATAAATATGATAACAATCCTCTGTACATTCTTCTTGTACTCATGCCATTCGTTGTCTGTTACAAATTTTCCAACAGAGGAAGCTGAGGCCTGGCTACTTGGATTGAAGAAATATTTCAGAGTCCATGATTTTTTAGAGAATTTGAAGGCCCGAGTGGCCACTTTCAATCTGAATGGAAAGGCTTCCATCTGGTGGGAATACCTTAAGAATATGAAAGGGGTCTACGAGGAGGACCTATCTTGGAAATGGTTTGAGAAGTACGTCTGGAAGAAGTATTTGTCGGAAAGATATTTCGATGAGAAGGCTAAACAGTTTTATGAACTCAAACTGGGACAACTTACTATAGAGGAATATGTCATCAAATTCCTCGACTTATTGAGATATGTACCCTACATCAAAGCAGAGAAGGCGAAGGTGCAATGCTTCATCAGTGGGATACCCAAGGAATACCAGAACCGAATTGAATTCGACGAGACAAAGACCTTAGAAGACACTATTCGAAAGGCAACATATTGTCATGAACAATATGGACATCAGGCAGAGTCTCGTGGAGACTGTAGACAAAAGAGTGGTTCGAGATTTCATAAAAAGGGGATCAAATCCTCAGGATTTAAGAGCTACAAGAAGAACCCCAGAATGAACTTTCCAACCTGGAGTGTACTCCAGCAGAAATTTCCATCATCAGATGGAAATAAAACTTTTGGACCTATACCAGTAAAGACTAATAACCCAAAGAAAGAACCTCTAAAATGTTGGGGTTGCGGAGAAGAGCATCTCCTGAGAGACTGTCCACACCGATAGTAGAACAGTCAGAAAGTTTATAAAATTTAGGAAGCTACCATAGTCAATGATGTGTCAAGGAGTGTGCCACAGATTTATGCAGCCTTGGATAATAAACAAGCTGACCACCAAGCTTCAGTGGTGGAAATAGAAGGTATGATTTTCAACCATCTAGTGTCTGTTTTAATTGACCTAGTTCAAAATTGAGTTATATAGCCCCTAATACTATGGATAAGTGTAAGATACAACCACAAAAACAAACCAATCCATGGTTGGTACAGTTAGCCATTGTCACTAAAAGAAAGGTGGTAGAAGCCATACCAGCCTGCTAGTTAATGTTGGGTGAATTCCCCACCCAAGCAACCCTTAACGTATTACCCCTGGGATCATACAATTTGTTGATTGGTATGGACTGGTTGTCCACCCATAAAGCCAAATTGGACTATTTCCATAAAACCTTAGAATGTGTGAGCAAAGAAGGAAAAAGGATAACCCTTCAAGGGATCCGAAAACTGATCTCGAAGAGACAAATATCAGCCCTACAAATGAGAAAGTATTGTCAAAAGGGATGTCCCCTATATGCAATACAGGTGTTGAAAACAACCAAAGGTGCTAAACCAAGCCCTGATGAACACCCTATCCTGAGAGAATATAGAGATGTGTTTCCAGAAGAGGTACCGGGTCTACCTCCAAGAAGAGACATGGACTTCTCAATAGAGCTCACACCAAGAGCGGTGTCGGTGTCTAGGACACCCTACCGGATGAGCACACCTGAGTTAGTGGAACTCAAATTACAATTGAAAGAAATTATGGATAAGGGTTATATTCGACCCAGCATGTCCCCATGGGGAGCACCAGTCCTATTTGTGAAAAAGAAGGATGGCACCCTTAGACCGTGTATAGATTATAGACAACTTAATAAATTAACCATAAAGAACAAGTACCCCTTGCCCAGGATCGATGTTATATTCGATCAATTGGGAGGCACGTCTATTTTCTCAAAGATTGACTTGAGGTCGGGATACCATCAAGTCTGAATCAAGGGTGAAGACATCCATAAAACCGCTTTCCAGACACAGTATGGTCATTATGAGTTTGTGGTAGTGCCATTTGGGTTAACCAATTCCCCTACCACTTTCATGTGCTTAATGAACAATGTACTCAGTAAATTTTTAGATAAATTTGTTCTAGTCTTCATTGATGACATATTAATCTACTCTAAGAATAGAGAAGAACATGAAGAGCATCTCAGACTTGTGCTACAAGTGATAAGAGAGCATCAACTCTATCCTGAGAGGCAAATACATTACTTGGGACATGTTCTGTCCAAGGAAGGGGTAGCAGTAGATCCTAACAAGATCAGTTCTATCATGGAATGGCCTACCCCAAATGATGTCTCAGACATCAGATCCTTTATGGGTTTGGCAGGATACTATAGGAGATTTATAAAAGGATTCTCCAAGATTGGTTGTCCAATCACTGCCCTCCAGAAGAAGGGGACAAAATTCCTGTGGACACAACAATGTGAAGAAATATTTCAAACCTTAAAACATCTACTAGCCCATGCACCCGTGTTGAAAATCGTTGACCCAGAAGCTGACTTCCTTGTGTGCACATATGCCTGTAAGGAAGGGCTCAGAGGAGTCCTTATGCAGGAAGGAAAGGTGATCTGCTATGAATCCAAAAAATTGAATGAACATGAGGTCAACTATGTGACTCATGATCTAGAACTGGATGCCATATTGCATGCCTTAAAAATGTGGAGGCATTACCTCTCGGGAAGAAAATTTGTACTTATGAAAAATCACCATGGATTACGGTATTTGTTCGACCAACCAAAGCTCAATGCTAGACAAGCTAGATGGATGGACCTCCGTAGAGAATTTCATTTTGAAATCAAACACATCAAAGGGAAGGAAAATAGGGTGGTCGATGCCCTTAGAAGAATCATGAAAACAATTCACCTGGAAGCGGTGAGTACTTGTGAAACAGATGTCAAGAATAGAGTCAGAAATGCACAAGAAACAGATTCCTTCGTTCGGACTGTGACCCTGTACCTACAACAAGAACTTGCTGGAGTAAAATATGAAGGCTACCAGACGATCGAAGGAGGTCTTATCACTTACAGAGATAGACTATACATTCCAAATGGTGATGACTTTAAGAGGTTCATTATGGATGAACTACATAAAAGACGATACACTGGTCACCTAGGATACCAGAAAATGATAACTGCCACCCGGAAACAATTTTATTGGCCTGGATTGAAGAAAGACATAGCCAAATATTTGGCCCAATGCATAGAATGCCAACAGGTTAAAGTAGAACATCGACACCCAGCAGGACTATTACACCCTTTACCCATCCCAGAATGGAAATGGGAAACCATCTCCATGGATTTTATCACTGGATTACCAACTTCAACCAAATAGAATGATGCCATTATGGTGGTGGTGGATAAACTGAGCAAGTCTGCTCATTTCATCCCTATCAAATCAACCTGCAAGGTGATAGATATCGCCCAGATATTCATGAAAGAGGTATTCAGACTGCAAGGTATGCCGAAAGAGATAGTGTCTAACAAAGACACAAAATTTACTTCCAACTTTTGGAAATCACTGATGGTTGGTTTGGAGAACAAATTGTTGTTCAGCACCGCCTATCACCCTCAAACCGATGGACAAACAGAAAGAGTGAATCAAATATTAGAGGATATGTTAAGGATGCATGTAATGCATCAACCCAGGAAATGGGAAGACTACCTCCCATTGGTAGAATTCGCCTACAACAACGGCTATCAAGCATCCTTAAAGATGAGTCCCTTCGAGGTCCTCTATGGTAGGCTGTGTAATACTCTAGTCAGCTGAAGTAATCCTGTAAATAGGATTTATTTTGGACCCGACATGTTGAAAGAAATGGAACAGCAAGTGACTTAGATAAAACAAAATCTGAAGGTCTCTCAGAACTGACAGAAAAGTTATGTTGATCAGAAGAGAACTCCTAGAGAGTTCCAAATGGGATACCATGTATATCTCAGAATTAAGCCCAGAAGGAGTTCCCTGAAAATGGGAGCTTGTGCCAAGTTGGCACCCCGGTATTTTGGACCCTTTGAGGTTCTAGATAGAGTGGGACCTATAGCCTATCGGCTAGCACTTCCTCCCACAGTAAAAGCACATAATGTTTTCCATGTTTCATTATTGAAGAAATATGTACATGATGCTAATCATATAATTGACTGGTCTGTGCTCCAGGTGGAACTGGAGGGAGAATTTCTACCAGAACCCCAGTGCATACTGGACAAAAAGGAAACCCCGCTCCGAAACAGAACCATTGCACAGGTCAAGGTGCAGTGGAAACATTTTGGCCCATATGAGGCTACATGGGAAATGGAGGATGCCATGAGACAGGCATATCCAATTTTGTTTACTTTTGTACATGCAATTCATGTTAGTAGATAATAACATCAAGGACGATGTTCCTTTTAAGGGGGAGGGAATTGTAATACCTTGTTTCCCCCAGTTTGTAAAAATAACTGGACTAGCCAAGAACTATGGAAAACTCATAAATGTGAATAACCTTATGAATTTTATTGCAGGAATGATGAGAGGGGATGTGCAGAAAAGAGACCACGATGGCGGTGGAAGGCACCTAAAAAGGTGGCGTTAACTTCCACTGATAATTAATACCGTATTTGGACTCCACTGGCCCGGAGAACCAAAAGTGCCTTGCTGGCCTTGAATTAAATGCCTCGCAGACTGGTAGGTTGATGGGTCCTCAGGAATTAATGAGGGATGGGGAGGTGAACCGCCCATCCGTAGAGCCATCATGACTGGCCAGTGCGAGGGTAATCACGCCACATGCAACCTCGCAAGAGGATAAGGCATGGGGTAGAAGTGATTGGGCGAGGGTAGATGTGAGGGGAGAACTCTGGAAATATGCAGAGTGAGTGATAGCAGAGAGGAAGGATTGGAACATTCGCTCTTGGTCAAGGGAAAATAGAGACGTAGTCTCACAACATCATTGTCTCAGCTCAGGGGTGGCTAGTGGTAAATCTGTTGGGATTCGCTAAGCCTATGGTTGGGTGGAAACGAGCACCCCTCTCAGTAGTTGCTTGACCCCTGGTGTTATCTCTGATAAGTGTTTTGCCTCTGGCATCTTGAAATATATATATATATATATATATATATATGATTATTCTGATAATTATGCTCATAAGATGTGAAACTGTGAATGATTTCATTATAAGAATGACCGTATGGTGTTTTGATCAGTACTAGTAGTTGTATATTTATATGGAAAGACTATGTATGGTTTATGTCCTCATGAATTCGTTATTTGTGTGTGTATTGTTCCAATTCAGACTTCACGCCTGGCTCTCGGGAGGACGACATTCTTATATACCTCAGGTAGTACCCTGAGTAACTCTCCCCATAGAATTACCTTCCTTGAAAATCCCATCAAGAACTGGGAAGGCGGTTGTGAAGGCGTAAGGCCTTAGTAACCCTGCATAAGGAGGAACGATCCTCTTGAAAACCGAGATGACAGCATAAGGATGAAGTAATGAATCAATGGATGAGATCCCGTTGGGAGATCTGTGGTCACTCATGACCATCATATCGGAGGAAGGAGATGGAAAGTTAAGTACCTTAACCTTATAGGTATTAATCGACGGACGAGATTTCGTCAAGAAATCTGCGGTCACCCATGACCATTAGATTAGTGGGAGAAAGTAGGGTGTTAAATGCCTTACCACTTGGTTTTTTGGTGTCTTCGTGGGTAGTGAAGAGTTTAGGACCATAGATCCCCAAGGTTCATGAGAGTATCTAGACCATGGATCTTTTCCATACCTAGGGAGTCGTGGAATAATGCATGGGTAGGAACCATTATGAGTCGTTAGATCTCGGCTGAAAAACCCAACAACCATTGGATCTGTCAGGAATTACCCAAAGGTTAAGACTCCAGTGTATTAGTGGCGAAAACCCTGGGATGGATCTGAGCCGTCCGATTGACGGAGGCCACGTGTCGTGAGATCTCCTATTTCAGGAAATCGGGAATCGCGGAATCAGGATTCTTGTTGACAAGAATTCAGGATTTCCATGGTGAAAACCCAGGGACAGATCTGAGCTGTCTGATTGATGGAGGCCACGTGTTGTGATATCTCCCATTTCGG
Source organism: Picea engelmannii (assembly GCA_009831015.1). Taxonomy (NCBI): domain Eukaryota; kingdom Viridiplantae; phylum Streptophyta; class Pinopsida; order Pinales; family Pinaceae; genus Picea; species Picea engelmannii. The sequence continues at coordinate 1,135,266 of ML779182.1, read as the reverse complement.
GAAATCGGGAATCATAGAATCAGGATTCCTGTTGAAAAGAGTTTGGGATTTCCATGGTGAAAACCCCCAGACGGATATGAGCCATCCGGTTGACGGAGGCCACGCATCATGAGATCTCCCATTCTGGGGAATCAAAAATTGTGAGATCAGGAGTCCTGGCAACAAGGGATCAGGATTTTCCTGGGTGGAAACCTAGGAGCAGTTGTGGACCATCCGATTTAAGGAGGTGACCTGTTGAGATATTACACGTTTCGGGGATCGGGGATTCGGGATTTCCACTGACAAAAACATGGGTTTTTGACTTGACAAATCCTGATCCATAATGTCGAGACAATAGCATGTGGCTAGGTCCCGATGGACGGACAAGATTCCTTCAGGAAATCTCAGGGTCCATAACGACCGTCCGATGTGAGGAAGAGATGCCAGTTTTACGCTGTGGCATGAGCACACATTAGGGTAAGTAGCGAACAAATCTGGATGGCTAGAGTCCACCCACCCAGATCTATGGCTGAGGATGCATTCCAGAGCCCCCCTTGCCATTCTGCCTTTAATGGCGGGGGGGTCCAGAATAGTGTGGCGTATGAAGTGGGGCCCCTCCTATCATGTCGACCACCGTGTCGCGTTTCCCTCTCTGCCACCTATGTTCCACTTAACCACGCAATGGGGCCATTTCTCATTGGTTGTTCTCTGGCCCTGTTGGGATTTGTTCCTATTAGCCATTTGCTAACCCTATAGGGATTTGCCCCCATTGGTCGATCACTAGCCCTGTCGGGATTCGGTGGTTTCTAAGTCAAACGAGTCGACGTCATTGTAGCACCGAGGCGTGAAATATGAAAGAGGTACTGCATTTATTCAGACTGTGATCATGCCCCGTGACCACATGGGAGAGGGGAGAGAGAAAGGACCAGCTTACGCTGGTCCTCCATGGATGTTTAGGGCTTCCGATTCGGCAGAAGACCAGAAAAATCCAATTTAGGTAGTGGGTATGTGACACAAAGGAATCACATGTATTAGCAGTAAAGAGGATATTTAGATATCTCAAAGGAACATAAGAGTTTGGATTATGGTATCCAAAAGGAAAAGATCTATCACTTATTGCCTACACAGATGCAGATTGGGCAGGTTGTATTGATGACTGACAAAGCACCAGTGGAGAAACGTTATACTTAGGTGAGTGTTTGGTATCATGGCTAAGAAAGAAACAATCATCGGTATCTCTATCTACAGCCGAGGTAGAGTATATTGCAGCACCAACATGTTGTACACAAGTTCTTTGGATGAAACAAACTTTGACAGATATACAGGTTGAGTATGATGAGCCCATTCCAATATATTGTGATAATACAAGTGCCATCAATATCTCAAAAAACCTGGTGATGCACTCTAAGATGAAGCACATTCCAATCAAGTATCACTTTCTGCGGGAATAGTTTGCAGAAAAGAACATCAGAGTTAAGTATGTGGGCACAAAAGAACAAGTGGTAGACATATTTACAAAACCACTTCCATGGGAAGCCTTTGAATATCTTTGCCAAAGAATTGGAGTTATTCCTACTCCAAAAATGAATGTTTTTTGAATGCTTTTTGAATGCTTATCTTATATGTCTTATATGTACATGAGGAAGCACCATAAGAGGAGAGTCTCACAGGGGGAGCAGCCTTGGATGGAAAGATACCTTTTCCATTGCTGACAAAGGGGGAGAGATTTATCAGATGTAGAGGATAGAGGCATGGTTCCACGGGGAGCAAATTTATCAGATGCAGAGGACAAAGGCATGGTTCCAGTGGGATCATGAGTGATATGATTTCATTATTGCATCAAAGTGTTGCCATCAATGCCAAAGGGGGAGATTATTGATTAAGGTTAGTTGTCATTGATGTCAACCCTTGAAGAAAGCCCTGTAGCACAAAGTCTTGGGTAATGGACCCAATATTGTTTGATGTAAATATGACTCATTATTGTTTTTTCATGGTTGATAAGAAGTAAATCTGGATGAACTCCAAAGTGGTCCCCTTATGGTGAAATCCCTCACAGGAAGACGCTTTGTGGAGTAAGATAACCCATGCTTAATTGTGGAATAATCAGATGAAGGAAAGTGATTTTGTCAAGGAAAATATCCTATATGGATAGTGCTTGTCATTTCATTTCCGGTGGTATGTGGAACGTCACATAATTCCTCATGGTCAGAGAGTTATGGCCATGAGAAGTTGGAGACCCTAGGTTTGGGTAATGGACCCATGTTTGTTTGATGTGTAATGGTATGAGTTATGATATATTTTTAGATAATACTATTCTATATGGATATTACATGTCATTCCATTTCCGGTGGTATGTAGAATGTCATATAACTCCTCACAATTTGAGAGTTATGGCCTTACGAAGTTGGAGGACCCTCATATGTCATCTAGAAACCCCAAAAGGTCAAAGTAGTCAAAGTGGTTTAAGAGATTTTATAAGGTAAATAATAAAGTGAAGTGATGAGTGTATTATAATTCAAAGTGAATACAAAATAAATTATTTCAATAATAAATTTAATGGAGAAATTATAAGTGGACCCAACCCTAAAATAAGGAAAGTGGGCCAAGTGACCTAGAAGATGTTTTTTAGGAAGTTACTTGGAGAGTATAAATAAGACGCAAGGATCTCTCATTTGAATCACACTTGATCATATTGAATATATATATGTGTCCAAGGTAACCAAGGATATCTAAACTAGAATTCTGAGTGAAGGTGAAGAAAAGAAGGCTGAAATGTAAGGAAGGATAAATTCTTTTGATGGTGCTTTCTAAGGTATGTTATTTACAGGTAGTCTCACCATTTTCACTATAAATTTTCTTATATAATGATTCAGACTGTGAAATTTCTATGTAATTGCGAAAACATATCCAATTATCTGTGAAAAAAAAATCATTTTGTGGGCCATTGTATTTTGGGAGTTACACTCCATGGAAAATAGGGTTTGTGGACAGTCCTGAAACTAGTCAAAATCAGGTCTTTCGGGTACAAATGTCATAACGTCTTCATAACAGATCCAAATTAAGTGAGACACAAATTTTCGGTTATTTTATAGTCTTTAGTATGATGTGTAATAGTTTCAGACCATTTAATCAAACATTTTGTGTGGGGCACGCTCTATAAGGTCTCTCTCTAGAATAAGCCAGAATTCAACAAGGTATGCCATTTCTGCTATAACTCCTTTTCTGAGAGGTTACAAGTAGTGACACTTGGAGGAATATCATTAAACATAATGAAGAAAATTGTGTATTAGTTTCATATATTTATACATTACATGTTCAAAGTTATGGTTACTTCAAATTAGGGTTGTTGACTAATCCAAAACTAGGCATGTGAGACTAAAGAAAAGTTTGATGAAAATGTTATTCTCTTGTTTTTAAAGTTAAGGAAGGTTTGTAGGAATGTGATAATATACACCAGGTCTATTACAGAGCTACAAATTATATTTGGATGATGAAATTGATGAGGGTGTTTGGTTGTGGTACATGTTGAGTACATGTTTGAGACAAGTAGTTGATGAGTTGGCGCACATACATGAGGTGTATAGTTGATGATGTTGGTACATATTGATGATTCATAGTTGATGAGTAGTTGACACATGATTGGTACATACTTGGTACATGGTTGCATGCTCTTGTTTATGGTACAGGTTGATTACAGGTTGGTGCATGGTTGATGCACTTGTTTATGGTACAGGGTGATTATAGGTTGAGGTACAGGTTGACGCATGGTTGATGCATGGTTCAAATTTATTGGTACAGGTATACAATGGTATATCTCACAGTGATAGTGTGACAGTGGTTCCATCATTCTTCTTCTACTTCAGGGTGGCAGGACAGGGAAAGGACAGGTGGGTGTAGCCACCTCTCGGTTGTAGTTGGAGAACATTGGGGGTTGTAGCCTCCTTCTGGTTGTAGCCAGAGAATTGGGGAGTTGAAGCTTCCCTTAGGTTGTAGCTTGAGAAACTAGGGGGTTGGAGACTCCTTCCAGTTGCAGCTGGAAAACAAAGGAATTTGGTGCTTCTAATGAATGTGATTCTTCAAGACATATAAGAAAAAACATTCTGTGGTTTTCCCCGGATTTGGGTTTCCATGTAAAACATTGGTGTACTCTGTATGTGTGTGATTGTTTATTTCTTACTGTTCATTATTGGATAATAATTCTACATTGATATAAGATTTGAAGAAAAATAATTATAATTACGCTATTATTGATTCACCCCCCCTCTCAGTAATCCAACAATTGGTATCAGAGAAGGTTCCCTCAGAAATCAGTTTAACCACTGAAAGGTAGATCATGGAGAGTACCAACTCATATAAAAATGGAATACCACAGTTTGATGGACAAGAGTATGCTTTTTGGAGCATAAGGATGAAGGCATATATACATGCACAGGGATTTCAAGTTTGGCAATCAATTATAGATGGATACATAGCACCAATAGTTCCACCGACAAATGATAAAGCAGTGAAACTCGGTGAGAATAATTCCAAAGCCATAAATGCACTTTTGAATGGTCTCAGTGATACAATATTCACCAAAGTTGCACATTATAAATATACTAGAGAGATTTGGGACAAGCTTCGAAAAATTTATGAAGAAGATTCAAAATTCAAAGAAGCAAAGCTTCAAACTTACAAAGGCCAGTTTGAACAACTAAAAATGAAGTAAGAGTAACATATCGCAGCCTACTTCTTATGAGTCGATGAAACAGTGAATGAAACCATAGGATTGGGAGAAGAAATTGAAGAACCTGTAATTGTTCAAAAGGTACTAAGATCTATTCCTATGAGATTCAACCCTAAGATATTAGCACTAGAAGAAAGATCGGATCTAAACTCAATAAGCATGGACGAACTGCATGGAATCTTCATAGCATATGATATGAGAACTAAACAGGAAAATCCATATGGAAAAGAAGAAGCCTTCAAAGAATCCAAAAGATCAAAGAAAAAGAAAAAGGAACAGGAAGAATATAGCAGCAATAGCGACGTCTCAGAAGATGATGAAGAAGTGGCCAACTTCGTCAAAAGACTGAACAAGGGAACCAACAGTAGGTACAGAGGTAAGATTCCTTTAATTTGTTTTAATTGTGATGGTATTGGTCATTTTGCCAACAAATGTCCTCATAAGTAAAAGATACATGATGAAGGTTACTCAAAAGGAAGACAAACATATAAAGGTAAAAGAACTACAAAGAAAGTTTTCAAGAAAAAGTTTTACACCAAAGAAAACATCTCATCATCAGATGGAGATGAAGTCAGTGACAGTGAAATAGGGAGATTTCTATTAATGGAAGTAGAAGACGCTGATAAAGAAGACTCCAAAGAAGAATATGAAGAAGCATATGAATAAGAAATTGAAGAGGCAGAAGTTGACTTCCAAGAAGAATTAATGAGTGTCATGTAAGTTATCAGAAGAGAAAAGAAGAAAAACATGAAATTACAAGCAGAACTAGATAAGAAAAAAGACACTCAAGAACTAGAACAAATGATCACAAAATTGAAGGTTCAAATAGAATAAGATAAAATAATTGAAGAAGAACTCAAAGAACAGCTAGAAGGAAAGGACAAGATCATTGGAAACCTGGAAGCAAAGATTGTCACACTAAGAAAGGATATTCAAAAGAAGAATATGCAGAATAACTCAAAAGTTCTGTATGACATTATCAACAGTCAAAAATATTATCTTGATAAGTCCGGACTTGGATACAATAAGACAGAAAATGGATCAAGCTCCAAAATAATAGAGCAAGAAACAAATCCAAAAATTTATGCAGAAACAATCAAAGGGAATAAAAGGATATACAAGGAAGATTACAGGGACACTCCTCCACTGAGAAGATTCAGATTTCAGAATCAACAATAGATAGATAGGTCTGAAGAAGAAGAATGATTCATAAGAGAACCTCCTTTCATAAGATCTTCAACTACTAGGTATCAAACTATATTTTTTGGTTTATGTTATGCTTGTAATAATTTTGGACATAAAGCTATAAATTGCAGAGCTAACAAAAGGAACAATAACTACTTTGAGAGCCATACACAAAGAGGTTATTCAAGAAGACCTAGTGAAACAAAGATAAGAAGTTACAATAGGTTTGAATCCTTGAGCATTGAAGTGGAATGTTACAAATGTAACAATTTTGGACACATGGCCAAAAATTGCAGAATCACAGTCCCTCCTAAAGAACCTCAACAAAGTCACAAACAAGAACCTCAGAAAATGACATGGATAATAAAGCAAGATTAGTATAGCAATGAAGAATGCATAGTCACTCTACAAGATAAATAGAAGAAACGTGGTTGGTATGTTGATAGTGGATGTTCAAAACACATGACAGGTGATAGAGACAAGTTTCTTACATTACAAAAGGAAAGAGATGGATCAGTCTCCTTTGGAAATAATGATTCATCCAAAATCATTGGAAAAGGCACAGTCTAAATTGGGAACAAGAATGAAAAGACAGAAAATGTTATACTAGTAGAAGATATGAAACATAATCTTTTAAGCGTGAATCAAATGTGTGACAAAGGTCATAAAGTTACATGTGTTAAGTGAAATTGGAAATGAAAAGTGTTGTCTAGGAAAGGAAGATGAAAGTTGGCTATGGCACAGAAGTATGGGTCACATGCATTTTGATAACCTTGTCAAAGTCAGCAAAAGAGAAGCAATCAGAGAAATGACCCAGATCATGAAACCAACCAACGCTTTATGCAAGCATTGCCAACAAAGAAAGCAAAAAAAGACCAGGTTCAAATCAAAGGAATATTCAACAACAAAACCACTAGAAATTGTACATACTGATCTAGTTGGACCAACTACAAAAAAAGGCTTAAAAGTTTAGAGATACTTTATGTTATTAGTTGATGATTATAAAAGAATGACTGCAGTTTGCTTTCTCAAGAACAAATCAAAAGCTTTTGAAAATTTCAAGATCTACAAGGAAATGGTTGAAAATGACATGGATTCAAGAATCAAATTCTTAAGATCGGATAATGGAGGAGAATGCACCTCAAAGGAATTTATGGACTACTGCATCAATCATAGAATAAAAAGGCAATTGTCCATCACTAGGACACCTCAACATAATGGAGTTGTTGAAAGAAAGAATAGGATAATACAAGAAATGGCTCGAACAATGATAATGGATTCAAAGTTGACAGATAGTTTTTGGACACAGGCAGTGCATAAAACATTTCACATTCAAAACAAAGTAATGCTCAGAAACAACACTGATAAAACTCCCTACGAGCTATGGGAAGGAAGACCAACAAATGTGAAGCACTTCAGAGTTTTTGGAAGCAAATGCTACATCAAAAGAGAAGATGGCAGAATCGAAAAGTTTGACTCTCATGTGGACAAAGGAATACTTGTTGGTTACTCAAGTACACGAAAATCATACAAGTGTTACAATCTAAGATTAAACAAAGTTGTGGAAAGAATCAATGTAACAATTGATGAAACAGGTAGACTAGAATCAAAGGAAGAAGAAAACAAATCAATGAAACAACTTTTTGAAGAAGAAATTGAAAAAGAAGAAGAAGAGGAAGATGAAGATGAAGAGAATCCGATAGAAGTAGAAGAGAAAGTTCAACAAGTATCTCCAAAGACACCTAGAAAACGAGTACAGAAGAATCATTCTTTAGATTAGATTATTGGAAACAAAGATCTAGGAGTTGATACTAGAAGAAAAATCCGTTCACCAGAACAAACACACCTAGCACTCTTATCTACAATTGAACCAAACTGTTTTGAAGAAGCCAACAAGGATGAATTTTGGAATAAGGCCATGGATGAAGAATTGGATCAAATAGAGAAAAATGACACTTGGGAATTGGTTCCAAGACCAAAGAATAAGAATGTGATCAACACAAAATGGGTTTTTCAGGAATAAATTGAATGAAGATGGACAAGTTACAAGGAACAAAGCTAGATTGGTATGTAAAGGATATGCACAGATTGAAGGAATCAACTTTGAAGTGACATTTGCCCCAGTTTCCAGAATGGAAGCAATCTATTTGCTTTTAGCTTATGCATGCTCCAAAAATGTTAAAGTATATTAGATGGATGTAAAATCATCTTTTCTGAATGGGGAACTTGAAGAAGAAGTCTACATTGAACAACAAGAAGGATTTCAGTTGTCAGAGAACACAGACTATGTGTGTAAATTAAAGAAAGCCTTGTATGGTCTAAAACAAGCTCCTAGAGAATGGTACTCTAGACTCGATAAGTATCTGCAGTAGGCAATGTTTAGAAAAGGAAGTGTAGATAGCAACCTCTACATCAAGGTAAGTGAAGGTAATATTTTATTAATTGAAGTTTATGTTGATGATATTATTTTTGGTAGTGATGATGACATGTTAAGCCAAACATTTGCAAAAGACATGCATAATGAATTTGAAATGTCGTTACTTGGAGAACTATCCTTCTTTCTGGGGCTTCAGATACATCAAAGCAGCCAAGGAAGTTTTATTTCTCAAACCAAGTATATCAGAGAAATGCTAAAGAGGTTCGGAATGGAAAATTGCAAACTAGTTATCACTCCCATGCAAACTAGTTGTAAGTTGAGAAAAGATGATGATTCAAAGTCTACAGATCAGAGGCAATATATGTCAATGATTGGAAGCCTACTATATGTGATAGCATCCATACCAGATGTAATGTAGTCAGTTGGATAGGTGGCACGATTTCAAGAAGAACCAAAGGAATCACATGTATTAGCAGTAAAGAGGATCTTTAGATATCTCAAAGGAACAAAAGAGTTTGGATTATGGTATCCAAAAGGAAAAGATCTATCACTTATTGCGTACACAGATGCAGATTGTGCAGGTTGTATTGATGACCGACGAAGCACCAGTGGAGCAGCACTCTACTTAGGTGAGTGTTTGGTATCATGGCTAAGAAAGAAAAAATCATCGGTATCTCTATCTACAGCCGAGGCAGAGTATATTGCAGCAACAACATGTTGTACACAGGCTCTTTGGATGAAACAAACTTTGACAGATATACAGGTTGAGTATGATGAGCCCATTCCAATATATTGTGATAATACAAGTGCCATCAATATCTCAAAAAACCTAGTGATGCACTCCAAGATGAAGCACATTCCAATAAAGTTTCACTTTCTACGAGAATAGTTTGCAGAAAAGAACATCAGAGTTGAGTATGTGGGCACAAAAGAACAAGTGGCAGACATATTTACAAAACCACTTCCATGGGAAGCCTTTGAATATCTTCACCAAAGACTTGGAGTTATTCCTACTCCAAAAATGAATTCTTTTTTAATGCTTATCTTATATGTCTTATATGTACACGAGGAAGCACCATAAGAGGAGAGTCTGTCAGGGGGAGCAGCCCCGGGTGGAAAGATACCTTTGCCTTTGATGACAAAGGGGGAGAGATTTATCAGATGTAGAGGACAAAGGCATGGTTCCAGGGGGAGAAGATTTATCAGATGTAGAGGACAAAGGCATGGTTCCAGGGGGAGCATGAGTGATATGATTTCAGTATTGCATCACAGTGCTTCCATCAATGCCAAAGGGGGAGATTGTTGATTAAGGTTGGTTTCCATTGATGTCAACCCTTGAAGAAAGCCTCGTAGCAAAAAGGCTTGGGTAATGGACCCAATATTGTTTGATGTAAATATGAATCATTATTTTTTTTTCATGGTTGATAAGAAGTAAATATGGATGAACTCCAAAGTGGTCCCCTTATGGTGAAAGCCCTCACGGGAAGATGCTTTGTGGAGTAAGAGAACCCATGCTTAATTGTGTCATAATGAGATGAAGGAAAGTGATTTTTTCAGGGAAAATATCCTATATGGATAGTGCTTTTCATTTCATTTCGGTTGGTATGTGGAACGTCACATAATTCCTCACGGTTAGAGAGTTATGGCCATGAGAAGTTGGAGACCCCAGGTTTGGGTAATGGACCCAAGTTTGTTTGATGGGTAACAGTATGAATTTTGATATATTTTTAGATAATACTATTCTATATGGATAGTACATTTCATTCCATTTCTGGTGGTATGTAGAAAATCACATAACTCCTCACGCTTTGAGATTTATGGCCTTACGAAGTTGGAGGACCCTCATATGTCATGTAGAAGTCCCAAAAGGTCAAAGTAGTCAAAGTGGTTGAAGAGATTTTAAAAGGTAAATAATAAAGTGAAGTGATGAATGTATTATAATTCAAAGTGAATGCAAAATAAATTATTTCAATAATAAATTTAATTGAGAAATTAGAAGTGGACCCATCCCTAAAATAAGGAAAGTGGGCCAAGTGACCTAGAAGATGTTTTTAAGGAAGCTACTTGGAGAGTATAAATAAGAGGCAAGGTTCTCTCATTTGAATCAAACTTGAGAATATTGAATATCTATACATTTCTGAGGTAACCAAGGATATATAAACCAGAATTCTGAGTGAAGTTGAAGAAAAGAAGGCCGAAATGCAAGGAAGGATAAATTCTTTTGATGGTGGTTTCTAAGGTATGTTATTTACAGGTCATCTCACCATTTTTGCTATACCTTTTTTTCTATAATGATTTAGACCGTAAAATCACTATGAAAGTCAGAAAACATATCCAAGTATCTGTAAAAACAAATTCATCTTGTGGGTCGTCTTATTTTGGGAGTTACACTGCATGGAAAATAGGGTTTGTGGCTAGTCCTGAAACTAGTCAAAATCAGGTGTTTTGGGTAAAAACGTCATAACTTCTTCATAATAGATCCAAATTAAGTGATACAAAATGTTTTTGTTAGGGTATAGTCTTTAGTATGTTTTTTAATAGTTTCATATCATTTCATAAAATATTTCGCGAGGGGCACACTCTACAAGGTCATTCTCTAGAATAAGCCAGAATTCAACAAGGTATGTCATTTTTTCTATAACTCCTTTTCTGAGAGGTTCCAAGTAGTGAAACTTGGAGGATTTGAATTAAAAATACTGAAGAACATTGTATATCAGTTTCAGATCTTTATACATTACAGGTTCAAAGTTATGATTACTTCAAGTTAGGGTTCTTGACTAATCCAAAACTAGGCATGTGAGACTAAAGAAAAGTTTGATGAAAATGCTAGTCTCTTGTTTTTAAAGTTAAGGAAGATTTGCAGGAATGTGATCATATACACCAGGTCTATTACAAAGATACAAATCATATTTGGATGATGAAATTGATGAGGGATTTTGGTTGTGGTACATGTTGAGTACATGGTTGAGACAAGTAGTTGATGAGTTGGCACACATACATGAGGTGTATAGTTGATGATGTTGGTACATATTGATGAGTCATAGTTGTTGAGTAGTTGACACATGATTGGTACATACTTGGTACATGGTTGGATGCACTTGTTTATGGTACAGGTTGATTATAGGTTGGTGGATGGTTAATGCACTTGTTTATGGTACAGGTTGATTACAGGTTGAGGTACAGGTTGATGCATGGTTGATGCATGGTTCAGATTTATTGGTAGAGGTTTATAGTGGTATATCTCACAGTGATAGTGTGACAGTGGTTCCATCATTCTTCTTCTACTTCAGGGTGGCAGGACGAGGCAAGGATAGGTGGGTGTATCCACCTTTCGGTTGTAGCCAGAGAACATTGGGGGTTGTAGACTCCTTCTGGTTGTAGTGAGAGAATTGGGGAGTTGAAGATTCCCTCATGTTGTAGCCTGAGAAACTAGGGGGTTGGAGCCTCCTTCCAGTTGCAGTTGGAAAACAAAGGAAGTTGGTGCTTCCAATGAATGTAATTCTTCAATACATATAAGAAAAAACATTCCGTGGTTTTCTCCCGATTTGGGTTTCCACGTAAAACACTGGTGTACTGTGTATATGTGTGATTGTTTATTTCTTACTGTTCATTATTGGATAATGATTCTACATTGATATAAGATTTGAAGAAAAAGGATTATAATTACGCTATTACTGATTCACCCCCCCTCTCAGTAATCCAACATACTTTTTCTTATTGTCACCCCTTCCTTGAAGAAAAATTATGATTGTACTATTATCATTTGTCCCTTCCTTGATTTTTTTTTTCAAGGTATACATCCATGAACATGACATATAATGGATATATATCTTTGAGTATATACCTCTTATAAACTCTAGGAATTTTTGCATTACTTCTATGCTTTTCCTACTCTTGATCTAGATGCTACAATTGTCTACATTCTTCTATTCCTTCACTTACAGTTCTTCAGAATCAAGAATGTTGACCAAAAAATTTGATCCATATGTAGTCTTGTTGACAATTATTGTTATTGAGATCTTGATGTACATGTTCCAACTTTCTACATCTTTATGTTCCATCACATACAGTTCTTCAGAATCAAGAATGTTGACCAGACAATTTGATCCATATGTAGTCTTTAGTTAATGATGAGACGATACAATTGTCTTCACTACTATTGAAAAGGGCTTAGAAATACCTTCAAGATTCCTCTCACTCTACAACAATATAAGGTGGTAATATATAGACTCTCTTACAAAATTCCTCTCACTCATACAAGTTATCCATATAGAATTTTACATATTCCCTCTCACTCTTATAATTTACAATGGGTGGCTTACAAGCCTTAAACAAACTTTACGAAATATTTACATATGCATATTGATCTACTGATTTAAAAATATACATATTTACAATGATTGATAGATGGTTTTCTTTCTTCATGGTCTTATTCTTCCCATTACACTGGAAGGAGTTTCACATCTCCCCATCTCTAACAATGCCTCTAACACTGATTTTGAATATGGAAATGAATCTAGCATAGAGTTTGATGTAGAATAGTCCAAGAAACCACCAGAGATAATGATAGCTCTACCCAATAACCTATACATATTTTCATACCAAGTACCACTGATGCATCCAAAGTTTCTTGTTTTAGATATGTCAGTACTTGACCATTTTGAAATGTGACTACATAGCCATCATCTTCAAAACTTGATATTGCGAGTAGGTTTACTGGTAGGTTTGGAAAATATAGCATGTTCTCTATTCCCAAGAATCCTCTTGATTCAAGTTGGAATCTGGCATATCCATATCCTCTTATAGCTCGTCTAGTGTTAAAACCAAATCCCACAACTATCTTCTAAGTTGATTTCCATGAAGGTTATAAATGCATATCTCATCCCATTCATGTGGTGAGATGAGCCTCTATCCACGAACGAAACTTCAATGTCCTCAAAGATCACTTTACCAATACCACCCATCATAAAATGTTCTTCATTATAGAATGTTGTTGCAAGTGTCTTCACATCTTTCTGATTCTTTCTTGGACCTAAGTGTGAGTGAAGTATCCAACATTTCTTAATTTGATGTCCATATTTACCACAATAAAAACAACACAACTCATTCTCTTTTTGATAATGTGATCCCTTTCTGACATTTTTCTTCTTCCTTGAGGACTGACCTATCTTTTTCTGGGAGGAATTTAAATACACAATTTGTCTCATTCCAATTCCACATGTAGGAATTATTTTTGTCTCTTTCTTGCAGAATTCTCTTTCTGCATGTACCAGATACTTGATACTTTTACTATAATGTGACTTATCATGTTATTATTGATGGATTTGAGCCAACATTTGATCTTTGTCTTGTAACACACTCCAATTATTGGATGATGCCAATAGGAAGTTCTCCATGACTATCCATTTGGTCTTGAAGTTCTTGTTTCTCCATCTCAAGAGTTTGAATATGCATCCTTAACTCAGAATTATCTTGTTGAATCTGGCGATTCAGGTCCTTTTGTAGTCTCAATTTCATGAGAGTTTTCCCCATCTTGTCTTCTGAATAAGAAACTTCCAAAAATCTTTACCAAACAACCTTGAAAACCTTGTCACACCAACCTTGCAAACACACGCCAAAACTAGCTTTGATACCACTTGATCTGAAAATTCTTTTTAGATATTACTTATTCCTTAATTATTTACATGCAATATCTAAACGAATTCAATATTGATTGTTTTAAGGATCTATTGAGGTGGCTTGCTGAATGATGATGTACATAATTCGAAATGGATTGAATAAGGAATATGAAATAAATTACATATTCCAATTAAAAGAAGACATTCTTACACATTTACAATACATTCTTCAAATTCATAGCCTAGATGCTCAAATAGATTCCATGGTTGAATTCCTTGCTAAATGACAAGAAATTTGACTATATATAAGCCTATTTTTCCTCTTCGGTGCCCAAAAACTCTCTCAGCACACTAAACAAGGCTCAAATCTCTCTTACATAGAATGGCATACAAATATTCTAAATTTATCCAAAAAACATCTGCAAACGGGACTTTAAAACAATTTTTGCAGATCTTCCTGCATATAACTCTGCCCAGGTGAAATGGTAAGTTGAGCGCTTTTTATAGGGGAGGTTGTGGGGGTCAAATCCCACCCGACTCCCTTTATTCCTAGATCAAACAATTTGAACTTAAATATAATTTACCTTGTTTGGTTTAAAAACTTGTGCCTTTGGAGGAGCGATTAGTTCATTGTGCTATATATATTAGGTCGGGGGTTCTATTCCTGGCGACTATTATATACCCGTGGCTTTTATTGGAATATAGTTAAAAGAATCCACACAATTTTTTTGGCATTTGTTATATGGTTATATCATATAATATATGGTTACCATAAAATATAAACTCTCGCATGAATTATGTGATAAGCTCTCTCATGCTATGGTGTGGTCACAAAGTATGGTAAGAACCAGGGCTAAGGGTCAAGGGATTAGGTCCTCAACCCCTTAGCCACCCATATGTAACTTTGTTTAAGTTTAATTATAATTTTTGTCACATACATATCAAGAACCATGTAGTGGCGCACCAGTGTAGAGGGTTATGTGAAGTATTTGGTGTGTTTAGAGGTCATGGGGTTGAACTTCATTGATTCCATAAAATTTTATATAACTAGACTCGTATGGGCCAATGGTAGGTTGCCACATGGTATCTTCTCATTGGCTCTTTCCAATGCCACTTCTCAACCAACAAATGGTGCCACATGTGTGCCTAGGATTTTGCCATGTGTCACCCTTGCAGTGGTGACACATGTCATCTCTGTCACTTGCCACATGTCTGCAGACAACATCTGTCAATTGGACTGTTGATTTCATACTACCACATCATCATACAGATGACATGTGTCATATTTTTATTAGTCTGCATATATGCCTAAAAATGCCAAATCTATGTGACACATGGAAGCCTCTGGTGCTGCCAAAGCACATGTTGATGTCATCATGTACCGTGCTGACATCATCATCTTACTTTGATCTTTGAATGTTTTCCCAATTTTGACCTGAAATTGGACTACTTAGAACTTTTACATATGAGCTCTGTTTGAGGCATCATTTTCACCGTTGGAAAGATGACGATGGGATCTACGCATTGACACCATTTTTTTTTAGAGATTTTAGGGGACTTGAATTTTGAGCGTTTATGGATCTTCTAGGACCTATCTAGACATTATGGATCTCTCTATAACTTCTATGAGCATTCCTTATGTCCTACTATATCAATGGATAGGCTACATATCTCGACCTATTATTACGTTGTGTCGACCACCTCCTTTTCTTTTCAAATGCCCAAAGGTGGAAATTAATAACTATAATCATAATCAGTATAAGATCGCTAAAATAATTCATTCTACACTCAAAAATATCACTTAACAATCCCTCAAAATATTCTTAACACAACAGTTACAAAAAAAATGGAATCAAATATAGAGGAAATATCATCCTCATGGACATGTCAACTTCTAGAAGATTTGGAAAATTGAATTTCACTTGGGGTGGGTTTATGCTTTTGCATTAGACTCCTAGGGTTAAATTGTTTTTTTTCATGATCTCTTGATCATGTGTACCCTATTTTTGCATCTTGTCTTCTTTCTCTTCATGTATCACTGAGATTTTCCTTACACTCAATAGTGAAATGCAATGAATCCTCGACTGACACCTCACTGGCTCTCCCCCTCTAGCTCAACCTTTTGGTATCGCAGGTTCACCTCCTTTGGAACCTTTCGAGCTTCCTCTACTCCTTTGGTTGTTGCACACTGCTCACTCTCCTAGACAATTCTACCCACAATCGCAATTATCGAATTTCCCAACAAATTCTACCCAACAGCAGATGGAAGTTGTTTTCCATTCTCCAACAAGTAGGAAATATTTTCCAGCTCTGATACCACTTGATGAAAATTAAATCTAGGAGTCCTTCATTTCCAGTTTCCAATGATCCTGATACCGGGACATGTTGTTTATGGGCCCACATAATGGATTTTAACAATGTCCATATCATCACAACAACATCACCTTCACCCATAGGTTCCATATGACCATAGGCAGTGACTAAGGGATAATCCCTTAGCGCTCTTAATCTCTTACCAAGATCGATGGTCATGACTTATTTAGTCATTGACAATGGATGTATTTGGTGCTTTCGAGGGCCAAAGGACTTTACACAATCCCAAAGAAGTGGGGGGATGAAATGATTATCCTCTTGACACGTGGAGACATGATCAATGGTGTGATTTATTTCAAGGATCACTTTTGGTTTAACAACCTCGCTCCTTCTTGGCCTGAAATGAAATATATCCATTGATATATTCCTCTAGTAGAATGATCCAACTATCATTGACTATAATAGATCATTGTCGATCCATCCTATGATTGATAGTGGATCTTTCTCTCGCTGGAGTGTGCACTTTCAAATTGATTCGATATTATCAACTCTTGGTTCTCCTCAATTACACATTCAACATACAAATTTGATAGGGTTTACACATGAGATTAAATAAGCATGAATATAGATTTGAAAGACACAAAATACACAAGTTATATTATAATCGAGCTCGAATTACATACAATCATGGCCTTTATGTATAGGCCACGTATGCCAACCTATTCTTATGTTGTGTTGGATGCCTCCTTTCTTTTCAAAATCATGAAGAGTACAATTTATAACTATAATCATAATAGGGATCAGATCACTGAAAGGATCCGATATACACTCAATAGTATCGCTTAACAATTCCTCAAAATATACTTAACATGACAATTACAAACAAATGAAATCAAATATAGAGGAAATATTGTCCTCATGGCCATGTAGACTTTTGGAATATTTGGAAAATTGAATTTGACTTGGGGTTGGTTGATGCTCCTGCATCACACGAGTTGGTACCATTCCCTCTAAACTCTAGTTGAGTAATTCTTTGTACTTTGACAATGTTTTTTGTTTTGTTTCGGGTCTTAGGAAAAAAATGCTTTCAATTTCAATCATGGAGGATAAGGGTTATGCAATAGATTTCAAGAACCAACAAGTTCTTATCATGTTGAAGGAATATAGCCTATAAGAAACACATGTGTCTGGAGTTAGGGAGGGAAATCTATATAGGTCATAGGGTGAACCTATTTGACCCCTAGTTCATAACACAGACAACTTGTGTGAGTTGTGGCATAAGAGGATTGTGAACCTGCATCACAAATCATTGTATATTCTGAGGGAGATAGACACATCTCTTCCATATTTCATTATTGAGTAGTAGGGTATATGTAGAGGGTGCAGGCTTTGCACACATTTCAAGTACTATTTCACAAGTAGTGAGCATTGATACAAGGGGATCCTATATATAGTGGATTCAGATATTTATGGACCAATGTTAGTAGCATCAATCATAGGAATCATGTACTACATTTCCTTCATTGACGACTTCTCTCAAAAAAATTAGATATACTTCCTAAATACCAAGGATGAAGTCTTTAATGGGTCTCAAAAGTTCAAATATATTGTTCAGAACCAGATAGGGAAGAGGATAAAGGTTTTGAGATAAAAAAAAAATGGGGGTGAGTATACCTCCAATGAGTTCAAGTGTTTCTGCAAGGGGGTAGGGAACAAGAGGGAGCTAACCATTCCATACAACACCCAATATAATGAAGTTGTAGAGTGGAATAATTGATTCATCATAGGGGATGCTAAGTCCATGATTCATGACTAGGACTTTCCAATGTTTCTTTAGGTAAAATAATGCAACACAAGAATGTACATCTGTAACACATGTTTGCATAGGATCTTGGAGGACTAGAAACCATAGGAGGCATTCACTGGTGTGAAACTAGAGGTGAGTTGTTTTCGCATTTTTGGTTGTGCAGTTTATATTCATGTACCTATAGATAATAAGACCAATTTAGAGCCTTACACTAGGAAGGGTTTATTTTTAGGTTAAAATGAAACTTCAAACACCTATAGGGTCTTCATTCGATATCAAAGGAATAAAATCATAAGTAAGTATTTAAAGTTCAAGGGGGGATTTTCTTCTAGGAAGTCTCATGAGCCTATTATAGTGACAGAGGACAAAGAGCAAGAATATCTAAGGCTAAGCCTGGATCACCAACAACTTATAGTTCAGGGAAACAACCTTTAGGTGAGGAGGAGGAGCCATTGGCTCCTTCTAGTTCTGTTAGGAGACCTCAATGGTTCAGTCAAACATTAAGGGATGATCATGTGTACATTTAGGCTCCTGGGAGCACAATCAGAGAGATCATACCTCCAAATAATGTTTCGACCTACATGGAATTGATGAGAAGGATCATAAATTATGAACCTTCCAGTTATCGGGAGGTAGTATATCAGTAGGTATGGAAATATGTCATGGTGGAGGAGTACACCTCCATCATGAAGAATGATGTATGTGATGTTAGAATGTAGCTAAATACTGAGAGGGGGGGGGGATGAATTAGTATTGAAGCCCTTTAATAATTTTTAAATAATTATTTATTAACTTTATTGATCAACAAGAAACTTCAGTAAATAACATCAATAAGTATAAAATTTAAATTACAAATTAGAATTTTTATATGAAGATTGATTTAGAGAACCAACTCTAGGAGAAAACAATCCCCTTGTTCAGGGCACCAACCCTAGGAAGCTCCAACTCCCCCTTTGTTTCAAGGCTCCAACCCTAGGAATCACCAACTCGCTTGTTTTTAGGGAACCAACCCTAGGAAGCACCAACTCCCTTGTTTTTAGGGAACCAACCCTAGGAAACACCTACTCCCATGTTTGAGGGCACCAATCCTAGGAAGCACTAACTCCGTGTATTTAAACTAAAGGATACTAATCCTTCCTTGCTCCTCCCTTCCACCCTCACTTCATAAGTATCTTCATATTTCTTCTTTAGACTCTGCACATGATTTTTATCTTCAGACGTAGACCACAAAGACACTTTCCTTTCAGCATACCTTTCTAGTTATATAATAGTCCAATAGGTATGAAATTGAAACATTGCATATTTTTAATAATGAACCATCGCATCTCTTCATTTAATTACCACAAATCGTAACTTTTTGTTGATTAATTTATTTTCGAACACCAAACTAGATAGTGATTTTCGTACAAATATTCTTAGGCGATGAAAATGAATTTTAAAATTCTACGACATGGGTTTTGTGCCGAACATGCCCAATTAGCTGAATATCAACAGTTTCCCTAGAAAATGTGTGGAGTGGATGATATGGGTGGTTATTTAAAGACAACTTGGTTCGATTTATTGTTGCGACCGCCATCTAAACTTGGCAAATGAAGTATCCACTTCAACAACAAATATTTGGTCACACATCCAAATGATCGATAACTATGACCAAGAGTTATGCCCTTGGTTCTTATCCTCTTAAGAACCTGTTATTCATGTTATTATTCCATGTAACCCAACATTGTGACCATAGGATAAAAATGGTGCTTAATTTCCTAGTTCCTTACACGCTGGCTCTTCATCGCCCATGTGATCATAACTTGTGACCGGGGGCTGGAACCGAGTCCTCCGGATGATGACCTTTGGGATATTATCCCTTTAAAATATTCGAACTCTCTTGGAGTTTGACCTACCAAATTGGTCATAAATTAATGCTAACTTCTTACTGTCATTTGAAATATCCCCCATAAGCTATCCTTCCACTGGCTTAATCCAACGGCTATGACTTAATCAAGTGGTGAGACAAATGATATTTATTTATTTCAGGACCTTGGTACTCTAGGAATTTAGGACTTAAAATTCTAAAGTCATTCAACTCTCTCGGATTTATACCTCTAAAGTTCTTACACCACCCTTCCACTACTTGATCTAACGACTCTCATTACTCCCAAATTCTTCCCTACATCTAACAATTGGTGGGATTTTAGGGCTTCAACACTCCGTGAATTTGCGAATTTGTGGCTTACCCTGTCCTTCCACTATACTCGATCGAATGGTCGAGAATTCACCCAAAGTTCCTTCTTGACCCAACGGTTGGCAGTATTTCAGGGCTTCGACACTTCGAGAATCTGTGAATTTGTGGCTCACCCTGTCCTTCCACTATACTTGATCAAATGGTCTAGAATTGACCCTAATTTCTTCCTTGATCCGACAGTTGACAATATCTCGAGGATTTCACAACTTCACGATTTCATGCCT
Source organism: Picea engelmannii (assembly GCA_009831015.1). Classification (NCBI taxonomy): domain Eukaryota; kingdom Viridiplantae; phylum Streptophyta; class Pinopsida; order Pinales; family Pinaceae; genus Picea; species Picea engelmannii. The sequence goes on along the minus strand of ML779182.1, from coordinate 1,114,801 downwards.
CTTCCTTGTCTCCAATAATCACCGAAGTGGTGAAGTTATAGAGTCTTGAAGCTTTATATCTCCTAGTTGGCTTCAATCGACAACTGATGATCAATCAGTTCGATCTGACAGCTTTGGTTATACCCAAAATCAAGATCTAATGGTTTTAATCTCTACTAATCTGATGGTTGGGACTTATCTCTCTCTACTTCTGGATCTACCTCGATCTAATGGTTGAGATTTCTCCCGATAAGCATCTAATTACTTTTAATAATCTCAACTGTAATGAGGATCTCTTCACTATTTACGAATGAAAAGTTTCATTGATTTTGTGGGAATTTTTATCCTAATAGAGATTTCTTTGTAGTGCTCCTTCCTTTTGAGATTTTTTACTTGTTCTATGTTTTTTGTAGTTGACATTAATGACAACCGATCTTCCAAGAATCTACCCCTTTGGAATTGATGGAAACATAGTAAGAATCCCTTATTTTAGCCAGGTTTTACTATCAATCCTCCCCCTTTGAAAAAAATGGTTGTTGTGGTGGGAAATCCCCCTATGGACTAGCATTTAGGGTTATATTATGCATGCAGATAAGACCGAAAGAATCCTACTTTCTATCGTTGTCCCAGACTTAATCCCCATTTCTTTCAAGCAAATACATGGTTACCTGAACATACCTTGTTTCAGACGTTCGATGTTGATCCTTCTTCACGCTTGATCGCTTGTTGGCAGCTATCCTCTCAAGATTGACTAGTGTACAAAACAAGCAACAAACTCTACATGCATTTGTTCTACAGATTAATGGGTTAGAGATTCAAACATATATTCAATAAACTATGAAGAACTCGTATAGTGGGACGGGAAAATAATTTCTTTATTATTAACTTTAATGAATCAACTTACAATGTCGAGACCGACCACTGATCCACGAACCTGATCCTGGGATCCTCTTCAAATGTCCTCCAACTTCTTTGCTTTGTATCTCTCTTTGCACAAGGATGGATAAAGGGTTGGGACAATGGGAATGTGAAATTGGGTAGAGTTTCTTTACTCTTATTCTCCTCTTCCAAATGGGACCCATAACCCTTCTTTTATAGGATAGAAGAAGCTAGGTATTTGGATGAACCCTCGACCATGCATGGCCGAAAGATTCAGTTAACTCACCCAAAGTTGTGTGTTCCGTCGAAAAATTTCCTTTTTTCGTGCTTCTTAAGGTCCACACGGGTTGTAGTGGGCCATCTAGTGTGGACACTATAGATCCATGTGGGCTATAGTGGGTCAGCTAGCGTGGACTTTTAAAAATGGAGTTTTTAGAAGAGTTGTTCAGTAGTGTTTTGGCAAAGAAGGAATCTGAGATGGCCTTATGCCAGGTAAGCATGTATGGTGAAAATTAGGGTTATAACAGATGCCCCCTAATGTGTGAGGCCAGAAGAGCATCTGATGGCCGAAATACATTACTAATCTTTACTGATGTGCTGAACAAGTGAGCCCAGGAACCAGGAACCGGGAGGCACTGTCTGCAAAATAACAAATGTCTCATCGAGGCGGGCATACCCATGCTCAGGATAGAATAAACGCATGGCTACCAATCAAGTACACTGTATATCCATGTCATATAACTATATAAAGTGTAGCCACGAACAGTACACAGCGGAGCTACATCTCGAAATCAAAAAGATATACATGTAGAGTATCCATCTTCGTAGAAGTTGATAAGACCTGATGGTTGGAGATGAGGGCTTCAGAGCTTGAGAATCAGCCTCAAAATCTTTAAAACTTAGGTAGGAGTGTAATATGAGCGTACAACTTCACTACCCAGAGGTCTTCGACAGCTCGTCGGTCATGGACTAGAGAATCTTGATGATCAGACTGAAGGCTTCATTGATTTCGAACAAATAATTGATTGGATGTTGAGGATGGTTGGGTATGAGGGAAAGAGACAAACTGCAAAGGGGTCGACTCAGGCTTGGTGACAAAATTCCCTTGGACAATAGCACAACAAATGATGAGACTCAGGAAGCATGGAATTAACATAAGTTTACGAGGCAGGAGGCAATGAAAACTCTCCATATGTTTGGAAGAATAACCAAATGGAGGAGGACACAACTCTATGTAGCGAGAAAATCTTCCTAAGGTCATATTAAATCCCAGGGTTTGATGATAAAACAAACAGATGTGCTTTATCCAAGGGCAACTCATTATGCTGCTAATAAAGAAAATACTTTTCCCTTCCTCTTTTTGGGGTGTATTCGATTTTTTGTCCTTTTCAATAATTTTGGAAAAAGAATAAAAGAATGTTACATTACAAGGGAGAATTGAGTGTCACAAACATACTAGTTCCAAGCGCACAGAACACAGGGATGTTCAGGGCAAAGATACATATGCAAGAAAAGGACACTCAGGAAAAATCCACCAGGGGACAAAGGTGTCAAGACACAGAGGAAAATTGCTACAGGGCTTGTGTATAAGGCATGCTTCAGATGGTTCAGTTGAGAGTAAAATGGAGCTGGCATTAGGCCAAAGATGCGGGTATGAAAATGCGATTAACAAAACACACAATGGTAACTTCCTTCGATGTAAGTTTAACGATCCCAGAGAAGGTAAGCTCAGTGGTTTTTCATATTTAGAGAGTCTGAAAAAACATAAAAGGAGACTCCATTGGGGTACATTTTTCAAAGATAGTCTAGTCGATTCGAAAAAGGGGTAAACTAGCTCCGACAAGACGTTTATTCAAAACCATTTTAATGAGTGTGATAAGGACAAGATCACTCGGCCATTTTTTAATTTTTAAGGAGTCTGAAAAAAGATTAACTATGGACTCCATCAGGAATGTTCTTCTGGACCAGTTTAATGAGTGTGAAAGAATAAGGTCACTCGACGATCTTTTCAATTTTAGGGAGTCTGAAAAGAGATTAACTATGGACTCTGAGGGGGTTCCTTTTTTGTAAGTTTAGTCCCTTAGGCCTGAAAAAGGGGCAAAATTAAACTTGAGGGTACTCTTCTAGAGAACTAAAGTTCCATAGAGTATACCTTTGTTCGTGCAGTTGACCGTCCAGACTGAAAAAGGGGTAAACTACCACTGAACAGATGTGACTTCAAATTTCAGTTTAACGAGCATGAAAAGACACATGATCGCTTGGCAATCTTTTCATGTTTAGAGGGTCTGAAAAGGGATTAAAAGAAGACCCGTAGAGGTTAATTTTCTCAGTTAATCCAGACGAGATCGAAAATCATAAATGCAGTCTCGTCAGATGTTGCTTTCAGATCTCAAAGTGAGATTGAAAAACAACAAAGTTAGCTCATGATTGACTCTTTGTGGGTCGATGCCTGACATATCCTCGAGGGAGTAGTATGCTCTGATGAAAACATTGTCTATGATGCCAAGGGTTATGGAGATATTGATAGGTATCATTTCAGCAATGGTTTCCATATCACCCTTAGCATATATATCGTGTGTAGCTAAGGGATTAATAGGACAAGACCTATCTCCAGTCATAGTCAAGGTGAATTCTCCGGCCTCGATTCTACTTAACTCTGGGAGGAAGTATGATCTGAGATGAAGATCATCCTAGGGTTTGTCCAGACTAGTCATTGCTTCAATTACTTCTTCGTCAGAGGGAAAGACTAAGTCTAATGAATCAGTGTCCTCGAGAGAACCTTAAGCCCAAATAGGCTCTAGAAGTGGATCGAACTCTTGTGCAGGAGTTGGATCGGGGTTGGCTGAAGCTTGCTGGACTAAAGAGTACACTACTTTAGCTGCAGACAAGGGCATGGACATGCCCGAGTGCCCTGTCCCATCCATCATGGCCGATGGGGAAGGAAGTATCCACGAATCATCAAATTAAGTCATGTGGAATGAAGAAACTTGAAAAATCTTAACCTTCTGGTGATTAGATATAAACTTGATATCACCTTGAGGGGGCTGGTAATCGAAGGTACCCATAAAATATGGGCACAAACCAACCCCTAGTTGACTACACCTGGTTGAGGATTATCAATCATCGGGACCGTGGATGCCCCAAATGAAGGGTCGGGTCTAGAGAAAGACAATTGATCGATGGTCACTATCTGGCCCTCGTGTGGAAACAAAAAGACCCATAAAACTGTAGAAACCACAGCTTGCATGGCATAAGTCCAACTCCTTCCTAAAAAGAATTTATAGTCGAGGGGCGCAGTGACTACCTCTACTTCGACACACATGGTCTTCCCTCCTAACTGCACGGGGAAATAGGGAATGATACCATGTGGTTGGAATGAATGATTGTCGAAAGAAGTGAGGAGGGTAGGTGACAGAGACAAAGCAGGTTGGCCAACGGCCTTCCAACATGCCAATGACATAACGCATGTTGAGGCTCCCTCATCAACTACTGTGTGGAAGATATTCCAAGTAAAAGTTTTCGTGGGATAAACCACTACTATATAAAACACTACGTGGTAAGGTAGACGAGGTTTTAGGTTGATTGTATCCAATATTGTACCCGAATTACAAGTCTCGGTAGATCCTAAAGAAGTTAACAAGGCTTTCATCTAGAAAGGGCAACTTTGGAGGACCTCCAAAGCAGACATCGCACAAGGGGTTTCTGATAAATCTTCCACGACAGAATAGTTCTAGGCAGCCCTTGCATTTGGGTTGTGAGAATATTTTTTTAATGCACCTTTGGGAATGCGTGTCATTCTTTTTCCCAACATCTTCTTAATCTGTAGAGGAAGAGATGGGAGTTTGGCTTCTTTTCCCTTTTCATAAGTGCTTGGTTTACTATAGTCATGTGCTCTAGTCGATATAAAAGAATCACCCTTCACAATATATACATTCATGGATGCAGGGTTGTTCGAAGACGAAGGGGGTCCTTGGCTACCCCCTTCCATGCTTGCAGAGGCTTGGGTTAGATTTTTCCCATGTTGAAATGGATTGATTAAAACAACAGGCTATTGCTGCATCACAAACTTTTGGGCTTCTGCAAGCCGAGGACATAGATGGGTTGGGTGGTCTTCCATGCATAAGTTGCATGGATACCCGACCTTCTGTTTCTCAGTGTTGTCCCTGCCAGCATTATCAGTAGGTTTTTTATCCCCCTTACCCTTCTTTTGTTGTTTTTTCTTTCCCTCAAGCTGTTTGGTGGCCTTTGGATTAGTCGATTGCACTGTGTGTACATCTGACATTTTGGTAGGGAGAGTAGCCAAAGTAGTAGTTTGGCTGGCCATTGTGTGTTGTATAGACAACTGCTGCAACTGCTTCATCAATTGCTCAGCAGGATTTGTTTGTGTTGAACCAACAATACCATCGCCATGTGGTCCAACTCTCTGTCTGGTGTTATCAAGTATTGAGCATGGCGCATCTGGAAAGATCTTGTATAATAAACCAGACTAAGAATAGATTAGCTCAAGTTGTTGAGCTCTCATGATGGCGTATTCTTTGGAAAATACTCCCGACGTCGTGATGTCTTTGGACAACTGTGGGACCAAATACTTAAGAAACCACTCAAGTAGGAATGTTGGTGGGACTGGTACCTTAATTAAACTCTTTCAGCGTCTCCATTATTGAATGTGATCAGAGATATGGTCCACTTTTATTTGTGAGAAATTGGCCAGGAATTCGGTGCCAACGTTGTATCTCACAGGTAACTGGAAATGGTTTAGGAAATCCATCGCCAGTTTGCTGAAGGAAGAGTATCTTGAGAGATCGATCTCAATGTACCATTTTGTGGCACTCCTAATGAGAGTACATTGAAACAATCACAATTGTACGAAGTCGTATTTCAACGAGTTAGATGAACACCAAAGATGGAAGGTAGTCACATGATCTCCTAGATTTTTGTTAGGCTTGGCTTCGAACTTTGGGATGTATAAAGGCAACTTCGTCAGCGTAGGAGGCCAATGTAGATCATGACAGATAGGGTCATTCAACAACCTTGTCAAGTCTGGAAAATGCAAAGTTGCTAGGAAGGGTAGTTTGGGTTGTTGGTGATAACCTGGGAAAAAGCGGCCTAGAGTTTGACTAGCACCAGGTTGCCAGGAAAAGTTCGGCTATTGGCCCGAATTTTGGTAGAAACCATGGCTAGGGCCAGCGTATGGATTTTTCATGTGCGGAGAAATCATCGAATAATTTCCAAAATATGACATATATGGTTCGGCATGCATTAAATTCGAAGGACTTTGGGAAGGGTTGCCCCATGTCGGTCTCGTGGGGATAGGCATAGTGCTTTGTCTGGGATTCCATTGATTGTGAAAATAATTACCCCAGATCGACATTCCTAATGAGGGAACTGATCCCTGCCAAGAATTCTAAGGCCCTGATGTGAAATAAGTTCCTGGGTGTGCCCCCTGTGCAAGAATAGTATCCTGCATAGGAATAGGTTGTTCGAAACCGAGGTTGCCCCCAGTTGGGAAAGTAGCTGAAGAGAAGGCACTGTTATCAGATGAACCGAGCAAAAAAAATGGTGTCGAACCTATCAGCATATTATACGAAGGTGGTCCTTGACTCCCCGCTCAAAATAAACTATGGTGTGCAGGCGGCCCAATGGATTGTTGATGCGTGCCACCGAGGGAAGGGGACAAAGGAGGTATATGACCTCCTCCATAAGGGAAAGCATTAACATGAGAAGTAGTTCCCCCCATTTGTCCTTGTAGAGGAACGTTAGAGATCCCTACCCCCATACCTGAAGTCTGTGAAGTGGAGTAGGAAAGTATAGGACTTGTACCTGAACTAGGCATCCCGTATGAGAACAGAGGGTTTGTCGCACTTAGTGTGAAATGGTTTGTGGTCGTCACCAGAGATGGGATCATACCACTGTGCGATGTAGAGGTGGTCGAGACCATGGTGGCTCGGACCAGTGACAGTGGTTTAGAAGGTGGAAAATGTCTTGTGGTGACAACTATAGTGGGAAATGAAGAATTCCCAAAAAGAGTAACAACATTTGTTTCCATTGCTGTGTGCAACACTGTCTAGCACTCTTAAGGATGAATTGGTATGATGGTGGGTGCCGAAAGATCAGTGGTGGAGGTTTCAACCAAACTAAAAGATTTCCCTTCAAGGTTTAAAATGGTCGATTCCTCTGGATGTTGGTCGGGCACAATTTCTTGTGACCCGGTTGCTTCAAAGACCCTTGTTGGTCTAGCTTTCACCTCAGCGATGGTGGGGGTGGCTCTAGTGTAACTGACGGTAGGCCAAGACCACTTCGTGACTAGAAGAGATCGTGATCCTCCACTATGTGAGAAGATCAAATACAATCTAGGGCATTCTAATCGTTCAAAATCAACACACACTAAAAAAGTCCCTATAAGATAAGACAGGAAAACACTAAATTAATTGGAAGAACAGTTACAACAACCAACACTAGAGAAACTTATCATTGCAATTGAAACTTGAAAACGGAAGCACCTTATGGGTATAATATACAAAGCGTGGCCTGATGTCTGTCCTAGGTACCGTGGTACACCCCCACAGTCACCTGTATATGTCCCTAAAAAAGATAGTCAACTAGGTTGCCAGCACGAAAATAGTCACTAGGCGGGTAGAGTCGAAAGTCAGGTAGAGCACAATGAGCAGGGTATCAAGCCTGAAACCTATCAAGGGTATCGAGACCAAGTGGTATGGAATACAACTGAGGACCTCAAACGGATTCGAGACTCGCGAAGCCCCATGGCAAAAGCAATCGACAGAATCCCAAGACAAGCCCTCTATATGTGTTCTCCACTACGATTGGTCCAACTTTGGAGGGGTTATCTCCGCTACCTTTCCACACACGACCTCGTGTTTATCCCTTGTGTTAGAAGGGGGTCCCAGATAACTTTCACGATGCTGGACTTGGACACTTCCTAACTCAGACTCCAATGTTTGATTTTAATGGCCTTGAAGAGTTTCTTGTCCAACCTAATCCAAGGCCCTGATACTAAACTAGTTGGTTAACCCTACAAACATAAAAGTCTAATAAATTTTAGATTTATCGTTAATTTTATGGATTTTCTTATGTCAAAGGGTATGAAAGGGAAACTGATGATGTTTGAAAGAAGAAAGTAAAAATGAACAAAAAGATGGAAACAAATGTTGATTAAGGTTGGTTGTCATTGATGTCAACCCTTGAAGAAAGACCTGTAGCAAAAAGGTTTGGGTAATGGACCCAATAGTGTTTGATGTAAATATGACTCATTATTGTTTTGTCATGGTTGATAAGAAGTAAATATGGATGAACTCCAAAGTGGTCCCCTTATGGTGAAAGCCCTCACGGGAAGACGCTTTGTGGAGTAAGAGAACCCATGCTTAATTGTGGAATAATGAGACGAAGGAAAGTGAATTTGTCAGGGAAAATATCCTATATGGGTAGTTCTTGTCATTTCATTTTTGGTGGTATGTGGAATGTCACATAATTCCTCACGGTTAGAGAGTTATGGCAATGAGAAGTTGGAGACCCCAGGTTTGGGTAATGGACCCAAGTTTGTTTGATGGGTAACGGTATGAGTTATGATATATTTTTATATAATACTATTCTATATGTATATTACATGTCATGCCATTTCTGGTGGTATTTATAACTTCACATAACTCCTCACGGTTTGAGAGTTATGGCCTTACGAAGTTGGAGGACCCTCATATGTCATCTAGAAGCCACAAAAGGTCAAAGTAATCAAATTGGTTTAAGAGATTTTAAAAGGTAAATAATAAAGTGAAGTGATGAGTGTATTATAATTAAAAGTGAATACAAAATAAATTATTTCAATAATAAATTTAATGGAGAAATTAGAAGTGAACCCATCCCTAAAATAAGGAAAGTGGGGCCAAGCGACCTAGAAGATGTTTTTAAGGAAGCTACTTGGAGAGTATAAATAAGAGGCAAGACTCTCTCATTTGAATCACACTTGGATAATATTTAATATATATAGGTATTAAAATTATATATAATCTGAAATTTTGAGGAAAGTGAAGAAAAGAAGGCCGAAATGCAAGGAAGGATAAATTCTTTTGATGGTGCTTTCTAAGGTATGTTATTTTCAGGTCATCTCACCATTTTCGCTATAACGTTTTTTCTATAATGATTCAGATCCTGAAATTGCTATGAAAGTGAGAAAACATATCCATTTATCGATGTTTAAACATTCATCTTGTGGTTCATTGTATTTTGGGAGTTACACTCTGTGGAAAATAGGGTTTGTGGCCAGTCCTGAAACTAGTCAAAATTAGGTGTTTCGGGTAAAAATTGTCATAAATTCTTCTTAACAGATCCAAATTTAGTGAGACAAAATAAGTTTGTTAGGGTATATTCTATAGTATTCTATGTAATATTTTCATATCATTTCATCAAATATTTTGTGTGGGGCATGCTCTACAAGGTCGCTCTCTAGAATAAGATAGAATTCAACAAGGTATGCCATTTTTTCTATAACTCCTTTTTTGAGAGGTTCCAAGTAGTGCCACTTGGAGGAATTGCATAAAACACAATGAATAACATTGTTTATTAGTTTTAGATCTTTATACATTACAGGTTCAAATTTATGATTACTTCAAGTTAGGGTTGTTGACTAATCCAAAAGTAGGCATGTGAGACTAAAGAAAAGTTTGATGAAAATGATAGTCTCTTATTTTTAAAGTTAAGGAAGGTTTGTAGGAATGTGATCATATAAACCAGGTCTATTACAGAGCTACAAATAAGATTTGTATGATGAAATTAATGAGGGCTTTTGGTTGAGGTACTTGTTGAGTACATGGTTGAGACAAGTAGTTGATGAGTTGGCGCACATACATGAGGTGTATATTTGATGATGTTGTTACATATTGATGAGTCATAGTTGATGAGTAGTTGACACATGATTGGTACATACATGGTACATGGTTGGATGCACTTGTTTATGGTACAGGTTAATTACAGGTTGGTGCATGGTTGATGCACTTGTTTATGGTACAGGTTGATTACAGGTTGGTGCATGGTTGATGCACTTGTTTATGGTACATGTTGATTACAAGTTGGTGCATGGTTGATGCACTTGTTTGTGGTACAGGTTGATTACAGGTTGAGGTATAGGTTGATGCATGGTTCAAATTTTTTGGTATAGGTTTACAACGGTATATCTCATAGTGATAGTGTGACAGTGGTTCCATCATTCTACTTCTACTTCAGGGTGGCAGGATGGGGCAAGGGAAGGTGGTTTTAGCCACCTTCTGGTTGTAGCCAGAGAACATTGGGGGTTGTAGCCTCCTTCTAGTTGTAGCCAGAGATTTGGGGAGTTGGAGCTTCCCTCAGGTTGTATCTTGAGAAACTAGGGGGTTGGAGCCTCCTTCCAATTGTAGCTGGAAAACAAAGGAAGTTGGTGCTTCCAATGAATGTAATTCTTCAATACATAAAAGAAAAATCATTTTGTGGTTTTCTCTTGATTTGGGTTTCCACGTAGAACACTGGTGTATTTTGTATGTGTGTGATTGTTTATTTCTTACTGTTCATTATTGGATAATAATTCTACATTGATATAACATTTGAAGAAAAAGGATTATAATTACGTTATTACTGATTCACCCTCTCAGTAATCCAACAACCTTCACTTAATGAAAAATTTCAACAACTTTTCAAAATTTTTTTTTAATTTCTAAGATCTTTTGAAAAGAAAACTTAAAGAAATATTTAACTCAACCACAAGCTACTTACGATCTATGTAAACTACCAAGAACTTATAAAAGAAAAGACTTTTCCCTAGTTACTAATGCAAAACAACACTTTTCAGCCAAACTGAAAATGAAAGATTTTTTTTTTTATTTGAATGTTGACAAAGAAAAAAGGAAAAATATCAACAAGTCAAGAACCATGAAAAATTCTTGCCTAATCGCAAGTCACAAAGAATCACTTCAAGAAATCACACACTAGCAACTTAAAAAAGGACTCTCACACTTGTCTAAAAACCCTAAAGAAAATTTTTGATGACAACTTTTAAATGAAAAAAGAAAGCTATGGCTAAGATCAAACCTAATACTGACTGCCAGGACAAATATTCAATAACCTGAGAGGTATAACTCTTGTCAAGGGAAAGGATGACTGCCTTACTCTCAACAATAACTATCCTGCGCAAGCACACTACTGACAATTCAACAACAAGTGTGTGCACACAAGTTGTGTAGAGCCAGAGGGCATGTACACACGTGTTGGCCTTATACGGGCCATGTGTATCTCTAAAACTCTAAAACAAAATAAAAACAGACAATCCAACCCAGGAAGAGACCACTAATATTGAGAACCAGGATCTCTTGAAGGATTAGACACTCTTTTTAACAGAAAAAAGGAAAACAATGTAAGGAAAAAATTCATAAAACAAACCAATCTGAGATGAGACTGCAAACAACCAAGACTAGAAAGAGTTCCAGAAAACCCCTGAGAATGAGTGATTCTTACAGGGAAGAGGATGACTGCCTCAATTTTTTTTTGGAATATACATGCTACTATTACTTCTTCAGCTAGAATTTACACGTTGGTTGTAAGAAAGTAGGGCGCAGGTACATGTGTGCAGACCTTATGCAAGCCACATGTACCTCTGTGGGTCTCAAAAAAATATAGTCAAGCAAATAACAGAGATAGCTGGTATGGAAAACCAGAATCTCTGTTAGCTCAGACTTTGCAGAAACTTCAAAAAATAGGAAAGAAAACCAGTCTTTTAAAACTACCCAAAAATATTCTCAGGAACCCTAGAGACTTCCCCAGTATGGTCGCCAATTCTTTTGTGGTGGGAAATCCCCCTACGAACTAGCATTTAGGGTTATATTTTTCATCCAGATAAGACCGAAAGAATCCTACTTTCTACCATTGTCCCAAACTTAATCCCCATTTATTTCAAGCAAATACATGGTTACATGAACATACCTTGTTCCAGACATTTGATGTCGATCCTTCTTCATGCTTGATTGCTTGTTGGCAACTATCCTCTCAAGATTGACCAATGTACAAAACAATCAACAAACTCTACATACATTTGTTCTACATATTAATGGGTTATATATTCAAACATATATTCTCTAAACTATGAAGAACTCATATAGTGGGATGGGAAAATAATTTCTTTATTATTAACTTTAATGAATCAACTTACAATGTTGAGACCGACCACTACTCCACGAACCTGATCCTAGGATCCTCTTCAAATGTCCTCCAACTTCTTTGCTTTGTATATCTCTTTGCACAAGGATGGCTAAAGGGTTGGGACAATGGGAATGTGCAATTGGGTAGAGTTTCTTTACTCTTATTCTCCTCTTCCAAATGGGACCCCTAACCCTTCTTTTACAGGCTAGAAGAAGCTAGGTATTTGGACAAACCCTCGGCCAATCATGGTCAGAAGATTCAGTTAACTCACCCAAATCTATGTGTTTCGTCGACAACTTTCCTTTTTTCATTCTTCTGAAGGTCCACACGGGCTATAGTGGGCCAGCTAGCGTGGACACTGTAGATCCACGCGAGTTGTAGTGGGTCAGCTAGTGTGGAATTTTAAAAATGGAGTTTTTAGAAGAGTTGTTCAGTAGTGTTTTGGAAAACAAGGAATATGAGATGGCCTGATGCTAGGTAAGCATGTATGGTGCAAAGTAGGGTTATAAAAATGGCATAGGGGATCTTTCTTCTCTCCCCTTGAGGTGATGCTACCCCTTTCCATGTTCTCATTTTTCTACTTTTGTTGTTTTTAATGAGGTTTGGGAATTACTCCCAATCTTTGTATAATATTTTCAAAGTAATTTCTTGGTATAGGCTTTGTGAATATGTCTACAATTTTCTCTTTAGCATCAATATATTCCACTTTGAATACCTTTTGAGAAACCTGATGTTATGAGGAAGATATCTCTATGGCTAGGAGAAAACCAAAATAGACAAAATGACACCCAAAAATCAACTCTAATCACAAGTATGATATATAAATGAAATGATAGCAATACAACGCTACAAGCCTACCTCATCTGGACGTTCGAAGAAGACCACCATTGAGCACACGACCCAAAGTTTTATACCTGCAACTTGTCCTCAACAACCAAGATACACAAGCATATGGTGATGATATATAATGTCAGCATATAAATTAACATAATCCATTAACATAGATGAAAAATACACCCATGGAAAGTAATTCAAATATTTGCAAGATATTAATTGGACGAGAAAAGAATATTTCTATTAAAGTTATCAACAAAATTACATATGTGAAAAACTTCTATAACCACACATATTGGAACCAAGAAACTAAATTCCTCCACCTGGGCCTCCACCACTTCAATTCTCTACAAAGGCAAGCTCATATGTAGGATTCAATGGGGTTCTCCATCACAAAGTAGGAATATATTGGCGGTTGAACAAAAGAAGTTCAAACTCTTAAGGACAAAGGGATGCACATTCAATATGAAGTGAAATTTCTCTAGAGTGTCTTTTCTCTCAAAGTTAAAATCTCCATTAGGCTTGGATATGACTGAATTTATAGCCTCCAAATGGAATTGGAGGGTCGATTATGAGTGTTTCTAGTAGATGGAAGGTCAAAGATCATGGATCATGTGACATGGCATGGAAACATGACATATTTTTTAATTTTTGAGCAGCAAACCCGATATACACGGGTTGTAGTGAAGAAATCAACATATACACTTGTTGTCTAACTGGTAGGGCATGTATATGTACAAAAATATGTATTTTTGGCTCTGGAGTGAACAAAAAGGGGACTTTAGGTCTGCAGAGGCAAATGGAATGCCATCCAAGAAAGATCCATGGAGTGAGGAATTTTTTTTTTTTAACAGATTCCCCCTAATGTGTGAGGTTAGAGGAGCATTTGCGAGGACCTAAATATGTTATAATTCCCAGAAGTGAAGTAATGAAGACTCACCTGGAAGTACTAGTTACTCATGAGAATATTAAAATCCATAATGACTTTGTATACATGGCTTCAAATCTGAATTACATTGCAAATCCATGTGGATATATATCAAATAGTTGTTCATGGCCATGAATAGGAAATACAAAGTGGATATAGGCCTGTTGATGGGCGAAAATGACCGTCTGTCAATTGGAAGAATAGATCTGGTTCGAGGTTGTCTAAATAACCCAAGTTGTTTGGTCTAACCTATTCTGACGGGTTTAATGGCTCCATTAGCCAACTAGGGTCCTAAATATAGAAAAATGAAATAAATTAACTAAAGAAAAGATTCTAACAATCGACACAATAATTACAAATATTTATCTAAGAATGTGAATATACAAATGATTATGAACAATTTATATACAATTTACAAGGTTTTCATGAAATCTTGTGAAAATGATTGTTTGATAAAGTTTATGAATCAAATATGAACAACACTTTTTTTTTTTTAAATATATTAAACGAATAAATACTAAATGAATACGATTGAAATAGTCACACAAAAATAGTCAAAGATAATTAATGTAATCATTGTTTCATTCATAAACAACTTAACACACAGAATAATCTGTAGCTGATCAACGAAACTGGTATTATCTTTTTGTGTTGTATGATCTCCTTCCTATACTGTTGTTAAGGGAAACCTATAAGAGAACAATACTAGCACTTCCAGAATACATTCAAAGAAGTATTTCATATTGGAGTAAATTAATAACAATAGGAAGACAACTAATTAAAAATCATGTGATCTTAAGATAATCAATATTTAAGAACGAAAGAAATCTCAATTCTGAGTATTTATATTATCCATCATTTAACATTAGAAATAAATTCCACAATAATCAAATGATCAATTGATCACACATAAAAAATGGAATAAGAAATTATGGACAACATATAACATTTAATAGTATGAAAACACCATATGATGACAAGCTAAAGATAAAACCAACTATAATAACATTCTCATAATACAATAGTAATGAAAGAACGAAATGGAATAATCATCACATAGGTCTAAAGACAAAGATGAATTTCTTTCCCATATTCTTTCTCAAAATCACATGCCCATATTGTAGTCCTGGAAGAATTTTTAAGATAATAGACTCTTAAAGATTGAAAAAAATTAATACATAAATGATAACAATTAACCATGTTTTGATAAAAAAGACTAAAGCTATTTAAATCAATGCATAATCAATTATTCAAAGAATATGAAGATATTATATGAAAATAAAACCATTTTACTCACAGGACAAAAGCCATTAAGCAATCTGGAATTCCATATTCTTCTTTGAAAATACTCTTCCATTCTCCCAAAGATTCCAACCATCCATTACTCCATTTGAAAATAAAAAAAGTTTACAAAAGAAATAATATAAAAAAGAGAAAGGGTAAAAATCCTCCTCTTCCTTGGATCTCTATGGTTCTGAACTTTCTCATATATTTATACAATGAATGAACACTCTGGGTGTCACTATTAATTTTCACCACCTGAAATTTGCCTCGTAAAGAGACATCAATATCTCCCAAATCATGCATGTTTTGGGGAAAAGTTCTACGTGTAAGGTAAATGGGTCCATTTGGGTTCTGGGTTTTCAACCGTTTCTTCAAGTTCCTCATGGTTTGGCTGCAACAAGTTCTGTAAAATCTCCTATTTGATCTTGACGCCTTTCCAAATTTTATCTGTTGTTGCTCATAAAATTATTTGTAGCAATCCAAAATTATTTTTGGATCAATCATTTTGAACGTATTTGGATAATAAAATCAATCCATGATTAGATCCATATCAAATATTTGATAATAGAAACCTGTGAAACAAAAAGAAACCTAAATTAATAACCTAAAAAATTGTGAATAAAACAAAATCTAGAAAAATAAAAAATGAATTTAAACTAACTATAACTTATAAACAAACATTGTTTATAATTTGCTTTAAAATGTGATCTTGAAATTCTAGAAGCTTCAAGTTAATGGAGGAGAGAAAAATATTAATTTTGGTTTTTTACAAAATCAAACAAATCATAGATAATTCTTTTATTATTATTATTTTGAAATGAGATGCAAAATGAAAAGAGAATTTAATTAATTAATATCACCAAATGATTTCATGAAAATGAGAAACCAACCAAGATATTATTTGATGAAGTATTGAATCCATTATTCAAAATAGTCAAACTTGATAATGAGCAAAAGAAATAACACATAATCATAATTTAAACGAAAGTAAACAGTTGATAAAAATTAACATTTTTGTTTAAATTGAGATTTTTATGCTTGTTTCTAAATTTTAGCATATACTCTTGTAATGAATGTATCATACTATAGTGAATGTCTTAAGTTTGTATCAAATAAAGCCAAGGTATGGAACTATTTGAAAAGGTTGATTCTATAGCTCATTATAATTATCAAGATTCGAATGGGGGCCCTTTAAATTTTGTAAAAAATCAGGGGGAGTTGTTGGGGCCCAACAAGGCCATAGGTTGTCATAGTCATTGTTGGTCCTAAGGTTTGCACCTGACTACTAAAGGGAAAATCTAGGCCACCTATCGATTTATAATAATTGTTTCTTTAACTTTTTGTTGGTTAGTTAGAGGGTTATTCTATCAAGACAAAGGAAAGGTTGGGTTGGCAGAACGATATGGATGAGGGCCCTCCTTGGCTGATGGCACACTAATGACAGACCAGTGAAATAATAGATAGAGAGAAACAACAAACTACTCAATGAATAATCTGTTGCAAGAAGTTCAATACTTAAAATACCATTTCAAGACATCAAACATGTATCAAAACACAATAACTCCCACAGGTTCCAGAAAACAAATATTCACCAAAGCATTAGCTATTTGATAGGTTGCATATCAGTAAAGTCATATAATAGTTGAAAGGAAATGAAATGTACGTTGAAAAAATAAAAAAATGTATTCAAGATAAGAATGAAAACAGACGAGTCCCCGAGGTGTAGGATAGTCGGTGATGGAGTGTGTTGTTAAGCCACTCCGTGATGTTAAAGTCACCGGTTCGAAACTTGCGGGGAAAACAAATCCAACCATGTTAAGGGTTGGTGTGGCTCAGGCCGAGTGCGATCCCCGGGTGATTTTGACGGTCTAGATTCCCTTGAGTCGTGGTTTCTCAAGCCACAGGTTAATCACGTAGCAAACAGGTTCCGCACAAATTAACAAACAAAAAAAAAAGAATGAAAACAGATGAAGAGTTGAATGAAACACTGTCATCAAGAGTATGTTCACTAGGTAGAGATATTTAATCCGTGCATAAAATGGGTCCAAACAGTCTATTGTATTGTTATTCTTTCCTCAAAAAATTTGACCCATACAATATCCAAAAACTAACTATTTAAAAGAGTTGCAGAGGCTCTCGTCTTTAGGGGATTGAGTCCTAAATTTAGGGAATTGTTTGTAAATCAAATAATTAACTTTAATAAGAAACTGGACTTAATCAGTAAGAGTGGTTATTATCACACACAAAATACCACTCTTGCATCTAATCTAAGAAAATGCTAGACTTAATCAAATAAAACTACTACTGTCTCTATGACAAAACTGATGCATGTGCTGGAGGAATTGAGTGGCCGAAAATAGGCCTCAGAGTGACAAAGAATAGCTCTGTGTTGAATGATGACATGTCTGCGAGTTGTTGGAGGTCACTGGAGATAACCAGATGCATGAGCATAGTTTTTTGAAGTGTTTTTGAAACTAATCTACGTAGACATGTGACTAAGACTTAATTCTCTGTCTATGCCTGAGATATCAGAAGCCAAGTGAACTCTGTATTGACCCCATCAAATTCCATATGTACATGTGAAATATCTTCACTAGAATGGTTGTCGGTACATCAGGAAGGAGGGGAGGCATGGAGGCGAGCATCCAATCGAGAGATGAGATGAATGGACATGAGGGAAGATGACGTGTGAAGGCATATGTTAAAGTGAGAGGAGGTGTTAATATGGAGGAGGTATCGAGAGTATGGAGTTAACGATGTGTAGTGAAGGATATAGGTGGCGCATAGGGAGAGGAGGAGTAGATAGGTTGGGAAGTGAGTGGAGAACATGTGGCAAAAGGTGAGAGGGGGTGGTATTGAAAAATATCCCGGGAG
Source organism: Picea engelmannii (assembly GCA_009831015.1). Classification (NCBI taxonomy): domain Eukaryota; kingdom Viridiplantae; phylum Streptophyta; class Pinopsida; order Pinales; family Pinaceae; genus Picea; species Picea engelmannii. The sequence goes on along the minus strand of ML779182.1, from coordinate 1,096,851 downwards.
GAACTCAGAGGGGGGGTAGGCAATAAGCATATTAGAGAGGCAGGGGGGGGGTCTGAGTTCTTAAGGAGCCACCATGTTAGGTAGGGCCTGTGATGGGAAAAATACTTGCTTTTACCCCCCCCACCATTAAAGGTTGAATGGTTGGGGGGGTCCAAGTTTCGACAAGGAATGTTGAATTGGAGAGGTGGGCCACCACCGATGGAGATCAGCATGGGGGTTAACAGAGGCCAAGTGTCGGGCGGTGAGAGGAGAGAGAGTAGTGAGTGGGATGAGTGGAGCAACGTGGAGGTGACACGATGATCCAATGTCATTTGAGAATGTGATTGCGGGAGTTGTTGAGGGTGGTTTGTGTTATCACATGTTTCTACGGGGGGAATTTTTTTCCCCTTGGTTTTTTCCTCTGGGTGGAAAAAGGTGAAGAAAGGGGCCAAAAACCCGCTAAGTGGTGCTTATTGTAAGTTCATCGGGGTCTATGTGACCATTTGGCATGCTATGCTAAGAGGTGTGTAGATCTGGGTGGCTGAGATCAGTGGTCGTCAATCATAGCAGGGCCTCAACATGCGCGGATGATACAAATTGTAGGGCAGGCCGTGATTGAAACCATCATTTTGTGGAGGTGCTACGTGTCAACTAGAGAGACATATCAGGCCCAAAATCGGTGAAGAATCAAACCACTTTTCGCAGCCCCGATACGTGCATGTGTTCATAAGGCCCTATCCTATGTCAACAAGTGGCCACTCTATCCCACTGGTAGCTATCCCCCACTCCATATATCTCCTATGTCTGTCACATTCCCTGTTACCCTATAAATTTTGCTCCCTCACACCTATCCTCCACTCACTGTCCCACCTATCACATCTCCCCTTCTCATCTCCCACCACCTATTCCACCTCGCTCCACATCACCTCCACCCCATTACACCTCAGCCCCACTTATGTATCTCCCACACTATCCTCAGTTTCCTCTTCCCATTTGCATTGTCCACCTAGCCATATCCACGTCTGATTTTCATGTCGAGCACACCAATCACATCATTAATTTACATGTCTTCTTTTCATGCTAAGTGTGCCAATCACATCATCGATTTCCATGTCCTCTGTCAAGCCTCCTCATGAGCATCCTACTTAGATCCAGATGGAGGAATGCAGAGGCCACCAAATTCCATAGGTTCATTGCTGACTCAAGCCTTATCAATCTCGATGAAGCAGTTATTGAGGTTGGGTGGTGACAGTTGAAAATAATATCCACCATAAATGGAAGGACTATTATTTAGTAAGATCATTTGTAGGTCTGTTATGAAGCTCGCTTGTGTCTAAACGAAGTTCACGTCTAGTCAGAGGCTGCATGCTCATTCTGTCAAGAAGCATGCAGACGTAATGCCTTCAATGCAGCTACTTGAACACACTTATAGGGTTTTGTATTTGAGTATATAGGAGTCTTCCTCATGTTTTTTTAGTGTTGATGGTTCAGCTAAGCTCTCGATTTGTAAATCTTTAATGAAGCCTCTGGTTCTTTGGTTATGTATCTGTATTTGAGACTTCTCATTTAATGAAAGCCATTTTCCTTCCATATATCTATAACATATGTGTTAAGACACTCAAGCATGGAGGATCCAGTCGAGGGTAGTCATGTTTTTGTGATGTAGGTTTGATCATAGGGGCATCACGACCAATTTTAATCAGTTTCTTGTGATTGTTTCTTTTTCTTAACACTGAATGACTCGGGCATGGATGATCCAGTTAGGTTGTTATTATTGAATTGTGATGTATGTTTGATTTCATCTCAGTAGTAAATTCATTTAGTCCCTTGAAACCTTGAACCAAGAGTATCTTGTCTTCAGAGTTTTTCCTCTTTAAGCTGCTGGAAAACTGGATGTCCATAGAATAATTCTTCATTCTTCTCAATTTCTCCCCCCTACTCACCCTTGCTACATCTTGTTGACTGAATTTAGATTGAGACCTTACTTGTCTGTGCACCCCAACCCAGTTTTCTAAGTTAAGGTGATATTGTCTTGAACAACCTCCATTAAACCCCCTTAAACCTATTAATTATGAAATAAAAATGGATGGGTACTGGGCTTACCTATGCTGCAATCCAGAGGTGACTTCTATTTCTAACATCTTTGGCGCCATTGTTGGGGACGAAATTGAAGATTTTCCCTGCTATTGAATGACAAAAATTACTATTTCTGAAGGTGCATCATAACTTAGTATATCAAATATTGCAACTGTGCACCTGATGACTCCACTAGGGACTCTGTTGAGGAATCTATTGAGACGACTCCATTGTTTCAGTTGTGGCTTCCAGAGGCAGACACACGAGGTCTACCCCACAGTTTCCTCTAGCAACACCTAAAGCTGACCTAGAGAAAATTGTCAGAAAGGGAAAGGCCCTTAGAGAATGTGCTTCTACTTCTGAACCAGGTATTTTTGATGATTTTCATTCTCATCTTATAGAAACTCCACTATCTACTTCTTATTCTACTCTTATACCTTCTATTGTAGTTTCCCAAGTTTTAAATTTTGGGAGTGTTCCTGTTGAGTTTTCCCCTCCTGGCTTGGGATTGGAGGCAGAAACCCATTTCACTCTTCTCTCCCTTGAAATTGTACCATGGTTTAGACCCAACGCCTCAGAATATTTTCCTACCCTGGGCTTTACTACCCTTCCTCCTATTAGAGTTATTGAATTTGCAGAAAGGGAAACTTGTGTTCCCTCAAGCCCTATAACATTTCCTACAAATATTATGTTGTTTCCCTTTCCTCCCAGAAGAACACCTCCAGTCTCCCTTTTTCGATCTCCATCCCCTCCTAATTCACCTCCACCTCACATCCCAATGGCAGGTTCTAATCCCCCTAGGAATAGAATGGACGCCATAGTGGTTGCTAGATATGCTCCTCTGGTCTTACCTCAACCCATGAATTCTCTCCCTACTAGAGATTACCTAAAGTACATGCCCAAATTAACTGGAGAGGAAGACATAACTATTGAAGAGCACCTTCCTGCCTTCTACAGTTATGTAGACAATCTGAATATTGAAAATGAAGATGTCTGGATCAGGGTATTTGTCCAGAGTCTTGATGGTGAGTTTAGGAAGTGGTTTAGGGGATTGACCCCTGGATCCATTGTTGGGATAAAGGATTTAGATGAGGTTTTCTTGAGACAATGGGGGGATAAAAAATATTTTATGTATTATATCAAAGAGTTTGGGTCCCTAAAGAGAAAAGAGGGAGAATATGTCTCTGACTTCTCCAAAAGATTCAACAAAATGTATAACAAGATCCATGCTGAGATAAAGCCTACAAAAGCATCTACCAAAATCACCTATGCTAGTTCTTTTGACTCTGATTTCTTACTCCTTTTAAGAGAAATAAGAACTACTTCCTTGGCTCATATGCAAGATGCAAACCTAGAAGTGGAATCCAATGTATTGGCAGTTGACAGACTCATAAATAAAGATGACAAAAAAATAGGAAGAGGGAGAGCTGAGGATTCAACTCCTGGTTCTTCTGCATCCCACCCTCAAGTGGATGAATTGACCAAGATGGTGAAATCCCTATCTGCAAAAATGGAGAAGATGAAATTTGAAGGGAAGAAAGGTTATAGAGCTTCCCAAAATGAAGAAAGCAGAGGCAACTTCAGAAGACCAAATAACACCCCTTATATACTTCCAAGAGATCCCATAAATAAAGATAGGTATGATCAGAAAATTCAAACCCCTCTTCAAAATAATTTGATTGTTGATGAGGATGGGGAGGAGGAAGAGCTTGACCCTGAAATTCATTGTTATCGAGACACCTCCCCATTTCCTCACTTAACCCAAGCTACATATGAGGATTCCATCATAGACAACCAAATAAATGAGCTGAGTAAGGAGGAGAAGGAAAATAGTGGTCCTAGAAAATACAATCTCTGGTCTAAGAAAAAAGAAGGGAAGTCTCACATCCATGATCAACCTTCCAGAGAAGAGAATCTCGCTAAAGATGAAACAAACAACAACAAAGAAAAGAAAGCTCAAAAACCCTCACCCATAGACAAAGATCCTATCCCAGAGGTGAGATAAATTTTGAAGCCCCCTTCTTCATTTAGCTTTGAGCATGAAATTCAAAACATTAGAATCCCTATGCCCCTCTCAGAACTAGTCAAGCAAGAAGATTTCAAAAAATTCCTCTCTAAGCTATTGCAGTCTGAGCCATATTGTCATTCCATAGACTCAGTAAATCTCCAAGATGAAAATCGAACAATCCTCCTAGGTCCTATGTTAGAAGATAGAGATGATTCATCCCCTCCCTTATATACATCCCTAAACATACATGATAAGGTGTTGCATAACTTCTTGATGGAATCAGGGGCATCTCATAATCTCATGCCCAAAACTATCATGGAAGAACTCGAATTAGAAATCACTAAAGCTTACCATGATTTGTATTCTTTTGATTCAATAAGGGTGCAATGTCTTGGGCTCATCAAATATATGGTTGTGAGTTTGTTTTAGCTACCCATGAAAAGCATGGTCATTGACATTGTGGTAGCAGATTTTCCTCCCACGTTTTGCATGTTCTTGTCAATATATTAGATAAAAAGACTTGGAGGAACCTTGCAGATGGACCTCACATATGCTACCATTCCAGTCTTTGGAGGGGAGCATAGAAGACTGTACAGAGAAGCTCTGTTGGCCTATATTATTAGTGATGAAGTTGACCCCACCAACTGTTGTTCCTGAGTCTGTACCTAAGGCTCAAAAGTACAGTGTCAAGGCATCTGAAAGTGTGAAAGTTCGATAAAGGATTATACTAACCTCCGATATAGGAAACTTAATGAAGATTTCTACATTCTCGCTGCCTAGCTTCCCACTATTCCTGAATAGCAATATCTTGTTCAATGGCTGCCCATGAACGTTCCAATTCTTCCCGAGTGTTCGCAGTTCTAAGGATGGTGTTGAAGAGATTTAAAGCGATATGTATTTGATTAGAGAGTCTGGGTTGAATGTTAGGTTGAGTTGCTGCAGGGACAGTCATTGAGGAACAATACTAGTATGGAAATGATTTTTAAAGAGAGATTTTATTTTCTGTTTCGATTCGGACGAAGTAAAAAGAAACTTTTGCATGAAAAATGAAATAGTAGTGAAAATTAAAGGCCCTTTCCTGTAACTGTATTGTTTTTGGTAAAAATAACGTGAGATGGGAGAAAAACATTTATCTGTAGATGATGCAAGGTTCATGTTAGTGGAAAACTTACATATACACAGAAAGAGAAATTAACATGAACATAATTGACATAGTGTAAATAAACATAAAATTCTGTAAATGTAAATTGGTCTTACACCGGCTGATAGCTGGTGCAGAGGAAAGACAAGAGACAATTACAGAAAAGATGAATGCCCTTCACTATAGTAGTGGTCATACTAAATTATAGTGACATACATCAATTATGTAGAGAAAAATGAAAAGAAACAAAAAACATAACAAAACAAACTTGCAACACAGTCGTGACAAAATCGAGAATCTTCAAATTTGCTTGTATTAACTTCTTTCATGCAAAAACTCTATTACAATTGATCTCCGAAAAAGTCCATCCCTGTTCTCTTCTTTTTGTGATCTATTTATACAAGATTGGCCTCTCGGTTCGGAAGAGCGAAATTACTCCATCTGTCCGAATCCATTTTTCAAAAAGGTGTCAGGTGCTTGTTTTTGCTTAGATTTAATACATATGATACATTTGTCCCAAAAATGAAATAATGTGAAGGTTTTGCATTGACAGCTGGGGGGAATGAGATAACTCCATTTCACCTATTCTATCTTCAAGAAGTGCTAGGTGCCTGTCCTCGCATAGATTCAGCGTACATGATACACTTGTCCACAAACTGGATCACAAGTTGTGAAGGCTCGGCCTGACAACGGGCTTCGGCAAGATAACACTCTTGGGCCAATTGTGGAAGCTTATCATTTATTTGTATATCAACGAGTTCAAGGGCACCAAGTTGTGCACTAGGCTGAATCAAATGTTTCTAGATTTGAGTTGGGTCTACCTTGTCCATCTTGGAGATTTCCGCTGAACTTCTCTCATTCTTCTCCTTTATGTCGAGAGAAATCCGATCTATATTTATCTGCCTTAGCACCTCTGTGTTGGCTCCAATTTCTATCCCAAACTGCTCACCATTTATATTATTGATGGCCTCTTCTAATGAATTTTCCACTTTTTGAGCCTGCTCTTTGCTTAAAGTAATATCATGTTCCCAATTCTTTAACAAGATATTGCCCCTGGTTTGTTCAGCAATGGTAAGCCCAGGAGGCCCTGAAAACCTGTTGTTGGTCACTATCACTGCCTCCTGGAAAGTGACCCGAGCAGCTTCTACGTTCCTTTCTTTGTTAATCAGATTCTCAGAGATTCGCTGTATTAACAAGCAGTTTTCTCAAATATCTCCTACTTTGTTTAGCAGGCTTTGTTGAGCAGAGGAGATCCTACTTCGAATATCAGTTGCTCAAGATTTAACGATCTCGATGTCAACCGCCTTGCTTTCTGCGACTTCCAACTGAGTTTGCAGCTGTGTAATCATATTCCTCTGCTGGCCTGATTGTAACCGACCATCTTGGATTGTAGAATTTGCTTGTTCCAGTTTGGTCTTGAGGATTTCAATTTCTTTCTTGTCGGCCAATCGGGCCAACTCGATTTCTCCGCTTGCTTGAATCTTAGCACTTTCTGCTGCTGAAGCCACCCTGGCCTCAAGAGTCTTGATCAGGTGATTTTTTGCTTTGAGCTGCTTCTTTAGCATTTCAACCGAGAATTGATTTTTCGTTGCATACGCTCCTAGCGTTCCTGCGATTTATGTGGCAAATTCATCCTTCTTTTTATTCATCCCATCGGTCATCACTTTGAATTTTTTAATAGTGGACCCTCCCTCTTGATAAAATTCTCACTTTACCACAACTTTCCTCTTTTTGTCAAAGAAGAATTAATTAGGAGGGACTTCCTCTTCCCTTATAGGTCTCAGATATTCACCGAAAATCCATTCTTCTTGTATGTTTCCTTGTGCTGACTGCAAGGGTGTGACAGAGGTGATGGGCTGCCCGATCTGCTTCGCAGACTTCCCTGGTGTGCTGAGTGGATCTTGCTCTTTCGGGGGATCATAAGTCTTCATCCCCGTTTCCGAATTCTGAGTTTCTAGTGGGTCTGTGTCTTTTATTTCCACCTCCGGATTATGCTCCTTAGGAGGGTCAGTAGTCTCAATTTCTGTTTCAAGATTCTCCTCCCTCTCAGGACTCTTCTCCTTGTCTGGATTCTTCCCCTGCTTCGGACTCTTCTCCTCGTTAGGATTCTTCTTCTTTTCGGGATTTTTCTCCTGCTTAGGACTCTTTTCCTGCTCCTCTTCCTGACGGTTTACGGGGTCAGAGGTTTGCCCCTCAGAATTTTTGGGTTCCTTTCCTTTATCCTTGACAATTCCCAGACCTCCTAGCACCACAGAGAGACATCGTTTCCTATGCTCCTGAAATTTTAAAACTGAGGCCCTATCTTCGGGTGCTAGGGACTTGATTCGAAATTGCACCTTCAAATAGGACCTCGCCCCTTGGAAAACATCGTCCGAGGGAGAACATTCACGATCGAACCTCTTTAATCCACAATTTCCCAAATGAGTGCTTACAATTCCCTGAGGATCATGCTTCTTGTACTCGATAGAGACTAAGCTCAAGTTTTCTATGGCTGCAGCTTCAGCCTTAGCATGTCCAAAATCTAATAAGGAATAGGAATTTAGCCGAATAGGGAAAAATGGCCATACCTTCTTTGATGACGCTTTGAGCTCTCTGCTCACTCCACCGATTACGGTTTGTCGAGCCACCTCGCGACAAGCTAGCTTGTCAGGGATGAATAGTGGTAGCACCAGAGGAGGAACAACAGCTCCAAATACTCTCAAATAGGAGAATTCCTCTTCCACATACCAGTCCATGATACGACTCAGATTCTCAGCAATGCCATCTGAGATGCGGGGTGGTAAAAGACCAAAAATGGCGATGTGAAGGGGCACCATCACCCAGTTAAAAATCTCATAAATAAACTTGTTCACGTTATTTTCCCACAGCTTATCGTGGTACTCATGAATAGTCTTCTCTTGGGTTGGACTCCAAGCCCAATTCATCAAAGGAAAAGGCGTCATGGAGCATATCGCATCCATGATATACATAGACATGAAGAATCCGGATGATTTCCCAGCTGCCTTCTGCTCTCGGTACTCGGTGACCCTGTTGAACAAATTATCGGAGAGCATTTTTGCCCAATTGAATGAGGAACCTTCTGCTACCCGAAAGATGAGAGGTACCCACTGGACGAAAAAATGCGCGGTATCCTCCCAGCCAAAAAGTCAACAAGTCATCATCGCCACATACATATAGTTTGGCTCCAATGAAGAAATCGAATACACACCCTTGTCGTTCACTCTGAATGTCGAGGAATGAGACACCCAATCCTTTATCAAGCCTGGCATGGTTTTTTCAAATTCTTCGCACTCCTTCTTTTTGAAGTCGGCCAGGAATTCTTTGCCATATGTGTGCTCAAAGGCTGGTGGGAGCTTATACATAGAATGGATATGCTCGGGCCTAAAAGTCCCAATCATGGCTTGTTGGTCATTCAATATAGTTCTGGAAGGTAGGTTGACGTGATCCAATTCCCATCGGATCATGTCGTAGTATGGTAGCAACAGAGGTCTGGTCGCAACCAGGTGCATCCCCGACTGAAAAATTGTCTTGTACTTAGTGTTCATGTCGTCCTTCACAATATCATAGTTATAGTCATCAGAGTCTGAACAGTTTACCAGCTCGGATTATAGAATGTTTCAAATAGACGACCAGGTGGATACTGAGCCGCTCATCCAGGGCGAAGTATCTGAGACGTTGTCCTGACCCTGTGCCACAACCTCGACGTTTGCTTTTGCTGCTCTCCTTGGTGCCATAGATGAAGCTTGTTGTTTTTCTCTTCTGCAGTAAACCTGTGTATACATGCGGAAATGAGTATCCTCGGGGAAAGGCGAGCTCTATGCATTAAAAAGAAATGTTTTAAAAAATAAAATAAAAATCTCGTATATATTTGAAAATTATGTACCTTTGACATAAGTCTGTCAAATCGCGAATAAAACCAAATTTATTGAAAAAATCCGATCTTATTTTCTTCGTGGATTTACCATAATTTCTCATTAATGTCATGAATATTGGGTGGGTTGACAGGTACTCAGGTTATGGAGAGTAAATAAATAAATGCCTCATGAAGTGTGCCAATCTTGAAGCGCGGGATGTATTCCGTTTAATTTTAAAGTATTACATATCTTAACGACTTAAAAAACTTCCTCGCCTTTCATTGCATCGCGAACTTCGTTTTCGCATTTTGACCCTTCAACTCGCGATACTGCGAGGGACGATTTTAATGTAATCAATGGTAATCGAGATTGGCGGATCCTTAATGATATGATTAACTTAATCGCCATATTGTGACTCGGGAATTCGAAGACAAATTTTTAGGAGAATGATATGCCGAGTCGCGATATCGCGATGCGGCAATAATTAGGCTCGAATTAAGAGAAGGAAATCTTAGATTAGGCAATTAATTAATCTTGATATAATTATGTCGCAACTTCGTGAATCAGAGCTTTGGATACCTTAACTTTATGAAAGAAAATGTCGAGTGGCGATGTGCCGAGAACCAAGTTTAACCGTGGTTAGTTTTATACCTTTAGTTATCAACCAAGGTTTTCACAAAAGCTATCGCGTTCTCGGCTATCGGGGATGTAAAAAAAAAAACTTGTCCTCGACGAATGCTGATGCGTGAAATACCGACGATGCCTAATCAAGGGTTAAAGGTTTTACCACAGTTAATGCATTAGGTGGAAAATTTGAAAAACGAGTTCGCAGTTTCGCGACTCAGGACTTGAGAAATCAAAAATCAAATCGTTCGACTTGCGAAATCCGAAAATAAAACAAAAAAGGCAAACATATTAGTGAAAAATGAATCTTTTATTTTGAAAATGAAAAAGCATTTCCATTCAGACGACAAGATTTCAGAGTCTTATGAATTTGGAAGGAAAAGAAAAACAACTTTAGATCTCAAGTATCAAATGTAGAAAATTGCGCAAGGTGAAAAAACAAGGGCGGCTCCAACACCAACCATCCTATCTTTGCACTTGAAACTGATTTTGGATCCATCTTATATCAGCTCACTGATGCCCCTGAGACCCCTTTTGATATCAGAAGACCCATTACTCTCTATGGATATTCTCCTCTGATTACCTTTGTTTGGAAAATTTTCTTTGATGGAGCCTCTTCTAGAGAAGGTATTGGTGTTGGAGTATTTTTTTTTTCCCCTGCTCAGTGTTAGGTTATGAAAAAGGTATAAATATCTTCCTTTTTCCCACATTTCATGATATCATCTTGATTGACTTTTCAGTTATTTAGGAGCAAATAGGATAGAAAATGAATAATATACTCTTTAGTGTTATTGTTGAAATTAGATTACATAGATCCTAAAATACGATTGGAATTGTCTGGTTTTATTACAGAATTGGTTAAATATTGTCAAACCCAAGATAGCAAGGGAAATCTTGAAGATGCACAAGCTATTGGAGGTTGAGGACTATATGGCGCAAAGAAATTTTGAAGATGATTGAGTTTCTTATATTGTAACTTTATGATAGTAAAGCAATCCCGAGGATCTCTCGATCCCCAAAATAGCTTAATTTACCCAGATTATTGTAATATATAAGGGGTAAATAGATCCTGAAATGATATAGATGAATTTCACCCAAGAACTTAGAACTTATAATTGTTTTGCGTTAGTAGTTTTTGTAAATGTTGTACCAGCTATGAAATCAATAAAAAATTTGAGCGTTTTTACCATTTCTACATACTGAATTTCAAATAGCAGTGCTTCTAAGGACCAAGGGCCCAGTTTGAAGGAGCTACTGTTTGACTTGTAATTGTATCAGTTCAATTTATGTTTTGTGATTCGATTCTCTTTTACAGTAGTTAAATGAATGCATAAGTGTGTTGATGATTTTATGTCATTTGCAAGAGATAGACATTTCCTTAAGCATTATATGATTGTTGTTCCAATTCCTATTACTGAGATTTGATGTGTGACAGTTCCTCATAAGTTCATATGCGTTGTTCCTTTCACTTAGTTTACATTTGTTGTTCCTTTCTGTTAAAATATAGTTGTTGTTCCTTTCAATAGAAGTGCGATTGTTGTCTCTTTTCGATTAGATTACAGTCTTTGTTTCTTTCCATAGATAGAGTAATTCTCCTTTTCCCTTTCCAGTAATTTGATTCATAATAATAGTCAATTCTGCAAGTCTTTATTTAGATTCAGTTATTGCTCTTAAAATGAATTCAATAGATTAATTAGTTCCTTTCCATTACACAACTTTATATTTCAAATCCTATAATCTTTAATGAATGTTTGAGGAACTTGATTGTTGATAAACTTAGATTTGCTTTAACTACACGATTTTATCCTCTACGACCTATCTGCATAGACTTTGCCGATATTCTTGAGATAAAAGATGAATCCTCGGGTTGATAAATTAATGTTAAACTAAGGCTGTTTTTAGACATCTTTAGAGCCCAACACTCAGGAAACTATATCTCTGTCCTACAAGTTAGAATTTGAAACTACCAATAATGTGGCGTAATATGAAGATCTTGTTTTGGGATTGAGGGATGCAAAAGATAAGGGGTTTGAAGAAATATCAGTGTTTGGAGATGCTAAGATGATTGTCCAGTAGATCAGAAATATTTATCAGGCCAAACACCCTCGACTCAAAAGTTACAAAAATGAAGTATGGGACCTCATTGACAGTTTTTTCTCGGCTTTCAACATTTCATTTGTTCTCAGAGAAGATAATGTTATGGATGACTCTTTGGTTATGTCATCAAGCTATTTCAGAATCCCTCGGCCACCTAAGCTCAATTATGATATAGAAGTAAGATATAGACCCTCCATACCTGACAACGTCAAGAATTGGAAAGTTTTTGAGGACGATCTTGAGATCAAAAGATTACTGGAAACTATTAGTGATTTTTCTGCATTACACATTGATCAAGATCCTGATTCTAAAATAGATCCTCATGATGATGTTTTCCTGAACAATATTTTTGATCATCATATCGTCCAATTACCTAGAAATCACATCCTAAAGGGGCTAGTTCCTTTGGAAAGACTATTTGATAGAAATGATGTGGTAGTAAAGGGTAAAGTCTCAAATAATGATGTTGATGTAGCCAAATGCAATATTGACATAGAGAAAAATCTGAAATTTGTCAAGTTATCAAGAAACTCGTCGAGGGAGAAAAGGGCTGAGTATACTGAGATAATAAAGGAATTTTTTGTTGTGTTTTCTTGGGCTTATGAATACCTCATAACATATGACACCAGTGTCATTGAGCATAATATTCCACTAAAGGAAGAAGCCAAACCATTTAGGCAAAAATTAAGACAGATGAATCCTATGTTGCTGCCTATTGTGGAAAGGGAGGTAAAGAAGTTGTTGGATGCCCAAATCATTGTCCCTTTGAGATATTCTGAATGGGTGATCAAATTGGTCCTAGTGAGGAAAAAGAATGGAGAAATCACACTTTCTGTTGATTTCAAAAATCTAAACAGGAGCTCAAAGAAGGACAACTAGACTTTGCCAAAGATGGAACACATATTGCAGAGGGTAACAGGTGCATCCAGGATTTCCATGATTGATGGATTTTCTGGCTACAACCAGATCTTTGTCCTACCTGAAGACAGAGAAAATATAACCTTCACCACTCCTTGGGGCACATTCATGTATGCCAAAATGCCCTTTGGATTGATGAACGCAGGAGCATTCTTCCAGCGAGCCATGGACATCACCTTCATGGGAGAAAGGGATAAATTCGTGGTCATCTATCTGGATGAAATAACAGTCTTCTTTGGATATGATAAAGAACATTGTTTTCATCTAAATTTTTTTTTCCTGAAACGCAGAAGGTTTGGTCTTCCCCTAAATCCTAAGAAGTTCTTATTTTCCATGCAGGAGGGAAAATTTTTGGGACACATAATATCAGATGAGGGGATCAGAATTGATTCAAAAAGGGTGGAGGCTATACAAACCTTATCACTTCCTAGATACAGGAAAGAGGTTCAGTCCTTCCTGGGAAAAATAAATTTTCTGAGAAGGTTTGTTCCAAATTTTGTTGAATTGGTGAAGCATATCACAACCATGCTCAGGAAGGGGAATGAAGTAAAATAGACTGTTGATACCAGAGAATCCTTCAATAAAATCAAGAGGGAATTGACTAAGGCACATGTGTTTATCAGTCCTAAGTATTCCAACGATTTTTTTTATTTTTTATTTTGCTTCTTTTGATACAGTGGCAGTTGTTTTATTGCAGAAAAACATTGAAGGGCTAGAGCAACCTATTTCATTTTTCAGTAGAGCACTAAGCGATGTAGAGGTGAAATATGACATCATGGAGAAACATGCCTACACATTGGTGATATCCCTCAAGGCCTTCATAATATATGTCCTTCATTCAAGAGTTATCGCATATGTATCTTTAGTTACTGTGAAGGACATTCTCATTCATCCTGACATAGATAGAAGGAGTAAATTGATTGCCAAAATCCTTGAGTTTGATCTGGAAATAAATCCCACCAAACTAATTAAAGGCCAAGGTTTATCCAAGTTGTTGGCTTAATATAATTATAAATCTTTGGGGGTTAAGTTCAACTACACTTGCTAAGAAAATAAGCATATTGAGTTGTTTGATAAAAGCCCTCAGGACAACCCTCCATTGGCAGAATGTGCCTGGTATAAATAAATTATATATTTTCTACAAGAATTAAGACCCGCTGATGGTATGGGAAAAAGAAAGGAAAGAGTTTTAAAGCTAAAATCAATCAGATATTTCCTCATCAATCAGATCTTGTATTGGAAGGACCCTCTGGGTGTGTTACTGAGATGTTTAGACTCACAGGAGGCCCAAAAGATCATTTTTGATTTCCATGACAACCTATGTCGGGTAAGTCATTTATGGAGAACCACAACCTACAAAATTTTGAGGGTTGGGTACTACTGGCCCACTCTATTCACTGATGCCTGTGCAAAATTCAGAGCTTGCATTAAATGTCAAAAATTCTTTGGGAAGCAATAGCTCAAGTCTCTTCCATTAAAGTATGTGGTAGCTTCAGGACCCTTTCAGTAGTGGGGCATAAAATTCATTGGCGAAATTCATCTTTCTTCAAGTCGTCAAAATAGATGGATCTTAACTGCAACAGATTACTTCTCCAAATGGATATAAGCTATCCCCACGAGGAGTGATTCACACAAAGTAATCATTGGTTTCCTTGAAGATATTATGGCCAGGTTTGGTTGTTCAAACAAAATCATCATTTATAATGCTACATCCTTCAAGTCAAAGACATTGATAAAATTATTTGATAAGTTTGGGATTTCATTGATCCACTCTACCCCCTACTACCCTCAAGGAAATGGATTAGCATAGTCCTCTAACAAAAGCCTGATAAAGATCATCAAAAGACTGCTAGATGACAACAAGAAAGCGTGGGATTCAAAAGTCAAATTTTCCTTGTGGGTCGAATGAGTTACAACAAAAAGGTCCCTGGGTATCTCTCCTTTCCAACTTGTATATGGGATTGAAGCAGTTTTTCCTTCGTAGCTCACCCTGCCTGTGGAAAAATTATTTTAGGACTACCAAGGAGAACCTGATGATATGATCAGAAGAATTCATCAACTGGTAGAAGTCCAGCAGACTAGAGAGAAAGCGATGGACAGAGTGTAGGACCGTTAGCAGAAGATCAAGCAATCTTTTGACAGGAAGAGCAGAAAAGAAGATTTCCAACTGGGAGATCTAGTACTTAACTGGGATTCTCTTAGATAGGATAGAGGCAAACATGGAAAATTTGAAGCTCTTTGGATTGGTCCCTTCAAGTTTTCTAAAGAAATTCCAAACAACACTTAGAGGTTGTAGAATTTGGAGGGTGATGAAGTTTTTGGTGGCCCTGTGAATGGGCATTTCCTGAAGAAGTTTTTAATTTGAGCCACACGTGGCTCCCGTGTCTTTGTAAATATTGTTTTTATTTTTTGTTTATAGTTTTATGGGTGACTCCACAACCCAATAGAGAGGTGACTGGAGTTGAAAAGGATATATTAGAGCCTCGAAGGGAGGAATCTATCCCCCATGCAGCCTAATGTTATCAC
This sequence comes from Picea engelmannii, assembly GCA_009831015.1. Lineage (NCBI taxonomy): Eukaryota > Viridiplantae > Streptophyta > Pinopsida > Pinales > Pinaceae > Picea > Picea engelmannii. The sequence continues at coordinate 1,081,628 of ML779182.1, read as the reverse complement.
ATGTTTCTACATGGGGGATATTTTACCCCTTTGTTTTTTCCTCTAGGTGACAAAAGGCAAAGAAAGGGGCCAAAAACCCACTAAATGGCACTTATCCTAGGTTCGTCAAGGTTGATGTGACCATTTGGTGTGTTGTGCTAAGAGGCGTGTATATCTGGGCGACTGAGATCTAAGTGCTCCAGATCAATGGTCGTCGATCATATCAGGGCCTCAACATGTGTGGATGATAAAAATTGTAGGGTGGGTCGATATTGAAACCATGGTTTTCTGGAGGTGCTACGTGTCAGCCAAAGACACACATCAGGCCCAAAAGCAGTGAATAATCAAACTAATTTTTTCAACCCCGATACGTGCATGTGTTCATAAGGCCCTATCTAGGGCCAAAAAGTGGCTACTCTATCCTACTAGAATTTGTCCCCCACTCCATATCTCTCCTCTATCTGTCACATCCCCCATTCCTCTATATCTTTCACTCCCTCACACTTGTCCTCCACTCACTATCCCACCTATCACATATCCCCTTCTAATCTCCCACCACCTATTCCACCTTACTCCACATCACCTCCACCCCATTACACCTTAGCCCTACTTATGTAGCTCCCATGCTATCCTCAGTTTCCTCTTCCCATTCGTGTTGTCCACCTGGCCATATCCACGTCCTCTTTTCATGCTGAGCACGCCAATCACATCATCAATTTCCACTTCCTCTTTTCATGCCAAGCGTGCCAATCACATCATTGATTTCCACGTCCATTGTTAGGCCTCCTCATGAGAATCCTATTTAGATCTAGATGGAAGAATGCAGAGGCCGCCAAATTCCACAGGTGCATGCTGAATCGAGCCTTATTGATCCCGATGAAGTAGTTATTAAGGTTGGGCGGTGGCAGTTGAACATCATCTCCACCATAAATGGAAATCTCACGGAAAGAATGTCACTTAGTTATCTCATTTGCAGGTCTGTTCTAAAGCTCTCTTGCGTCTGACCGAAGTGCAGATCTGGTTAGAGGCTGCATGCACAATCTATCAAGAAGCATTCAGATGTAATTCCTTCAATGCAGCTACTCGAGAACACTTATAGGATTTTGGATTTGAGTATATAGGAGTCTTCCTCATGTTTTGTTAGTGTCGATGGTTCAGCCAAGATCTTGATTTGTAAATATTTAATGAATCCTATGGTTCTCTGGTTATGTATCTGTATTTGAGACTTCTTGTTTAATGAAAGTGAGTTTCCTTCCATATCTCTGTAACAATTGTGTTAAGACACTCAGGCATGGAGGATCCAGTCGAGGGTAGTCATGTTTTTGTGATGTAGGTTTGATCACAGGGGCATCACGACCAGTTTTAATCAGTTTCTTGTGATTTTTTTTTTCTTAACGTTGAATGACTCAGGCATGGATGATCTAGTTGGGTTGTTATTATTGAATTGTGATGTATGTTTGATTTTAGTTTAGTATTAAATTCATTCAGTCCCTTGAAACCCTGAACCAAGAGGATCTTGTCTTTAGATTTTTTCCTCTTTAAGATGCTGGAAGACCAGATGTCCATAGAAAGCTTCCTTATTCTTCTCAAGTTCTTCCCCCTACTCACCCTTGATAAAGATTTCTGACTAAAGATAGATTGAGACCTTACTTTGTTGTGCACCCCAACCCAGTTTTCTGAGTTAAAGCGATATTGTCCCTAGTATGCCTCCATTAGACCCCCTTAAACCTATTAATTGTGACATAAAAACTGATGGGTATTGGGCTTACCTCTGCTATAACCCAGAGGTGAATTCTAGTTCTAACAGTTTGGATATAGACCACCTTTGGGCCCACAGTCCACCACAAGATGCCACATACCCTTCCAAAAATACCATGGTTCCAATTGTGGGACCGCTTAGGAAAATTAACCCTTGAGCAGTTTATGTCCCCGTAAGGAATTGTGATTGTCCCTCTGATGATGATATGTGATTCTAGTGATATTTACCTGCTACAAGGATCGATGGTTATCATCGAACTAGGATCAATGGTTCAGATTCACTTCAAACTTTTAGGATTTGGATGTTTTGAATATGAGACATGAAAATTATTCTGGAGGAAAATCTTTGAAGTGAATGATCTGTCGCCATATGTCATGATGAATGAACTGTCCAGATTCTCTTTGAAAGTCCAGGATTCGAGAGTTTCAAATGTGAAGCATGAAAAACCTTCTAGAGGAAAATCTCCAAAGTGAATGATCTGTTTCCACATGTCACGATGAATGAATGGTCCAGATTATCTTTAGAAGTTCGGGCTTCAAGAGTTTCAAATGTGAAGCATGAAAAAATTTCCGGAGGAAAATATTTGAAGTGAAAGATCTGCTGCCACATGTCCCTTCTAATGGATGGTCTAAATTTACTTTGGGACTTCGAGTATTTGTCTCTTCAGGACTTTTGAATGTGAAAATTTAAAATATCTCGGAGGAAAAACCCCGAAGTGAATGAAGTGTTGCCGCGTGTCGTGACCGACGAACGGTCCAGATTTTCTTCAAAAATCTGGGCTTCAGAAGTTCAAGATTTTATGAATGTTATGTTCGAAAAATCCCAAAGGAAAATTTTCAAAGCGACATGTTGGTTTCTCAGGACTTCGTCTCTTCAGAGGCTTCGGGTCTTTGGGAACTTAGTACTTCAAACTTGATATTAAAACCCACGCAATTCTAGAACCCAAATGGATGAGAGTCATTGATCTAATTGACCTGATGGATCTCTGCCGCTGAAAATTAACCTGTCTGTTCCCATAGTCTGAGACTGGAATTTGCTGCTCTGGATTGTTGCATCGTGTGCATGGATATTTCTTGTGCATAGAAAAAGGGTTGGTAGACCTACGGTGAGCTTGATCAATGATGCACATGATGACAAGCATTCTGAAACAAATATGACATGTATTTTATCCTTCCATAAAAATAGAAATATAAATGCGTTAAGAATCAAAAAATGAATAAGAGAAAAGGCACTGAGTAGTGGGAAACTAACTTAAACAACCATAAAAATGGAAAAATTGATGTAGACATAGAAAAAAGAGAGGAGAGGTAGGGGATGCGGACCTAGGTTACAACATTGGCTCCAACTGGGGATAACTCATCCCTGTGAGGTGCTAAGAACTATAGATCTGTGCCTTGAGATTAGATAACTTCTCTTACCTTTCATCACTTACCCTCATTTTTGTCTGTCAACCCTGCGTATCTGTTACTATCCCTCAACCATGCATTTTATTGAATTAAAAAATGAAACTACACCCTAGTGTCTTGTTGGGATATGGAGTCTTTATTCACACACCACTAACTAATCAAAACAAACAATAAAGGAAAGCGTCTATGGTACAAGAGGGACCTTCCCCCATCCTCAAACAAAATAGTGTTTCAAGAAGGTCCCATTTATTGGGCCTCCAAATATCTCTGTATCATCTATATTGTGTAGGATGAATGTGTTGTTGTCCAGAACTTCATTCACCTTAAAAGGGACAAACCAGAGGTTGTCAAATTTACCGTGCTTAGACTTGTCTTCCCTTCTGGTATCCCACCTCAAAACTAGGTCATGTTTAAGGATAAATTCGTGAGTGCGGACACAGACCAATCTCCCCAAGATCCACCTGGATCTGGAACAAAACAGGACAGAATATATCGCTTTCCCTAGATCTAACTATTGAATGAACTAAGAGAAATGGATGGTGAACATACCTTATGAACGCTCTCCTTTAATCTCTGTTGTTCCTCGCTTTGCTCCGATGCTCTTGCGTCGTTCCAATCACAACAACACAAACCAATCACAGCAAATGCAGATTAATGTATTCAATACCTAGTCTATACATGTGATCAAGGAATCATGTAATAAGATGACATCATCATTATGGGAAAGAAATATATTA
>ML779182.1:1044036-1071823 GCA_009831015.1 Picea engelmannii | reverse complement strand
GATCCAAACCGTTCGGATGCCACCTCACCATAGAAGCTTCCCCTTCTAGAAGATTCGAGAAACCGTACGTTTTTCCCACGTGCTGGAAAGTTCGCACCCTAGCTATATAGCAACCTGCTAACTGTTCGCACCCTGGCTATATAACAACCTGCGAGAATTTGTCATTCTCGCACCCTGCCTATATAGCAACCTGGGAACTTCCTTTTTTATAAGGTTTTTGCATAGGAAAATGCCATTTCTTTTCTCAGGAAAAGATCTTCTTCCTTTCCTCGTCAGGAACTCAGGCCACTGTGACCCCTCTAAAGACAATAGATAGGTTTACATCATTAACGATCATAGGGATGACGGAAATAATGTGTAACAGGTCACCTTCTTGAAAATTCTCCTTCTTGGTTTTCTTATCAAAGACTGATTTGATCATATTTTGGTATGCTTCTGTCTTTTGATCTAGTGCTTCCCTTCTTTGTTGAACTTCTATAATATGAAAGATTCTCCTTTGGATGTCATTCGGTTCCTCAATGTCCTCCTGCAATAATTTTTGGACTGGTATACCAAGTTGAGTAGGAAAAACAACATCTATTCCATAAACAAGATGGAATGGTGAGGTTCCCAGAGGATTTGTAGTGTTGATCCTGTCATCCCATAAGGCATATTTGAGTTTAGAGTCCCAGGATTTCTTGCTTTCAGTCAACATTTTTTTAATGATCTTGATGAGAGTCTTGTTTGATGATTCTTCCAAGCCATTTCCTCAAGGGTAATAGGGTGTGGAATGTGTCAAGGAAATGTTTTGACTTCCACATAAGTCAATCATGTATTTGGACTTGAATTCTTGGGAATTGTCTGTTACAAGATTACCGGGGCAACCAAATTTGGAAAAAATATTAGTTTCTAGGAAATTCATGATTACCTGGTCAGTGGAATTCCTGGTGGGCACAACCTAAATACATTTGGTGAAGTAGTTGGTGGTAGTGAGGATCCACTTGTGTTGTCCACTAGAGGGTGGATTTATTTCTCCTATGAAGTCTAACCCCCATTGTTGAAATATACTACTGGCTTTGATAGTTTTCAGGGGCAGCGATAGTAACTTCTTCTTCCCTACAAACATATGGCATTCATTTCATGCTCTAACAGTGGAAAAGACTTCAGAGAAAAGGGTGGGCCAGTAATATCCTACCCTCAAGATCTTGAGCATTGTGTCCTTCCAGTGCTGGTGTCTGTCGCATGCTCCTCTGTGCATTTTTTTCATGACTTTTTTACCTTCATTTTCATCTATGCATCTTAATAGGATGCTAGTAGTATCTCTCCTATACAGGTTCTGGTTTGAGATGTAGAATTTGATAGATTTCAATTTTAGAGACCTGGGCTTTGTCTTCTTCACATCTGTGGGGCATTCGAAATGCTGCAGAACATAGATGATGTTTTTATACCAAGGAGAATATGAGTAGGTTTCAAATACCTATAAGTTGTCTTGTCCAGGCTGTATGATGGGTGTATCTGATTGGTTAAAGATATGATGCAATTATAGCACCTTATAGTTTGATTCTAATATAAATTTGGTCAGTCCTTGCCCCTTGATCATCTTGGTGGGTCTTATGTGCAGGTCATATTACAACAACTTCACAATCCATTTTCCTCTTTTCCCCTCGCTATCTAGCTGGACCAAAATCTCTTTGACACTGCTGCTAGGAACAAAGGCCGTTATGCTAGACTATAGCACGTAAACCTTGAAGGCCTTGAGTGCTTTGACCAGTGCATAAGCCTACATTTCTAATATATCGTACTTGAGCTCAACATCTCAGAGGGATCTTCTAAAAAAGGATATGGGTTTCTCATGACCTTCTTCATTTTTCTGCAATAGTACAACAACAATCATTTCATCTGAGGCAAAGGAAAAGATGAATAAATATTTGGTATAGTCAGGGTTGGCCAATACAAGTGCTTCAAATAAATCTTGCTTGATTGTTTGGAAAGATGATTTTTCCTTCAAAGACCATTTTATCACAACATATTTCTTCAACATGTTAGTAATATGCTTTATAATTTCAGCAAACTTTGACACAAAGCATCTAAGGAAGTTTATCTTACCAATAAAAGACTGGACATCCTTTTTATTTTTGGGAATCTCAATTTGTTGAATGGCACAACCCCTCTTTGGATCAATTTTTATGCCTCTAGATGATATGATGTGGCCCAGGAGATTCCCTTCTGGCATGGAAAAGTGAGACTTCCTAGGATTGAGATATATACCATATCTCTTGCATTTCTTGAAAACCTACTCCAAATGTTGCAAATGTTCCTCATCGGATTTGGAAAAAATGGTAATGTCATCTAGGTATATGACCATATTTTTTTTTTCTCTCTGACAAAAGCTATGTCCATGGCCCTCTGAAAAGTGGCCCCTACGTTGATGAGTCTAAAGGGCATATTGTCATACATGAATGTTCCTCATGGGGTGGTGAATGTTGTATTTTCTTTATCTTTCTAACAAACTGTTATCTGGTTATAACCAAAGTATCCATCCAACAAGGAAATTTTGTGTGCACCTACAACCCTCTGTAAAATATGATCCATCTTGGGGAGGGGGTAATTGTCCTTCAAAGAAAACTTGTTCAAATTTATGAAATCAAAACACAAGCGTATATCCCCACTCTTCTTCCTTACAGGTACTAAGTTGGCCACCCAGTTTGAATACCTCAATGGTACAATAATCTTGGCATCCAACATTCTTTTTAGCTCTTTCTCAATTACAGACATTAACATGGGATTAAATTGTCTAATATTCTATCTGAATGGATTGGAGCCAGTTTTTAGAGGGATATTATGCTGGATGATGTCAGTATCAAATGTCTTCAAATCTTCATAGGACCATGCAAAAGTATCAACGAAATTTTTAATGAGACCGACATACCTATCTTTTTGTTCTACAACTAATGCTTTGGAAAACTTGATGATATTGGGATTCTCAATGGTTCCAATATAGCACTTTGTCACCTTGTCTTCTTGATTCTTCATGGCAGTTCCGTTGTAAACATCATTGTTGTCGAACAATATTTCCAATGGCACTAGTCCTCTCAGAATGTGATTGGTTTTCAGCTCCACGATATCATGACCAACCACTGTCTTCAATAGATGAAAGGATTGTTGATCTTCTAATTTCTCATTTTCATCTTCTTGACTTTCTTGATCAATTGAGATATTGGAGAATTCATCAATGGTGTGTAGAAATATATACATCTCTAAATTATCACTAAAGACTTGCCAATGCTTTATGTTGTCTGGTATGGTTGTTCTATGTTTGATTTCCACATGATATTTAATATTTGGGCCAATGGGAGGCCTGAAGGTGGTGGCATCTAAGGCCAGAGAATCAACCTTCTGATTGTGTTCTCTGGGAATTAAAGAAATGCTAAATGCTAGAAATAAATTATCGATCAGATCCCATACCTCGTTTATGTACTGCTTGAGCCTCTGTTCCTTAGTTTGATAGATATTCCTCACTTGATTGATGACCAACTCAGAATCATCAAAAACTACTAAACAATCAATGGCCATGTCTTTGACAACCCTCAATCCCAACATCAGAGTTTCATATTCAACTATATTGTTAGTACTCTCAAACTCTAGCTTATAAGAGAGGGTTATAACCTCTTAGGAAGGGAAAATGAGGAGAATACCTACAACAGATCTTCATTTTTATGAAGAGACATCGAAATACATCTTCTAGACCTTATTTTGATGACTAGTCATTGGTTGATATCTATGTTGGCTGACTGATATTTTAGCTTCATCATCATATAAATGAAAAATAGATGAACTAATGTCACACACCCACTACCATAATCAAATTTTCATTGATTTTTAGAGAATCAGAGCCCCCAAAATATCTACGGAGGCCTAGCATAAGCTGGCTCTTTCTCTCTCTCTGCTCCCATGTGATCGTGGGTCATGATCACAGGTCAAATAATCATGGTGCCTCTTTGTATTTTGTGCCTCAGCAGTACAGGGATGTTGAATCATTCGACTCTGCAACCACCGAACCACGGCAGGGTTAGTGACTGGCCAATAGGGATGAATCCCTACAGGTTTAGAAAATGGCCACTAAGAATGGCCCTGTCACACGGTTGAGTGGAGTACAGGTGGCGAGAGGGGAAACAAGACATGGTGGGCGACGTGACAGGATACGGGTCCCACTTCACACGCCACACCATTCTAGACCTACCCCCCATTAAAGGCAGAATGGCAAGGGGGCTCTAGAATGAAGCCTCAGCGGTAGATCTGGGTGGGTGGACTTTGGCCATCTAGATCTGCTCGCCACTTACCCTAAGGCGCATTCGTGCCCCAGCTTAAAGTTGACATCTCTTCCTCACATCTGATGGTCGTTATAGACCCTGAGATCCTTCGAAAGAATCTTGTTCGTTCATCGATTTTTAACCACATGCTAACATCTCGATATTTATAAGTCTGGATTTTAGGGTTTGAGAGCATGAGGGAACATGCCCTTCGGTATCCTGAGTGTTGAAACACCGAAGTGCCAAACAAGCCTAAATCGATGATTATCCCCTTGGGTTATGCCTTGGTCAATATGACCTCTTCCCACATGAACACACTCTCTCTTCCGTCAGGATTTATCAAGGCGAGAGCCCGACCTCTTGTCAACAGAACCCCCGAATCCACGATCCCTGAATTCTCGAAACGGGTAATCTCTCGACACGTAGCCTCTCGAAATCGGTCGGTCTACAACTTCTTTGAGGTTTCCACCATGGAACATCCTGATCTCTCATCAACAGAAATCCCGAGTTCCCGATTCCCGATTTCCCGAAATGGGAAATCTCATGACACATGGCCTCATTTAATCGGACGACCCAAATATACTTCAGGGTTTCTACCATGGAATGCTCCGATCTTTCATCACCAAAACTCCCGAGTTCCCAATTTTTGATTTCCTGAAATGGGAAATATCACGACATGTGGCCTCCTTTAATCGGACAATCCAGATCTATTTCAGGGATTTCGCCCTTATTCACTGGGGGTTTAACCCTCGGGTATCTCCTGAAAGATCCAACAGCTGTCAGGTTTTCGAACTAAGATCTAACGACTCAGATAGGTTCCTAACTTGTGCATTCTCCCATGACTTCCTGGACATGGAAAAATCAACGGTCCAGATGTTCTCATGGACCTTGGGGATCTACAATCCCGATCTCTTTGCTACCCATGAAGACATAGAAAAACAAAGTGGTAAGGCATTTAACCCCCTACTTTCTCCTACCAATATAACAGTCATGGGTGACCACAGATTTCTCGTCGAGATCTCGTCCATCGATCAACACCTATTCAGGGTTAAGGTGCTTAGCACTCCAAATTCTTCTTCTGATCTAACGACCGTGAGTGACAATCGATCTCTTGATGGGATATCGTCCATCGATTCAATACTTATCATGGATTTCTTAAGGACTTGCACCTTCACGTCCTTTTTCTAGGTTCTTGATGGGCTTTTTCAAGAAGGGTATCTCTATGGGGAGGTTTACCCATGGTACTATCTGAGGCAGATAAGGGTATCTCTCTCTAGAGAACTAGGCGTGAAGTCTGAATTAGATCAGTATGCATATAAATAATGATTTAAGAGAACATAAGCCACACGTACTCTTTCCATTATAAACATACAACTACCAGTACTGATCAAAACATCATACAGACATTCTTATAATGAAATCATTCACAATTTCACAGCTTATGATCATAAATGTTAGCATACATATATTTCAAGATGCCAAAGGAAAAACACTTATCAGAAAGTAACACCATGGGTTATGAAACTGCTGAGAGGGGTGCTCATTTCCACCCAATCATAGGCTCAGCGACTCCTAGCAGATTAACCACTAGCTACCCCCGAGCTGTGACCATGATGCTGTGAGACTGCGCCTCTGTTTTTCTAGTGACCAAGAGCGAAGGTTACTCTCCTTCCTCTCTACTATCACCCACTCTGGATATCACCAGAGCTCTCTTTCTCCCCTCGCATTTTCCCCCAATCACTTCTCCCCCATGCCTTAACCTCTTGGGAGGTTGCGTGTGGCATGATTTCCCTTGCGCTGGTCAGGCCTGACAGCTCTATGGATGGGCAGTTCACCTCCCCATCCCTCATTAATTCCTAAGGACCCATCTACCTACTAGCTTGTGAGACATTTAATTCGGGACCAGGAAGCCACTTTTGGTTCTCCGGGCCAGTGGAGTCCAAATACGGTATTGATTTTCGGTGGAAGTTAACACCACATTTCTAGGTGCCTTCCACCGCCTTTCTATAGCCATCATGGTCTCTTTTTCACCATATCCCCTCTCAACATTCCTACAATATAAATTCATAATATTATTCACATTCATCGACCTTTCCCACAAGGTCCATTCACATCACATATTCACATTTCTGAGTTTTCCACATTTCTTGGCTAGTCTAGTTATTTTTACAAACTGGGGGAAATAGGGTGTTACAATTCCCTCCCCCTTAAAGGAACATCGTCCTCGATATTCTATCTATCAACATGTCATGCATGTTTGGATGCAAACAAAATTAGATATGCATGTTTCATGGCATCCTCCATTTCCCATGTAGCCTCATCTGGGCCAAAATGTTTCCACTACACCTTGACCTGTGCAATGGTTCAGTTCCGGAGCAGGGTTTCCTTTCTATACAATATTCATTGGGGTTCTGGTAGAAATTCTTCCTCTGGTTCCACCTGGATCACAGACCAGTCAATTATATGATTAGCATCATGTACATATTTCTTCAGTAATGAAACATGGAAAACATTATGTGCTTTTACTGTGGGAGGAAGTGCTAGCCGATAGGCTACAGTTCCCACTCTATCTAGAACCTCAAAGGGTCCACAATACTGGGGTGCCAACTTGGCACAAGCTCCCATTTTCAGGGAACTCCTTCTAGGCTTAATTTTGAGATATACATGGTCTCCCATTTTGAACTCTCTTGGAGTTCTCTTTTGGTCGGAATAACTTTTCTGTCGGTTCTGAGCGACCTTCAGATTTTGTTTTATCTGAGTCACTTGTTGTTCCATTTCTTTCAAAATATCGGGTCCAAAAGAAATCCTATTTACAGGGTTACTCTAGCTGACTGGAGTATTACACGGCCTACCATAGAGGACCTCGAAGGGACTCATCTTTAAGGATTCTTGGTAGCCGTTGTTGTAGGTGAATTCTACCAACGGCAGGTAATCTTCCCATTTTCTGGGTTGATGCATTACATGCATCCTTAAAATATCCTCCAATATTTGATTCACTCTTTCTATCTCTCCATCAGTTTGAGGGTGATAGGCGGTGCTAAACAACAATTTGGTTTCTAAACCAACCATCAGTGATTTCCAAAAACTGGAAGTAAATTTTGTGTCTCTGTCAAACACTATCTCTTTCGGCATATCGTGCAGTCTAAATACCTCTTTCATGAATACCTGGGCGATATATATCGCCTTCTAGGATGATTTTACGAGGATGAAATGAGCATACTTGCTTAGTTTATCCACCAATACCATAATGGCGTCATTTTGTTTGGTTGAAGTTGGCAATCCAGTGATAAAATCCATGGAGATGGTTTCCTATTTCCATTATGGGATGGGTAAAGGTTGCAATAGTCCTGCTGGGTGTCGATGTTCTGCTTTAATTTGTTGGCACTCTATGCATCGAGCCAAATATTTGGTTGTGTATTTCTTCAATCCAAGCCAATAAAATTGTTTTCGGGTGGAAGTGATCATTTTATGGTATCCTGGGTGACCAGTATATCGTCTTTTATGTAGTTCATCCATAATGAACCTCTTCAAGTCATCACAATTTGGAATGTACATTCTATCTCTGTATGTGAGCAGACCTCCTTCGGTCATCTAGTAGCCTTCATATTTTAATCCAGTGGGTTCTTGCTGTAGGTACAGGGTCACAGTCTGAACAAAGGGATCTATCTCTTGTGAATTTCTGACTCTGTTCTTGACATCTTTCTCATAGGTACTCACTGCTGCCAAGTGAATTGTTTTCATGCTTCTGCTAAGGGCATCGGCCACCCAATTTTCTTTCCCTTTAATGTGTTTGATTTCAAAATCAAATTCTCTAAGGAGGGCCATCCATCTAACTTGTCTGGCATTGAGCTTTGGTTGGTCAAACAAATATCGCAATCCACAGTGATCTGTCATAAATACAAATTTTCTTCCCAAGAGGTAATGCCTCCACATTTTCAAGGCATGCTCTATGGAAGCCAGTTCTAGATCATGAGTCACATAGTTGACTTCATGTTCGTTCAATTTTCGAGATTCATAGTAGATCACACTTCCTTTCTGCATAAGGACTCCTTTGAGTCCTTCCTTACAGGCATCTGTGCACACAAGGAAGTCAGCTTATGGGTCAGCGATTTTCAACATGGGTGCATGGGTCAGTAGATGTTTCAGGGTTTGGAATCTTTCTTCACATTTCTGTGTCCACAGGAATTTTGTCCCCTTCTTCTGGAGGGCAGTGATTGGACAACCAATCTTGGAGAATCCTTTTATGAATCTCCTATAGTATCCTGCTAATCCCATAAAGGATTTGATTTCTGAAACATCCTTTGGGGTAGGCCATTCCATCATAGACCTGATCTTGTCAGGATCTACTGCTATCCCTTCCTTGGACATAACATGTCCCAAGTAATGTATTTGCTTCTGGATGAAGTCACATTTGCTGAGTTTAACATAGATTTGATGCTTTCTTATCACTTGCAACACAAGTCTAAGATGCTCTTCATGCTATTATCTATTCTTAGAGTAGATTAATATGTCATCAATAGAAACTAGTACAAATTTATCTAAAAATTTACTGAGTGCATTGTTCATTAAGCACATGAAAGTGGTAGGGGCATTGGTTAACCCAAATGGCACTACCACAAACTCATAGTGACCATACTGTGTCCGGAAAGAGGTTTTATGGATGTCTTCACCCTTGATTCAGACTTGATGGTATCCCAACCTCAAGTCAATCTTTGAGAAAATAGATGCACCTCCCAACTGATCGAATAGATCATCGATCCTAGGCAAGGGGTACTTGTTCTTTATGGTTACTTTATCGAGTTGTCTATAATATATACACAGTCTAAGGGTTCCATCCTTCTTTTTCACAAATAGGATTGGTACTCCCCATGGGGACACACTGGGTCGAATATAACCCTTATCCATCATTTCTTTCAATTGCAATTTGAGTTCAACTAACTCAGGTGTGCTCATCTGGTAGGGTGTCTTAGACACCGACACCGCTCCTAGTGTGAGATCTATCGAGAAGTCAATGTTTCTTCTCAGAGGTAGACCCGGTACCTCTTTCAAAAACACATCTCTGTATTCTCTTAGAAAAGGGTGATCATTAGGGTTTGGTTTATCACCTTCGATTGTTTTCAACACCTATATTGCATATAGGGGACATCCTTTTCGGTAATACTTTCTCATTTGCAGGGCTGATATTTGCCTCACCGAGACAGGTTTTCGGATCCCTTGAAGGGTTATCCTTTTTCCTTCTTTACTCACACATTATGAGGTTTTATGGTAACAGTCCAGTCTATCTTTATGGGCGACCAGCCAGTCCATACCAATCAACAGATCGTATGATCCCAGGGGTAATATGTTAAGGGTTTCTTGGGTGGGGAATTCACCCAACATTAATTGGCAGGCTGGTATGACCTCTGTTACCCTTCTTCTAGTGCTAGTGGCTAACTGTACCAACCATGGCTTGGTTTTTTTTTTTGGCTATAGTTTACACTTATCAATAGCTCTAGGGGCTATATAACTCAAATTTGAGCCAGGTTCAATCAAAACAGACACCAGATGGTTGAAAATCATACCTTCTATTTCCACCACTGAAGCTTGGTGGTTAGCTTGGTTATTATCCAAGGCTGCATAAATTTGCGGCACACTCCCTACCACATCATTGACTATGGTAGCCTCCTGAATGTTATAAACTTTTCGACTATTCTGTTGTTGGTGTGGACAGTCTCTCAGGAGATGCTCTTCTCCACAACCCCAACATTTCAAAGATTCTCTCCTTGGGTTATCAGTCTTTACTAGTATAGTTCTAGAAGTTTTATTTCTGTCTGATGAGGGAAAGTTTTGCTGGAGTACACTCCGGGCTAGAAGGTTCATTTTGGGGTTCTTCTTGTATTTTTTAAATCCTGAGGATTTGATCCCCTTTTTCTGAAATCTCGAACCACTCTTTTGTTTCCAGTCTCCACGAGACTCTGCTCGATGTCCATATTGTTCATGACAATGTGTTTCCTTTCGAATAGTGTCTTCTAAGGTCTTTGGCTCATCAAATTCAATTCAGTTCCGTTATTCCTTGGGTAGCCCACTGATGAAGTGTTTCACCTTCACCTTCTCTGCTTTAATGTAGGGTACATATCTCAATAAGTCGAGGAATTTGCTGACATATTCCTCTATAGTGAGTTGCCCCAGTTTGAGTTCATAAAACTCTTTAGCCTTCTCGTCGAAATATTTTTCTGATAGATACTTCTTCCATAAGTATTTCTCAAACTGTTTCCAGGACAGGTCCTCCTCACGGACCTCTTTCATATTCTTAAGATCTTCCCACCAGATGGAATCTTTTCCATTCAAATTGAAAGTGGCCACTCGGGCCTTCAAATTCTCTGAAAAATCATGGACTCTGAAATATTTCTTCAGTCCAAGTAGCAAGGCCTCTGCTTCCTCTCCCTTCTTTATCTCACCATCGAAGGAGGGAGGTTTGGCCTTTCTGAATTCCTCAAATTTATGACCCTTGGAAGTCTTTTGCTTCTTTTGTTTTCTTCGAGAATAGGAACCAGTCCTACTTCTAGAAGATCCTTATGAATTTCCAGCTTCCTTCTCAGAGGAATCATCTGGCACTGGTCCCTTACCTCTAGGGTGTACCTTCCTTGAGGTGCTCCTCTCAGTATGGCCACTGATATGACCATGTTTCTGCATTTGTTGCTATAGGTCGGATAAGCTCTGTAGTAAAACTGCATTAATTTTAGTTTTATTTTCTTGTTCTTTCATCATCCTTTCATTGTCGGCATTGTAGCTTTGCAATTCAACCATGAGACTCCTCATAGTCTCAGCTAGATCTGGAGGGGTTCCTATTTCTCTTCTTTCATCAGACTCTTCATCTCTATTGTGGGAGCCTTCTCCCATCTCTTGGTGAGTCACCATTCTCTGCATATATAAATTCCCGTGGCTGACCGTCTGCTTGGGTGAAAATAAAAACATTGGTTATTAGTCAAGAGTTAGATATATTTTTATAATTGTGCATAAATTCATAACTTTTTCACATGCATACACTGTCGGGTTCTTGTTTCCAAGTTTTGATCCGGGATAAGAGAGTTAAGTTAGGGGGGCTACTCCTCTTAGGAGTGCTTCGAACAAATCTTATGCACAACTCGTCCATGAGCCCAATCAGGCCGAGTGTTGTCACCATGCTCTGATACCACTTTGTCACACACCCACTACCATAATCAAATTTTCATTGATTTCTACATAATCAGAGCCCCTGAAATATCTACGGAGGCCTAGAGTAAGCTATCTCTTTCTCTCTCTCTTCTCCCTTGTGATTGCGGGTCATGATCACAGGTCAAATAATCATCGTGCCTCTTTGTATTTCGCACCTCAACGCTACAGGGATGTCGAATTATTCGACTCTGCAATCGTCGAACCCCGGCAGGGTTAGTGACTGGCCAATAGGGACGAATCCCTACAGGGTTAGCAAATGGCCATTAAGAATGGCCCTTTCATGTGGTTGGGTAGAGTACAGGTGGCGATATGGGAAACATGACATGGTGGGCAACGTGACAAGAGACGATTCCCACTTCACATGCCACACCATTTAGGACCCCTCCCCCATTAAAGGCAGAATGGAAAGGGGGCTTCGGAATGAAGCCTCAGCTGTAGATCTGGGTGGGTGGAATTTGGTCGTCCAGATCTGCTCGCCACTTACCCAAAGGGGCATTCATGCACCAACTTAAATTTGACATCTCTTCCTCACATCTGACGGTCGTTATAGACCATGAGATCCTTCGAAAGAATCTCGTTCGTTCATCGAGACTTAACCACATGCTAACATATCGATATTTATAAGTCTATATTTTAGGGTTTGAGAGCACGAGGGAACATGCCCTTCGGTATCCCGAGTGCTGAAACACCGAAGTGCCAAGCAAGCCTAAATCGGTGATTATACCCTTGGGTTGTACCTTGGTCAATACGATCTCTTCCCACATGACCACACTCTCTCTTCCATTGGGATTTATCAAGGTGAGAGCCCGACCTCTTGTCAACGGAACTCCCAAATCCCCGATCCCTGAATTCCCAAAATGGGTAATCTCTCGACACGTAGCCTCCTGAAATCGGTCGGTCTACGACTGCTTCGGGGTTTCCACCATGGAACATCCCGATCTCTCGTCAATGGAACTTCCGAGTTCTCGATTCCTGATTTCCTGAAATGGGAAATCTCACGACACTTGGCCTCCTTTAATAGTATGACCCAAATATACTTCGGGGTTTCTACCATGGAATGCCCCAATCTTTCATCACCAGAACTCCTGAGTTCCCAATTTCTGATTTCCCGAAATGGGAAATCTCACGACACGTGGCCTCCTTTAATCGGACGGTCCAGATCTATTTTGGGGCTTTCACCCTTATTCACTGGGGGTTTAACCCTCAGGTATCTCCTGATAGATCCAATGGATGTCGGGTTTTCCAGCTGAGATCTGACGGCTCATACAGGTTCCTAACTTGTGCATTCTCTCACGACTTCCTGGACGTGGAAAAATCAATGGTCCAGATGTTCTCATGGACCTTGGGGATCTACGATCGCGATCTCTTCACTACCCACGAAGACACAAAAATACAAAGTGGTAAGGAATTTAACCCCCTACTTTCTTCTACCAATCTAACGATCATGGGTGACCACAGATTTCCCGACGGGATCTCGTCCATCGATCAACACCTATTCAGGGTTAAGACGCTTAACACTCCAGTTTCTTCTTTCAATCTGACGGCCATGAGTGACCACCGATCTCCCGATGGGATCTCGTCCATCAATTCAATACTTATCAGGGATTTCTTAAGGCCTTGTGGCTTCATGTCCTTTTTCCAGGTTCTTGATGGGCTTTTTCAAGAAGGGTATCTCTATGGGGAGGTTTACCTAGGGTACTATCTGAGGTAGATAAGGGTATCTCTCTCCCGAGAACCAGGCATAAAGTCTGAATTAGATCATTATGCATATAAATAATGATTTAAGAGAACATAAGCCACACGTAGTCTTTCCATTATAAACATACAACTACCAGTACTGATCAAAACATCATACAAACATTCTTATAATGAAATCATTCACAATTTCAGAGCTTATGATCATAAATGTCAGCATACATATATTTCAAGATGCCAAAGGCAAAACACTTATCAGAAAGTAACACCAGGGGTTATGCAACTACTGAGAGGGGTGCTCATTTCCACCCAACCATAGGCTCAGCGACTCTTAGCAGATTTACCACTAGCCACCCCCGAGCTGAGACCACAATGCTGTGAGAGTGTATCTCTATTTTTCCAGTGACCAGGAGTGAAGGTTACTCTCCTTCCTCTTAGCTATCACCCACTCTTCATATCGCCAGAGCTCTCTTTCTCCCCTCATGTCTGCCTCCAATCGCTTCTCCCCCACGCCTTATCCTCTTGCAAGGTTGTGTGTAGCGCGATTTCCATCGCACTGGTCAATCCTGACGGCTCTATGGATGGGCGGTTCATCTCCCCATCCCTCATTAATTCCTAAGGATCCATCTACCTACCAGCCTGTGAGACATTTAATTAGAAGCCAGGGAGCCTCTTTTGGTTCTCCGGGCCAGTGGAGTCCAAATACGGTATTGATTTTCGGTGGAAGTTAATGCCACCTTTCCAGGTGCCTTCCACCGCCTTTCTGTAGCCATCATGGTCTCTTTTTCAGCATATCCCCTCTCAGCAGTCCTTCAATATAAATTCATAATATTATTCACATTCATCAACCCTTTCCACAAGGTCCATTCACATCACATATTCACATTTCTAAGTTTTCCACAGTTCTTGGCTAGTCCAGTTATTTTTACAAACTGGGGGAAACAGGGTGTTACAACCAATCCCATCCTCAACAACATAAATGGGGTGATTTCTTGGGTTCTGATAATCACTAACTATGTAGGCTAACCTTACCTCTCTTTATAGCTTCATGTTCTCACCACCAAACACATGAATGGTGGCATATGTGAGGTCCATTTACAATGATCCTCTAACCTTCTTAGCCCAGGTTTTGGATAATAGCATGACAAACTTTGGGGGGATGTCGTCCACCACAATGTCCATCACTACACTCTTCATGGGTAATTGTGCTAGAGAAACCAACATATCCTTTATCAATCCCAGACATTTTACTTTTTCAAAATCAAAGGAGTACAGGTCTTGGTAAGTCTTGGTAATCTCCAGACCTAGTTAATCCATAACAACTTTGGGCATGACATTGTGAGAGGATCATGAGTCCATAAGACAATTGTGCAGGATATTGTCATGGACAATCAAATATATATAGAAAGTAGGAGAAGTAGCAGAGCCATCCTCAATGTGTGGACCCATAATAATGGTTGGGTTTTCATCCTGTAGACTAATGACATCGGGAGATACACTAGAAGGAGTTGTTGCAGAAATTTCATGATGGATTTATAGAAAGCTTTCTTTTTTAACAATTTTTTCAAAGGGACATGAATCTTTATTTTTATCAACTCATGTGTTGACCCTTGACCAAGTTTTGAAGTTACTTGGTCATATTTGACCATTTTTGGGACTTCGACAACCTGTCAAATATGGAGTGCCAGACGAAGCAGAGATCAAGGGATCTCAGCCCACTTTTGGGTCCCTTTTTGGGTTTTGGGAATATGTAATGGGAAAGGGATGTCGACCCATGATTTTACCCATGCTTAGGCCCATTTTGTATGTATAAATAGACATATAGGCATATAATAGAAGGAGAAGGATTGTATTGTATCTATGTGATATAGGCTAAGTGCTAAGAAGGGATCTGTGTGATCGAGAGATTTGTGCATTCTGTATAGACCTACAGAGATTAGTGCAAGTCTCGGTGTGAAGACATAGAAGGCTTTGTGATGAAAGGCAAGGAAGAATGATCTAATGGGCTACGTAGATCTTCTATCCCATGAGAAGTAAGGGTTCCAATGGCTTTGTGCTTGTAACCAGTTGGCCAATGATAATATAGAAGACGAGTTGGTGGACGTAGCCCCAGGGTGGGGGTGAACCACGTAAATATGTGTGTTATGCTTTGTGCCTTGACTTTTTGTGCTTATATATGCTTTTGCTAAGTGCCTTGATATATTTAGATGTATATATTTATTCTTTGTTCTCATTAGATAGGTATGCATAGTAGATATGATATGTATGAAGATACTTAGTGATGAACTACTAGATTTGACCCGTTTACTGTTGCTAAGTGCTAAGTTACCTTAGATCTAAGTGACTACTATGATGCTCTGTGCTATCTGCGAAGTATAATAAAGACTGAATATTGATGAATAATCAATGCTAAGTGATCTATAAGAGATATAATCATAGATCTGTGTCCTAGCTAAGGTTGCATACATTTGAGTCCTGCAACCATTCCTGCCTCTACCTCGGGTGAGAATTCATCTTCTTCGCAGGTGTTGTTGAAAGGGTCGATGGTTAGGGCTTTGTTGGTGTGCTCTTGTAGTGTTGAAACCTAGGTCTTACCCTATGCCAACAAATGGTTCTGTTTTCGAAACCTAAAACTGTGATTTCTGAGAACTGAGGAAGAAGAAGCTTTGTGCAATGATTCATCCTAAAACTATGGAAGCTCTGTGCGTGGATCCATACCCTAGTGCGCAGTAATCCATTTGATCTAAAAATATATGTGCTAAATAAAGGAAGGACTGATCTCAAGAAAATAAGCAAGATCTGAATGCTTTTTTCTCTAAGAAAGGTAAAAGTTGAAGTTTCTGAAGAAGAGAGGTTAGATATGTAGAAATAAGTAAGATCTGTAAACTCTGTGCTCTAATAAAGGTAAGAATAGTTAAAAGGTCTTAGATATGGAAGTTGTGTTCTCTATAGAAGTAAAATAAGTGAATTGTTTTGTTTCTAGAGTATGGATCTAGGTATGTTTGATAGATTCTGTCCTAGCTTGAAAACTAGGTCTCTAATAGATGAAAGAAAGCTTGATATGAATAGATCTGATAAGAATAGTGATAGATATGTTATACCTATGCATAGAAATAATGTTTGGACTAACAAATGGATGCAGGATCCTAGAAAGAATTTTTTGCAGACTAGCTACCATGATCCTAGTGCACAGTATAGAAGAAGTTAGGGATCATTTAAAAGGAAGAGAGGATTAACCTTATATTATAGTTGCATAAGACTAGGATATCTAGCTAAGGAATTCCCTGGTGGAATACCTAGTTTTCATTGTTGCAAAGCTTTGGACCATGAAGTATTGGATTGCCCTAGAATGATTACTGAGCTCAAAAGAATGAATCTGAATGAAGAAAACCCTAAGGAAGATCCAGAAATAGTAGAACCCCAACAAGAATCAAAGAAGGTATTGTTGCATATGAAAGACACATTGAATGATCATCGACAAGTTAAGCTACCAGATATCTTTAAAGAAAAAGAATGCATTGAAGCAAGAATAGGAGACTTCGATATTGACTGTGTCCTTGATGAAGAAACACCAGTGAACATTATGCCAGAAAGAACTTGGGAAGCCATAGGGAAACCTGATATGACCCCTTCATTAGGAGGAATAGGACTATTCTGAGGAAAAATGGTGAACCTATGTGGAAGGCTCACTTAGATATCTATGAATGTCAATGGAACTTCGACAGAAGAAGATTTTGAGATTATCAAGTTTATTGAGGATCGTACCCCATTTACTATGTTACCTGGAAAACCTTGGATTGAGAGAGATCAAGCCAGAAAGAAGGAAGAATAAAAGGTATTACAACAATAGAGACAAGAGCTAAAACATTTCATGACTAGAAGGATCGTGCAGTTGATTGAAGAGTAGGAGAACAAATTGAAGCTACTTGACACTAGTAGCCCATATATAGAATAAGTACTATGCCCGAGTCTTTGGAAATAATCTTAGCAGCATGAAGTGACTATGTCCAAGGAAAATAATAATGAGAATGAGAAAAGAACCACCGAGACAATGCTCACGGGGAAGAAGGCTAGAAAGATGAGTAAGCAGAAGGCTAAGATTGAAAGGTTACAATAGGTTCTCGAGGGTACCTCGCAGAAAGAAAACTTGCAAAATTTGAACTTTGCTGAGATATCAGAACATTGACATAGGCCACTTCACCATGGAAAATCAATATAGCCATTAGAGGCTGATATACCCATTCGACTGCTTCTCTAAATGGATTGAAAAGCATTGATGTCTCATCACTAGAACATCAGACCACGCCATAACGGACAAAACATGAATTAATGAGGCTCATACCCATTGCAAAGAAAACCATTTCCAAGATCGCCTATTTATCTCATCGCGCCATGACCGAAGAACACTTTTTCCAACTGCAAATTTGAATCCCATAGACTAGAAAGTGTATACAGTGATCATCGTGCCCTCGTTGTTCATTCCTAAGTAGTGTCTGAGATCATTGTGACCCCGATAATTTATCCCAAGAACGTATGTCCGAAGAGCTTAGCATACTTGAAGAATCTATGAAGGAAGTACTCGTTGATATCAGGACTGAGAAAATCATGTCAGAAAGAAGGATGTTTGTAGGTTTTAAAGAATCATCAACAGGAGGAGTCCAAGCTTCCCCATCGACTGCGTGTGGAGCAGAAACTTCCAGAATTGTGACATAGACAAGAATGAAGCATAGAGATGACATTGCAAACACCAAGCTGATTTTGATCATTCTACCTACCTACCTACCCCCTCTAAGCAGCACCATCAATTGAGATAGCATGCCCAAAGATTTTGAATATGCTTTGGTCATGGTGTACCTCCCTAAAGGGATACGGATAGTTCAAACTGACCAGGATAAGCTCGCAGCGTTGAAGTTCAGTGACTTCAACCTTGGCGACAGGAAGGCTTACAGCATGCTCACCCCGCATAAGTACCTGACCAAGACTAAAGGAAAAAGTTTGAATATTATCCTGTAGCCATGGACCTAGAACCTTGCAAAGTCCACACTACTCAATGTGATGAAGATCTCGCACTTCAAGCAACAACAAGAGGTGAATGCATGTGTAAAGTTACTACTATCATGCTATCACAGAGGTTACTTATGGTTGAAGCATTGCATCACTGTGGATCCGACCTTGATCAATCAGATCACAGGGCTGATCATGCAGGGCCCTGACCCATAGGATTTTTACCTTGGAAAGACCTTAGATTGAGCATTATCATAGAGAATCAAAGAGACTTGTGGCGATGTCGATAAGGGCACATGAGGTTACAAGGTAACCTCTATCTAGAATGGCACAGTACGCCTCACATGTCAGTTGATTGCATGCAATATACTTCACAAAAATCAGCCCACCCAAGTGACTGGATTCGTAGTTGATCTCACAGGAAAGTGTGCGGAGGGAATATAGATGAATTGGGCATAGTACCTTGTAAAGAAGCTGGAGCTTGATTGCAGAGAAGCACAAGACCAAGGGAATGAGTTCCACTTTAGTTGGATTCTCAACCTAATAGCATTCATTGCATGGTGTTGTTGGGAAATAATGCCCTACGGACTAGCAAACTAGGGTCAAACTTGCATGCAGATTTTGACCATAAAGAAATGACCTTTTAACCTACCACCCAAAACTTAAACCCCTCTTTCAAGACACATGCATGGAAAGGAACTACTAACCTTTTTACTGATGTTTGGTGTATATCTTCCGTTGCGCTTTGCCCGCTTACTTGCGCTGCTCCTTCCAAAGTTAACCTGCAATCAAGACAAAACACTACGCATGCATGCTATTTTTCTACTTGAGGGTTAGAAATTAAGCATAAATTACATAAATCATAGATAACTCATGCATTGGGAAGGGAAAAGTATTCTTTTATTATTTTCAAAATGAATCAACTTACAATCAAAGTCGAGACCGACCACCGCTCCTTGATCCTGATCCTGGGCTCCTCCTCTTCTTTTGTCCTCCAACTGCTTTTTGTTAATTCTCCTTAGGCTTGAGGAAAGGCTAAAGGGTTGGGACAAATGGATTTGGCAAATGGGCAGAGTTTCTTCGCTATAATTTTCCTCCTCCAAATGGTACCCCTACCCATTCTTTTATAGGCTAGAAGGATCTCGGGTTTTGGATGAACTCTCGGCCATGCATGGCCGAGAGTTTTAGTTAACTGACCCATAGCTTTTTGTCCCATCGACAACTTTCCTATTTTTGTGTTTTGTTAGGTAAACGCGGGCTGTAGTAGGCCTGCCATTGTTCACACGTGTGTAGTATTGGGTTAGGGCACATGTACCTTTACCCAAGAGGATTTTCAAAGAGGTTGTTCAGTAGATGTTTTGGCAATGAAGGGATATGAGTTGGCCTGATGCTGGGTAAGAATGTGTGGTGCAATTTAGGGTTATAATAGATGCCCCCTAATGTGTGAGGTCAGAAGAGCATCTGATGGCCGAAATACATTACCAATATTTTACCAATCTGTACTGATACGCTGAACGAGTGAGCCCAAGGATCAAGAACCAGGAGGTGCCGTCTACAAAATAACAAATGTCTCACTGAGGTGGGCATACCCATGCTCGGGATAAAATAGAACCATGGATACCAATCAAATACACTGTAGATCCATGTCAAATAACTATAAAGAGTAGCCGCGAATAATACACAACAGAGCTACATCTTGAAATCAGAAAGATATACATATAAAGTATCCATCTCCCAGAAGCTAATTTGGCCTGATGGCTATACTTCAGAGCTCAAGCAACAATCTCAAAATATTCTAAACTCGGGTAGGAGTGTAATATGAGTGTACAACTGCACTACCCAGATGTCTTCAATGGCTTGTCGGTTATGGACTTGATAATCTTGATGATCGGACTGAAGGCTTCGGTGATTTCGAACAAGGACTTGATTGGACGTTCAGGATGGCCGGGTATGCGGAAAAGAGACATATTGCAGAGGGGCCGACTCAGGATTAGTGACAAACTTCCCTTGGACAATAACACGACAAATGATAAGACTCAGGAAACATATATGTTAATCATAAGTCTATGAAGCAGGAGGCAATGCAAACTCTCCATATGTCTAGAAGAGTAACCAAATGATGGAGGAAACAACTCTATATAGCAAGGAAAAGATTCCTAAGGTTGTACTACATCCCATAATCTGATGATCAAACGAACATATGTGCTTCATCCAAGGGCAACTCATTATGCTTCCAATAAATAAAATACTTTTTCCATCCTCTTTTTGGGGTATATTTGATTTTTTTGTTCTTTTTTATAATTTTTGAAAAATAATAAAGGAATATTATGTTACAATGGAGGAATGAGTACTGCAAACATACAAGATCAAGGCACAAGGACAAGACTGATGTTCTGGGGAAATGATACTCGGGAAAAATCCTCCAGTGGCCAAAGGTGTTAAGATGCAGAAGTAAACTGTTACAAGGCTGATGGGTAAGGTATGAAAATGCGGTTGATAGAACACACAATGGTAACATCCTTCGATGTAAGTTTAACAAGCCCAGAGAAGGTAAGCTTGGTGGTTTTTCATATTTAGAGAGTATGAAAAATCATAAAAGGAAACTCCATTGGGGTACCTTTTTCGACAATAGTCTAGTCGGTTCGAAAAAGGGATAAACTAGCACCAATTAGACATCATTTCAAAACCATTTTAATGAGTGTGACAAGGACAAGATCACTCGACTATTTTTTCACTTTTAAGGAGTCTGAAAAAAGCTTAACTATGGACTCCGTCAGGAATGTTCTTCTGGACCATTTTAACGAGTGTGAAAGAATAAGGTCACTCGGCGATCTTTTCAATTTTAGGGAGTCTGAAAAGAGCTTAACTATGGACTCCGGGGGGGTTTCTTTTTCGTAAATTTAGTCTCTCAAGCCCGAAAAAGGAATAAAATTATACCTGAGGATACTCTTCTAAAGAATGGGAATTCAATAGAGTATTCTTTTGTTTGTACAGTTGACTGTCCAGACCAAAAAAGGGGTAAACTACCGCTGGACAAACGTGAATTCAAATTTCAGTTTAACGAGCGTGAAAGGTCACAAGATCGCTTGACAATCTTTTCATTTTTAGAGGGTCTGAAAAGGGCTTAAAAGGAGACCCGTTATGTTTTGGGAGTCTGGAGGGTAAGTCAAAGAGTGAAAAAGACCCATGCGAATGAGGCTCAAACTCATATCCATGAAAGACTGTATGGACTCTCGAGCCTACAGGGTTGTTAGAAACGGCATGGACACCATAATGCAACCAAGACCTACCTAGGGCATCCATGTTTTAGTAAGCTCTACCACCAAGTTGCGACACTTCTAGAGTAGATATGACGGTTCTGTGTCACAACCGGATGGGAGCGATCCTATATCATAAGAAGAAAGGAAACAAGATGCAAAAGTTGGGGTGATAGCCTAACCTATATGCTCAAGTTGATTTTTGAAAAAATAATTTTTTTATAGACCGTCAATATTTTATTTTTATTTTTCGAAACTCAAAAAAAATTGTCCCCAGACCTGATCAAATCCCTCCCATATAACTCTTGGATCACTCTAAATGGTTTTTGGTATAAATAAACTGATAAAGGGGCCCAAAAAAGTGATAAAAAGAGGCCAAAAAGTCTATAAATAGAAGCTGGCAGCTCAATATCACCATTGTTGATTTGGAAATTGACTCTCGAGCCAAAATACCCCCTTTGCCAAAGATCGTGATTCTGGGAGCTACAGTGGATGAAACAGACTTCTTCTTGGACCAATTAAGTACAAACTCCCTTGTCTAGCTATTCAATACATCCTTTGTAGCATTTAGTTGATTTTTTGGGGTGGGCATCGACCTCAAAAAGGCCGGCCCTAGGCAAACGCGGTCTGTCCAGGGACAGCCCACGGGTACCCGTGTGCAGAGCAAAGCCTGCACACAGGTACCCATGACTGTCACCTCTACAGGCCGTGTTTACTCCCCCTGCATGATGAAAAATCCAATGAAAACATGTGTTGACCCTCCTTTACCTTGTTTTGTTGGCAGGATGTATGTTCAGTGGAGGGAAAGGGAGCATGAGGCCGCCAATGAGTTAGTGGTTGCAGATCCGAATGTTGTGGTCGTGCTGACGCAGTGCGGGTTGGTAAAATTCTTTTATGTCCATTCATGCGCGCGCCACCAAGGCTACTGAATGCCTTGGTTGATTACTGGAACCCTGATGCAGAGGAATTCATGCTAGAGGGGCAATCCTTGGTGCCCACCACCGAGGATATTTACTTTTTGACTGGCCTCTCAAGGAGAGGGGAACCAGTCAACTTTCAGACGTTTCCTGCAGGGCCGAGCAAAGTCTCGGAGATGATCGATGAGTACTGTGAGGCTGGGACCGATCATAGAGGTTCATCGGTACCTGTTAGTAGGATTACCAGCCTCGCCCTACAGACTATTTTATTTCTCATTGGGCGGATTACCGGCTCAGCTGCCGTGCACCAGGATTCGCACGCACAGATGAACTGTGCGATCCAGTGCATGAATGCACAAATTTTTGATTAGAGTACCACACTGTTGGAGTGCATGAAGAGTCAATTGATAGCTTCCCGAGAATGGACACATAGGAACTTCATGTTTGGGACCATCCTGTGTTCATTCTTTTTCGAGAGAGTTTCATGTTTCAGTCCTCAGCTGACAGTACGAGGACATCTGGCCACTTTCCCCGCAGTATGCAGATGGGCAGTGTTACTGCCGCGATAGGGTGGTGGAAGGATCGTGGAGGCCTTCAACGATGAATATTTTTCTTGGTTGTCACGACAGATTCTAGCTATAGAGGACTACCCATATGCGGGGATCGACTTCTCCAGAGATCCAGAGATATCGGTGCCTCCTGGTGAGGAGCGAGAGGAGATGGGTAAGTCTCCACCTGTATAGTTTTTTTGTTTGCATATGTAATTTGTATGTCTTTTTTGATATATATATCATGTTTTTGTATACCATAGTTTTTGATGGGTGAATGTTTATTACATGCAGATGTGGGACCCGTGCGACCTGTCGACTATGCACAGAACAGGCATCGCCCATGGCCAGAAGCCGCAGCTGCCACCGCTGGAGGAGAAGTAGTAGCAGGGAACCTCCCAGCAGGAGAGGCCGAGAGGGTCCTAAGGCGAATTGAGTGGAACTTTACTGCGCTCACTTGCACAGTTCCCATGGCAGAGATAGAGGACCTACCGCCATCCATGCAGACTCATGTTGTGGGGGCACCTCAGACATGGGTCCAATTGTTTAGGCATTTAGCCCAAGCTGTACATGATTATAATAGGGCCCATAGGCCCTGAGTAGACTTTAGACTTTTATGTGCCACGAGCACTGATATGTATATATTTTTTTAGGGCATAAGCCCAGTGACTCATTACTGTTCCCACTTTTGAGGCGCTTGCGCCCATCTCTGTACTCTGAGGATTTTATGATGTCTATATATGGTTTTTTTATCTCTTTTTGTGTCTTATGGATTATGTGTGCAACAATGTATTTACATGTTTATGTCCATGATCTTTTTATATGTGGGCAAGATGCCAATCTAAAATGTGATTAGCTAGAGTATTTGTGATTTGGTTTAATCTCCTAGGAACATGAAAATATGTAATGTAATCAAAGTTGCGTTCTAAGAGACGTACCCTAAGGACTCGTCAGTGTAAGGTTGGATCATGAACTCGGTATATTCTGTTTAGCAGCGACATAAACAGTTGAGCGTCTAGATAGACCCAGAGATGAGAGATACCCAATGACAATGCGTCACGAAGCAACTCAATAACTGCACTATACTCGGCAACATTATTTGTGGTGTCACCTAAGCATATACCTCCGGAAGATAACAACTGACCCTATGGTGTAAATATTACCCAAGTTGCGGAGGCAAGCCTCCGCGTGTGTTGACTAGCACCATCCGCATACCCAACGAACACCTCAGACTCACTTGACATCTTCCATATTGATGAAAGATAACATCAATGACAAGTCCATAACACTTTTTAAAAGAAACATAAAAAGGTAATAGTACAAAGACTATACATATGTTACAAAAAGTTACCCACAGTGAACGTTCTATGAGTAATACTTCTTGAGGTAGAGCCCATTTCTAGGCTCTGCCAAAGCATTCCCTTCAAAATCGACCAAATGATTAGTGCCCTTTTTAATACCTCTTTGATAATGAAGGGTCCGAACCACATGGGTTTAAACTTTCCTGCCCCCAGGGGGTCCTTGTCTTGGTCATAGACCAGGACAAGGTCGCCCTCAGAAAAAATCCGAGGATGAACGGACCTATCATATTGACACTTGACCTTATGTTTATGAGCCTCGTTGGCCAAAGCCGCATCGCGACGCTGCTCATCAAGCTGCTCAAGGTGTACTAACCACTCTTCAAGTGGATAAGTGTCTGGCAATAACTGTACTGCCAATTTCAGAGATGGGATTTGACATTTGATGGGAAAGACTGCCTCCAGCCCGTAAATGAGTTGGAAAGGTGAGAAACCAGTTGCAGTCTTAACTCATGTTCGGTAAGCCCATAATGCCGAGTATAACATCAAATGCCAGTTTGACTTGGCCGAGTTGATAGTTCACTGTAGAATTATCTTAAGAGTTTTGTGCTTACACCTACCCATTGGCTTGGGGGTAGTAAGGTGATGAATTTTTTTGCCATAACCCAAGATTTGACATTAACTCAGTCATCATTTGATTCTGAAAGTGACTGCCATGATCAGTGACAATCTCTCTCGAGATGCTAAACCGTGCTATAATCTAGTTGAATAAGAAGAGAGCTACAGTCTCTCCATCATCTTTAAACATTGGCATAGCTTCGAACCACTTAGTGAAGTAGTCGACAACTACGATGATATAGAAGTGCCCCCTTGCTGACGGGGGATTGCATGTAGTGTAATCAATCCCCCACTTCGTGAAGGGACCAACTGTGATGACAGGAAACATAGGAGCTGGATGTGCCCTCATCTTTCGAGAGAAGATTTGGCACAGATGGCACTTCTTGACCGACTCGATACAATATTTGATAAGTGTGGGCCAGAAGTAACCTGCTCGTAAAATATTTTGGGCTGTTTCCAACCCAGATAAGTGACCACCACAAGCTCTTGTATGACAATCGTTGAGCACTATGACGACCTCCTCATGAGTGAGACATCGACGCAAGACGCAGTCTACACCTCTCCGATACAACGTATCATCGAGTATGAGATAGTTCTTAGCCTGATGGTGTATCCGCCGATGCTCATCACGAGAAGTAGAGGTGGGGCAATTCAAAGTCTGGAGATAGATCAGTATATCTCCGTACCAGGGGTCTGAAGATTCAATCAAAAACATATCCCCCCGGATAGGCGAGTCCTCAGGCACAACGTCACCTGACTCAATCGGAAGCTCCGAAATAAGTTCTGCGAAGACCAATGACTTCTTGGACTTTGTTGAAACGAAGTCTAAGTCAAATTATTGGAGGATGACCATCCATCTACTGATTTTCCCGCCGATAACTCATCGTGTCAACATGTACTGGAATGGATTTACGACAACAATGATGGTAGTCTTGCAAAACAGAAGATAGTGACGGAACCATTGAACAGCATGAACTGCTGCCAATGCAAGTTTTTCGAGATGGGAATAATTAATTTTCAGTCCTACGAGGCCTCGTCTCAAGTAATAGATCACATATTCTGAAAACGAATCATCTTCCTGAACTAAAACCATGCCTATGGTTGACTCTGCGGCAGCCAGATATAATAAGAAATATTTGTTATAATTAGGTGGCCATAGCAGAGGTGTGGTTGTGAGGGCGTGTTTTAATGCATCGAAAGAGCATTGAGTGGCTTCATCCCAGAAAAAGGGAACATATTTCTTCAGTAAACACATAAATCCCTTGGTGATTTCGGCATAGTTGGCGATGAAGAGTCGTAAGAAGTTCTCCTTGCCTTGAAGACTTTGAAGTTGTAAGATTGTGCATGGGGGGGGAAACTAGATTATTGCCTCCACCTTAAGAGGATCCACCATGATCCCTGTTGTTGATACGATGAAACCTAACAAACGTATTGACGTGACGCAAAAGTTGCACTTGTTGGGATTCAAGCGAATCCTAAAGTAGTGACAGCGTTCAAAGATTACTCTGAGGTGCGTAGGATGATCCTTTTTCTTGTGAGAACGTGATGCTATATCATCTATATAGGCCTTGACTATATGTTTGAGGTCATGAAATGCAAAAGACATGGCCTGCTGGAAGGTGGCTCCAACATTTTTAAGGCCAAAAGGCATCTTGCAATAGGCGAATGTACCCCACGGAAAAATGAATGCCATTTTGTGTTGGTCTTCAGGCTTGATTTGAATTTGGTTATAGCCCGAAAAACCATCAATGAATGAAAAGGATTCACAACCGGAACATTCATCAATGATCTAGTCGATGAATGGGGTTGGATAATTATCTTTTGTACATGCCTTGTTCAAATCACGGAAATCGGTACATACACGAATCGTGCCTTTTTTTTTATTGACCGACATGGGGTTTGACACCCATTGAGTCAAATGAATAGGGTAAATGAACCCTGCCTTGAGCAATTTCTCAACCTCAATCTTCATGACTGCTGCTTTCTTAGGATTAACCAACATGCTAACGACATAACGCAAGTCGAAGCACCCTCGTTGACCACTGTGCAAAAAATATTCCATGTAAAAGTTTTCGTGGGATGAGCCACTACTATCTGAAACATGACATGGTAAGGCAGATGAGGTTTCAAGTCGGTCATATCTAACATGATGGTACCCGGGTTACAAGTCTCAGTAGAGCCTAAATCAGTCAACAAGGATTTCCTTTGAGCAGGGTAGCTTTGGAGGACCTCCAAATCAGACATCGCACAAGGGGTTTGTGATAAATATTCCACCACAGAGTAATTCTGGGCGGCCCTTGCGTTTGGGTTGTGAGAAGCTTTCTTAAATGCACCCTTTGAAATGTGTGTCATTGTTTCACCCAATGTCTTCTCAATCTGTAGAGGAAGAGATGGAATCTCAGCTTCTTTACCCTTCTCAGAGGCACTTGGTTTACTATAGTCGTGCACTCTAATCGTTATTAAAGCATCACCCCTAACCATATATATGTTCGTAGACGAGAAATTGTTTGGAGGAGGGCAGGTTTCCTAGCTGCCCCCTTCGGCACTTGTAGAGGCTTGAGTTAAATTTTTCCCATGCTGAAAGGGATTAGTCAACATGGATTGTTGTTGTTGTGTGACAAACTTTTGGGCCTCTGCAAGTCGAGGACATAGATGGGTTGGGTGGTCTTTCGCACACAAGTTGCATAGATACCTCACCTTTCGTTTTTTTGTGGTGCCCTCGCCAGCAATATCAGTGGGTTTTTTATCCCCGTTACCCTTCTTGCGTTGTTTTTTCTTCCCTTCAAGTTGTTGGGTGGCCTTTGGGTTAGTCATCTGCACGGAGTGTACTTGCAAGATACCAGATATATAAAATATGCAGAACAGAAACGAAATGCTAGAAATAACAGAATAACAGTGAAATATCCAGCATAATCTTCACAATACACAGAAATGATATACGAAATAGCAACAGAAATAGCACTTGAA
>ML779182.1:1012203-1034664 GCA_009831015.1 Picea engelmannii | reverse complement strand
ATATATATATATATATATATATATATATATATTTTATTTAAGTGCTAAATGAAGCAACAAAGGGAAAATGTCGACAAGCACAAAACCAAGAAAGACAAATTCTAGATTAAAGCGCAGATCGCAAAGAATCAAAGCAAAGACACACAATGGCAATAAAAAAATCACAAATTCTTCCACTTGTCTAAAAAACATAAAACAACTTTATTTTATTTATTTATTTATTTATTTTTATCAAATATCAACTAAGAAAAAATAGGCTAAGGGTAAGAGGCCCTAACCTATGGACTGTGCAACCCTAGACTCAAACCCCTGAGAGGAACACTTCTCACCACAGGAGGGGATGATTTCCCCACCCCAATTGAAAAGCAACCTGTCAAGCACACCTCTGTCACTGAAATAACACGCGTGCAAACACGTGCTGAGCTACCACAGAGTGCGTGTACCCATGAGCTGCACTTGCACAGGCCACGTGTATGTATAAACTCTAAGACAAAAATGACACAGGAATCCTAGGCCAAGAAAATGCCTCTGGTATTGATAACTAGGGTCTCCTGAAGGCTTGGATGCTTCTTCTTAATATAAAAGAAAAATAATTACAAGGAAAAACATAACGCAATAAAGCAAATTGAGACAAGACTGTGAACCAGCAAGACTCAGACAGGATCCAGAAAGCCCCCTGAGAATGTATAATTCTGACAGGAAAGAAGAGGAATGCCTCTCAAGCTCTCTGACTCCTACACGCTACTGAAACCTCTACAAAAATCATTCACACACGAGCTATAGAAGGTTAGGGAGCGGGCACATGCGTGCAGGCCTTCTGCACGCCGCGTGTACCTCTATGTGTCTCAAAAATTACCATTATGCAACAGTTAGGGAAAAACTGGTATAAATAACCAGGCTCCCTGCTAGCTCAAGCCTTACTGAAAAAGACAGGCAAAGAAACAGAAAATCTAATCTCTTAAACTACCCAAAAACTCAACTAAATTCGGAAACCCTAAAGACTATCTTCCCCAGTATGGTTGCCAATTCTGTTGTTGGGAAATAATACCCTATGGACTAGCAAACTAGGGTCAAACTTGCATGTAGATTTTGATCGTAAAGAAATGACCTTTTAACCTACCACCCAAAACTTAAACCCCTCTTTCAAGACACATGCATGGAAAGGAACTACTAACCTTTTTACTGATGTTTAGTGTAGATCCTCCGTTGCACTTTGCCCGCTTACTTGTGCTACTCCTTCCAAAGTTAACCTGCAATAAAGACAAAACACTACGCATGCATGCTATTTTTCTATTTGAGGGTTAGAAATTAAGCATAAATTACATAAATCATAGATAACTCATGCATTGGGACGGGAAAAGTATTCTTTTATTATTTTCAAAATGAATCAACTTGCAATCAAAGTCGAGACTGGCCACTACTCCTTGATCCTGATCCTGGGCTCCTTCTCTTCTTTTGTCATCCAACTGCTTTGCGTTAATTATCCTTAGGCTTGAGGAAAGGCTAAAGGGTTGGGATAAATGGATTTGGCAAATGGGCAGAGTTTCTTCGCTATAATTTTCCTCCTCCAAATGGTACCCCTACCCCTTCTTTTATAGTCTAGAAGGAGCTAGGGTTTTGGACGAACTCTCGGCCATGCATGGCTGGGAGTTTCAGTTAACTGACCCATATCTTTTTGTCCCATCAACAACTTTCCTATTTTTGTGTTTTGTTAGGTAAATGTGGGATGCAGTAGGCCTGCCAACGTTCACATGCATGCAGTAGTGGGTTAGGGCACGTGTACCTTTACCCAAGAGGATTTTCAAATAGGTTGTTCAGCAGATGTTTTGGCAATGAAGGGATATGAGTTGACCTGATGCCAGGTAAGCATCTGTGGTGCAATTTAGGGTTATAACACATGGGAAATGCCAGAAGGTGCGACCTTCCCCGACATCGAGCCCTTCAAACCTCTAGCCATGAAGTTTTGTATGCTATGGTACTCTAATGATATGAAAAAGAAGTGGAAGTCCAATTTTGTCTTCCATACGTACTACAACCAGTTGAAGCAAGCCATCCAGTTTGAGCCCTGGATGACCCCAAATACCCTCCATAGGTTTCAACCCTTAATGAAGTTCAATGCAGACCGTCGCTTCATTTATATAACAACATGCAATGATGAGAAAAAGAATCATTTGTAGTCATATTACAAGATAACATACGAAGACTTAGAGGAAATCACTAAGGAATGGTCAGCAAACCTCCTTATTCTAGCCAACCTTGCAGATTTGTCTGATGTAGATAGCCCAGAAGCTTCACAGGATACACCCAGGATAACCAAGATGAAGAAGCCTAAAGAGTTTCATGATGTAGACAACACATCTGTGAGGACTGCATCCATTTCATTAGATGAAGGGGGTGATGGTGAAGATATTGAAGGTGCAGAAATTGAACAAAAAAAAGATGAAGTACTACCACTTAGGGACGAAGAGGACTCGACAAAGAAAAGGAAGGTTTTGCCTCTGAAATCTTCCTCTCGGAAGAAACCTAGAACCCCTGTAACCAAGATGCAGACTAACCTCACATTGGATGATTTTAATTTCATCATCACAGTTGTGAATGATGCTTTAGAGGAGTTATTAGAGAAGTAGGAGAATAATTATAATTGCATCGAGATTGAACTCCAAGGAGTGCAGCAGGCACTCCAGTCTAGCCACGTAATTTCCACTGTGCCTCTGACAGTAGGAACAATAGAAATAGGATATGAGCTAACCCAATTGCACTAGATCGCTGATAAAATTGAAGCTCGCCTTTGACGAGATCAGGAAGAGACAACGCAAGCCATCTAGGATTTGACACAGGTACAGGAAGTACTTTTCGAGTAGTGTAGTGCTACCGAATGAGAAAAACTTTCTCTTCAAGCATAGTGGGACAATGAGAAAGAAGAACAACATAGCAAGGAGAAGTTGATCACAGAGAAGCTAGAAGTAAAGGAACTGGTCATCAGAGCACTTCACTCTGTGACCATCGTAGAAGTGAAAGTTGAAGAACGAATTCTATAGCAGGTGGCACAACTCAAAGACGTGATCCAACAGCTTCAGTAACGCATTACAGAACTGGAACTTTGTATTGTGCCTGAGACCCCTCAAGAAGTCAGAGACCTAAGAGAGGCAACTGCTCATAGCACAGTTGGCAGAATGAAAGCTCTTTCCTTGGAGTGCAAGAAGCTAAGCTCTAGGAGTGCTCAAATGTATGAAAACCTCATAGAGAATCCAGAGTTACAAGCATTGGAGTTGCAGCTCCAAGAAGCAAAGTAGCATGTAGATATGTTACAAGCCCAACTAAAGGCCTTATCACCAGTTGAGAGAATGAAGAGGTTTCCAGAGAAATGCACAACCCAACAATATATCCACACGATCTAGACCAAAGTGATGGAAGTCTCTCAACGAATTTAACCAGTGCAAGAGAAGGCATGCCAACAGTTCACTGAAGTTGAAATCCAAGGAGTATAACTTGAACAAGTTTTGAGTGCAACAGAACAATGCCTAGAAGGACTAGTCAATGACACACTTATTCAAGAGTTCACTGAGAAAGAAGCAGTAGAATTCCAGCAGGTTGAATCATCTCGAGCCAAGCTCAAGGCATTTGAGGCAAAATTTTTCAGACCAGAGTGACTCGAGATGAGTCACAGGTGAGTGTTGGGGGCCTGCTGGCGCTTGACCAAGTTTTGAAGTTACTTGGTCATATTTGATCATTTTTGGGACTTCAGAAGCCTATTGAAGATGGAGTGCCAGATGAAGCAGAGATCAAGGGATATCAACCCACTTTTGGGTCCCTTTTTGGGTTTTGGGAATATGTAATGGGAAAGGGATGTTGGCTCATGGGTTTACCCATGCTTAGGACGATTTTGTATGTATAAATAGACATATAGGCATCTAGTAGAAGGAGAAGGATTGTATTGTATCTATGTGATATAGGCTAAGTGCTAAGAAGGGATCTGTGTGATTGAGAGATTTGTGCATTCTGTATAGACCTGTAGAGCTTAGTGCAAGTCCTTGTGTGAAGACATAGAAGGATTTGTGCTAAAAGGAAAGGAAGAAGGATCTAGCAGATTGTGTAGATATTATGTCTTGTGCAGAGTAAGGGTTCCTATGAATTTGTTCTTGTAACCAGTTGGATGACGATAATATAGAAGAAGAGTTGGTGGACATAGCCCTAGGGTGGGGGTGAACCACATAAATCTCTGTTATGCTTTGTGCCTTGACTTGTTGTTTTTATCTCTACTTTTGCTAAGTGATTTGATATATTTAGATGGATATATTTATTCTTTGTGCTCATTAGATAGGTATGCATAGTAGATCTGATATGTATGAAGATACTTAGTGTTGAACTACTGTATCTAACCTGTTTACTATTGCTAAGTGCTAAGTTACCTTAGATCTAAGTGACTACTATGATGATCTGTGTTATATGCGAACTATAATAAAGACTGAATATTGATGAATAATCGATGCTAAGTGCTCTATAAGAGATATAATCACAGATCTTTGTCCCAGCTAAGGTTATAGACATTTGAGTTATGCAACCACCCCTGCCTCTACCTTGGGTGAGTCTTCATCTGCTTCACAGGTGTTTCCGAAAGGGCCAATAGTTAGGGCTTTGTTGGTGCACTCTTGTAGCGTTGAACCCTGGGTCTGCCCCTATGCCAACATCATGTTCCAGGCTAAAATAGGTTGGTGACTTATCATCTTCTGTTTTTTCAACAGCAAGAGGTTTTGATAGTGGAGATGACTGAGTTTTAGATGGCATACCTTTATTTGGATTCATCTTGGGAGGGGCTTCTTCTTGTTTTCCTTGATCAGAGGTGGTGGCCTTGGAAGCTCCATTTCTCATCCTCAAATCATATTTCTTCTTGGGTTGGCCTTGAATAACTCCCTCTTCCCCTATTTGATCATCAAATTGATTTTACAATTGTGCTACCTCATATTCTTTTTGTGTTAAGTGACTGGTATAATAATCTATCTCATTGAAAAGCACAACAATATCATCCACAACATCATTGTCTACATCTATCTCTTCAATCTGATTATTTTGGAAAGGGGGCACTACCCTTTGATCATCAACATTTCTCCTTTCTCTCTGCATTACTTGAGGAGCATCATTAGGCATTCTGAATTGGTTCTGATTTCTATTACCAGCCCCTTGAAAGGTTTTGTTTGGTTGTTTGGATTCCCATTTTAGCTTAGCTATCTTAGAAGTCAGGTCCTTCAAATTCTTAGTCATGTCTTCAAGTTTAGGATCAGATGTATCTAGGTTAGAGAAGGTATGGGCATCGTCTCTCTATTTTTTCTTCTCTTTTTCAGATCTAGCTTTTAATCTGTCTGATACCAAAATATTAGATTCAACTTCGATGGTTGCTTCCTGCATGGATAACAACGTGGTTGATATTCTCTCTTTCAGGAGGAGAGACAATTCTACATCAAATGCATTAGGATAAGTGATCTTGGTAGAAGCTTCAGTTGGTTTGATTTCATCTAAGATTCTACCATACATTTTATTGAATCTCTTGGTGAATTTTGAAATAGATTCACCATTCTTTCTTTAGAGCCCCAAATTTAGTGATGTAATAGAGATAATATATCCTATATCCCCATTTCTTTATGAAAGATTCATTCAATGCCTCAATATCGACAATGGAGGCTGGAGGAAGACTCCTTAACCATTTTCTGACCTCCCCATCCAAACTCTATACAAACAACCTCATCCACACATTTGAATAATCAATGTTAAAGTTGTCTACACAACTGTAAAAGGATACCATATGTTCTTCAATAGTTATTTCACCCTCCCCATTATATCTTGGCAAATATTTCATGTAATCTGTTGTTAGGAGTGCATGTAAAACTACAGGTAGCACTAAGGGTGCATATCTGGCAACACTTATGACATTCATCCTATTAACGACCATGGATTGAACAATAGGAATCTGCAAATTTATCTGAGATATAGGAGTGGATGCAGGACTAGATGATGAAGTGGAATCAGGAGTAGGAGATGTGTGAGCCCCTTTGGAATTATGATTCTCAGGGCTATAAAATTCAATCTTCTTGTGATGATGGTTTTAAGTATTCTCTTGGTGTAGAAATTTTCCCTTGAGGGGTGAAGTGTATCTATGAGCTACTGTATATTTCCTTAGTTTCCTTTCTAGTTCAGAGCCTATTGTGTTATTCTCAGGGTTAGAATCAACCTTCTTGGCTTTGTTGTTTTCATATTTGGATCTGTTGAATCCCTTTCTAGGCGTCAATATTTCTTCATTAGATTTTACTCAGTGAAGTGATTAGGTGAAAGATGGTCGTCTATCTGTGTTTGATCTTTGTTCACCATCAAATATTAGAGAAGATCAATTTTCTTTCTCCCAGAGAAAGATATTTTGTTACTATGACTGTTATAACCCTAAATTGCACCAAGACATGCATACCTGGCATCACGCTATCTAACTTGCTATCTTTTCCAAGACATCACTGAACCAGCTCTTCTAAAAACCATCGTTTTGAAGGTGTATGTGCCCTGCACCATTACTTCCTATGTACACATTCTTGTTGCACCACTACAACCCGCATACACTCACAAAATATCGGAAAAAATAAAAATTGCAAAGGGATATGGGTTTCTGGGCCGTTACACAACCGTTTGACTGCCCATAGCTAGTCACCCCAACTATTACTATATCTTATGGCCTATAAAATAAGGGGTTGGGGTCCCATTTCAGAAGAAAGCACGAGAGAATAGAAACTCTTCCCATTTCTGTATCCCCCCTTTGCCCCAATATTCATCAACCACATTGTGAGTTTGAGCTAGGATTCCCTTTTTCCTCCATTGAAATCCCTTTCCATTCCCTTAGAGAGAATTGAAGAGGAGAAGGAGAAGTGGAAGCAGTTGGTGAATTGTGAAGAGGATCCTAGGACTGAGTTCGAGGAGCAGTGTTGGTCTCATATTGTAAGTGACGTTTGTGAGATTAATATAAAGAAGTACTTTTTCCGTCCCTCCAAATGACGTCTTAAACTTATATGATTTGTTTAAATTTATTTCTTATGATGTCTAACCCACTAATCCATATGTAGAATGCATGCTTGTAGTTTCTTGTTTGTCTTTTGGTGAATGCAAGTCATCCTTGGGAAGAGACTTGCAGTCAGGAAACAACTAAGCACAAAGGGATCAATACCAGACACAGAGTTTAAGGTATTCCTATCGGATCCCTATACCTTGTCTTTTATGTATGATTGTGGGGTATTGTCGGGATTGTTGATAAAAAGTAGGAGAATTTATATGTTTAGTTATGCCTACATTTTAGAACCCTTGTGTAGTTCATAGAGGGGTTTTCCCACTATAGAAATGATGCCAGAATATGTTGGTCCTAAGGTCTGCACTTGACTGTTAAAGGGAAAAGCTAGGCCACCTATCAATTAAGAATGATTGCTTCTTTAACTTTTTATTTGTTGGTTAGAGGGATATTCTATCAAGACAAAGGAAAGGTTGGGTTGGTAGAATGATATGGATGAGGGACCTCCTTGATTGATGGAACACGAATAAAAGACCAGTGAAATAATAAAAAACATAGAGAAACAACAAACTACTAAATGAATAATTTGCTGCAATAAGTTCAATACTTAAAATATCATTTCAAGACATCAAACATGTATCAAAACACAATAACTCCCACAGATTGTAGAAAACAAATCTTCACCAAAGCATTAATTGTTTGATAGGTTGCATATTAGTAAAAATAAGTCATACAATATCTGAAAGGAAATGAAATTTACGTTGCACAAATCAAAAATTGTATTCAAGATAAGATTGAAAACACATGAAGAGTTGAACGAAACACTATCATCAAGAGTGTCTTCACTAGGTAGAGAGCTTTAATCCATGCATAAAATGGGTCCAACTAGTCTATTGTATTTCTATTATTTCCTCAAAAAATCTGACCCTTACAATATCCAAAAACTAACTATTTAAAAGAGATGCAAAGGATCTCATTCTTAGGGGAATGAGTCCTAAATTTAGGGAACTGTTCACAAAACAAATAATTAACTTTAATAAGACATTGGACTTAATCAACAAGAGTGGTTTTTATCACACACAAAAGACCACTCTTGCATCTAATATAAGAAAATGTTGGACTTAATCAAATAAAACTAATACTATCTCTGCGACAGAATTGATGCATGTGCTGGAGGAATTGAGTGGTTGAAAATAAGCCTCAGAGTGATAGATTAGATCTCTGTGTTAAACGATGACATGTCTGCGAGTTGTTGGAGGTCACTAGAGATAACCAGCTGCATAAGTAGAGTTTGTTGAAGTGTTTATGAAACTAATATGTGTAGACCTGTGACTGAGACTTAAATATTTGTCTATCCCTGATCTTTCGGAAGCTAAGAACACTCTGTATTGAACCCATCAGATGCCATATGTACTTGTGGAATAGCTTCGATGGAATAGGTTTTGGCCTATTGGGCACGAGGGGAGATGTGGAGGTGAGCATCTAACCGGGAAATGGGTCGAATGGATGCGAGGGAACATGATGTGTGAAGATAGATGTTAAAGTGAGAGGAGTTGTGAATACAGGGGAGGTATCGAGAGTATGGATTTGGCGATGTGTAGTGAAGGATACAAGTGGCACGCAGGAAGAGGAGGAGTAGATAGGTTGGGAAGTGAGTGGAGAACATGTGGCCAAAGGTGAGAGGGGGCGGTATTGAAAAAAAACCTAGGAGGAACTTGGAGGGGGCTTAGGCGGTAAGAATATTAGAGAAGGGGGGTCCAAGTTCTTGAGGAGCCACCATGTTAGGTAGGGTCCACGATGGGAAAAAATACTAGCT
Organism: Picea engelmannii; assembly: GCA_009831015.1. NCBI lineage: Eukaryota > Viridiplantae > Streptophyta > Pinopsida > Pinales > Pinaceae > Picea > Picea engelmannii. Next base: position 1,025,812 of record ML779182.1, on the reverse strand, counting down.
CAGAATCCCCCCACTGTTAAAGGTAGAATGGTCGGGGGGGGTCCGAGCTGTGACAAGGACCATTTATCTGGAGAGGTGGTCTACCATTAATGGAGATCAATGTGGGCGTTAATGGAGGACAAGTGTCTGGCGGTGAGAGGAGAGAGAGTAGTGAGTGGTATGAGTGGAAGTGACGTGGAGGTGACATAGTGATTCGATGTCATTTGAGCACATGATTTTAGGAGATGTTGAGGGTGGTTTGGATCCAGACCACCTTTGGACCTGCAGTCCACCACAAGATGCCACGTACCCTTCCAAAAATACCATGGTTCCAATTGCAGGACCCCTTAGGAAAATTAACCATCGAGTAGTTTACGTCCCCACAAGGAAGCATGATCATGAATCTGATGACGATCTATGATTCAAGTGATATTTACCTACTACAAGGATTGTCGGTTCCCATCGACCTAGGATCAATGCTCCAGATTCACTTTGGAATTTCAGGCTTCATATATTTTGAATCTGAGACATGAAAAATCTTCCAGAGGAAAATTTCTGAAGTGAATGATCTGTCACCACGTGTCATGATGAATGAACGGTCCAGATTCTCTTTGAAAGTCTGGGCTTCAAGAGTTTCAAATGTGAAGCATGACAAACCTCTTGGAGGAAAATATCTAAAGTGAATGATCTGCTGCCATGTGTCATGATGAATGAACAATCCAAATTCTCTTTGGAAGTCTGGGCTTCGGGAGTTTCAAATGTGAAGCATGAAAAACCTCCCAGAGGAAAATCTCTGAAGTGAAATATTTGTTGCCACGTGTCCCCTCTGATGGATGGTCTAAATTTACTTTAGGACTTTGGCTCTTTGGCTCTTCGGGAGTTTCGAATGTGAAGCATGAAAATCTCTTGGAGGAAAATCCCTGAAGTGAATGATCTATTGCCACGTGTCATGACCAACGAGCGGTCCAAATTTTCTTCTAAAATCTGGGCTTCAAGAGTTCAGGAGTTTATGAATGTTATTCTCAAAAAATTCCAAAGGAAAATCGTCGAAGCGGCGTGTCGAGTTCTCGAGACTTCGACTCTTCGGCTCTTCAAAGGCTTCAAGTCTTCTAGATCTTAGTACTTTGAACCTGATATTAAAACCCACGTGATTCTAGAACCTGAATGGACAATAGACGTTGATCTATTTGAGTTGATGGATCTCCTCCATCGAAAATTAACCTGTCTATTCCCACAATTTGATCCCAAAATTTGCTACTCTGGATTGTTGCGTCATGTGCATAGACATTTCCTATGCATATAAAAAGGCTTGGTAGACCTGTGGTGAGCTCGATCAATGATGCACATGATGAAAAGCATTTCGAAACAAATATGACATGTATTTTATCCTTCCAGGAAAGCAAAAAGAGAAATGCGTGAAGACTCAAAAATCAAATAAGGGCCAAGACACTCACTAGTGGGAAACTAACTTAAACAACTAGAAAAAAGGAAAAATTGATGCATGCATAGGAAAAAGAGAGGAGAGGTAGGGGATGCAGACCTAGGTTACAAAAATCCCAAACAAGAGATAGTGGAGTCCAGTCTCAAAATTAACTGAAGATATCTGTATACAATGTAGTACAATATGATGTTCCATGATCAATTAAGTCATATAGGTACTGGTCCAATGAAAGACGACAACAGATATGGGATGCTACTACTGTAATCTAGAGGTCTTCTACACTATCTATTGAAGCTCTAGGTGTACATCATGTGAATAGATGATTTGAAGTTGAACACAATGAGACTTCGTTTGATTAGTGATCATTAAGGTATACAGTTAACAAATGTGATACAACCCACCGATAATGAAAGTAGGTGTCAAGGCACCAATTACATTCCACAAGTGTGAATAAGGGTGTTGAGGTCGAACACTTGAAGAATCCATTGATCATGATACATTGATTTATTTCCAACTATCAATGGAGGGAGAACCTACCACTGGTGACTACAAGCCTCTAAGTACTCAGAGGTCTCTAGGTCTCATTTCCAAAATAGATGAGCTGAATTCAATGGAAGGAGACCTGCTGAAAGGAGAGAATTAAGGAATATCTCATCATCCAACATGAGGTACAAAGCAATAGGTTTATTATTAGGAGGGGATTAGACGAATAGGATTTTCATGAACCAATGCCCATGTGTGTCTCTCACATGCACTAGATGCAAGTAGTGCATGAAAGAGACCCTATGAATAGAAGCCAATAAGGGAAAATTTAGACAAAGGAGAGGAAACCACCAATAGGGCTAATGGAATCCAAGACACTGGATGAATCCCTATGTGTGAATATATTTATTGTTGTTGAACACAAGGGAAAACCCCAGTTAGCGACCAATGATGATATGTCATCTATTGGGTTCAAGGTTACCTACCAATGGTGAAAGTAGGCCCAGGGTGCACAATAGGGCAACAACTTCATTTGATTCTGATATACACTGAGGTTATGGCCGACATGTAAAGTCAAGAGTTCTAAGAAATGGCTGACATGATTAAAACTTTGTTTGAACAAGAGCATAATACATATGGGTAACTCAAGAAGCATATACTCAGTAGTGATTATTCACAAAATATTGTGACGTAAGAGGCAAAAAAAAACTCTCCACAGGGACTGGAAGAATAACCCGTTAGAAGAGTAAAATCTATGTAACGATCTCAACTTCCTAAGGTTATGTTAAATCCAAACCTTGGATGAAAATGGACTCAAGAGTTTGTGCTATGTTCAAAGATGACACAACTGCTACCGATAAGACATAATATTATTTTCCCTCCCATCTTTTTTTTGTTTTCCATAGGTAAAGGAATGCTATGATACAAGAGAGGAAATGAGTGTCACAAGTAAGAAACTAATTCCAAGCAATGGAACATACCTATGCTCAATGCAAGGAATTTTGTGAGGGGCATGGACACTTAGGGGGATGTTTCCTCTATGAGTAAAGGGTGTCAAATTGCAAAGGATATATGGAAGGCCCTACCTTGATAGTGATGCAAATTTATGAGGAAAGAGGATTATAACAAGAAATAGGGAGCCAATAATAAGCTCAAAAATGCAATAAAGATAATGGAATGCAATTACAACTTAACTGAAAAATGTCCTTTTTCATAGATTTAGTCCCCTAGGCCTGAAAAAGTATAAAATAATACCCAAGAGAACTCTTCTGGCCAATAGTGACTAGAGTATTCATTTATCGTAATTAGTCTACTTGGTTTGGAAAAGGGTTAAACTTATACCAAATAAATGTCCTTTCAAAACCATTTAACGAGTGTGAAAGAGACAACTTCACTCAACAAAATTTTCATTTTTTCGGGATTTGAAAAAGATTTAACCAAGACTCGAGGGAGTCCCATAGGTAAAAGTCAGAATGATTGTTAGTAAGAAGTGGGGTTCAGACACAAATTCATATTGGGATTATAAAGAACTCCCATTCCTATGGAATAACTTCTGCATGGGCACCAAATGACAATAAAAAATTATAGCTAGGGTACCCAGGTTTGGTAAGTCTCTACCACTTAATAAAAACACTTCTAGTAGCAGTAAGAAGGTTCTGTGTTGCTAAGAAATGGGTTCATGCCTATGGTGTATGGATCAAATTCATAGGATGATGCAAGAATTCAAAGCAGAGCGAAGACCTATCATATATTCCAGTGAAAGAATATACCTGTTGGAGGCACGAACGGGTGATATGAAGCTGGAAATCCATTCAAAAACCTTGGATAAAACCAAGTGTTGGCCCTTGACCAAGTTTTGAGGAACACTTGGTCATAATTGACCATTTTGGACTTCGACACCCTGAAAGATGGAGCGCCAAGTGAAGCAGAGATTGCGGGATCTCGGTCCACTTTGGGCCTTTTTAGGGTTTTAGGTTAATGTAATGGGAAAGGGATGTCGATCTGTGGGTTTACCCATGCTCAAGCCTACTTTTGTAATATATAAATAGATACTTAGGCAATGTAAGGAGGCCTGATGGATTAGTGCTAGTAATTAGATCTTTGTGATTGGATGTGGATTGTAAATGCTCTGTGCGTGATTGTAAGAGGCTTGCAGATCTAAGTGCAAGTAGTTGTAGGAGGTTGTGAAAGGATTTGTGATGAAGCACAAGGAAGGAGGGTCTAGCGAGCTGTGCAGATTTTCTATCCTGTACAGAGTAAGGATTGTTGAGGCTCTGTGATGTAACTACTTGATAGAGATAATAAAGAGGAAGAGTTGGTGGAAGTAGCCCCAAGGTGGGGTTGAACCACATAAATCTGTGTGTGATGCATTGTGTTTTGGTTCAATGTGTTTATTTCTTCTTCTGCTAAGTTCTTTGATATATTTAGGTAGATCTACGTATGCTTTTTTCTCTTAGATGTGTATGAATGTTAGAACTGATATGTATGAAGATTCTTAGTGATGATCTACTAGGATTTGATCTATTTTATTGTTACTAAGTTCTTGGATTAGTGTGGATGATGTGAAGCACTGTCTTATAAGAGAAGTGGTTATTGAATGTATCTTAAGGAACTAATGGTTCTAGGTGCTCTAGTAAGCTGTATAATCACATATCTGTGTCCCAGCTAAGGTTGCAGACACATGAGTCTTGCAACCACCCATGCCTCTACCTCAAGTGAGACTTCATCTGCTTCACAGGTGTTGCTGAAAGGGCCGATAGTTAGGGTTTTTTTAGTGCACTCTTGAGTGTTGAACCTTGGGTCTGCCCATGTGCTAGCAAATGGTTCCGTTGCTGGGACCTAAAACTGTGATTTCTGGGAACTAGAGAAGAAGAAACTTTCTGCAAAATAAATATCTGTGCATAGATTTGTTGCCCTAGTGCGCAACTTTTTACTCGACCTGTGAAGCTTTGTGCCAGGAATAAGGTCAGATATGAAGAAAGGAATATCATATTTGAAGAAAAGAAGCAAGATTTGAATGCTCTGTGCTCTAAGAAAAGTAAAAGTGGAAGTTTCTAAAAGAAAGAGGTCATACCTTCACAGAAGAGGTAATATCTGTAAGCCATGTGCTATAATAAAGGTAAGAATAGTTAAATGTTCGTAGATCTGAAAGCTTTGTGCTCTATAGAAGTAAGATAAGTGGAATTTTTTGTTTCTAAAGTATGGATCTAGGTATTTTTGATAGATTATATCCTAGCTTAAAACCTAGGGCATTAATAGATGAAAGAAGTATCGATATGAATAGATATGATAGATATGTTATACCTATGCATAGAAATAATGTTTGGACTAACAAATGGATGCAGGATCCTAGAAAGAAATTTTTGTAGGATAGTTACCATGATCCTGATGCGCAGTACATAAGAACTTGGGGATCATTTAAGAGAAAGAGAGGATTAACCCTATGTTACAGTTGCAAAAAATCAAGCTATATAGCTAAGGCATGCTCTGGTGGAAAACCCAGTTGTCTCTGTTGCAAAGATTTGGATCATGAAGTATTGGATTTCCCTAGAATGATTGATAAGTTTGAAAGAATGAATCCACATGAAGAAAACCCTAGGACAGCCCCAGAAATTATAGAACCCCAGAAGGAATCAGAGAAAGTATTGATACAGATGAAAGAAACACCGAAGGAACATAAAGATGTCTGATTACCAGAGATCTTCAAAGAAAAGGAATAAGTCTAAGAAAGACTAGGGGACTTCGACATTGACTGTATTCTTGATGAAGAAAAACAAGTGAACATTATGCCAGACATAACATGGGAAGTTATAGGGAATCCTTCCATGATTCCTTCACTAGGAGGAATATGACTATTTAGAGGAAAACCAATGATGTTATGTGGAAAAATCACTCAGATACCTATGAAAGTCAATGGAACTTCGACTGAAGAAGATTTTGAGATTATTAAATTTATTGAGGACAATGCCCTGTTCACTATGTTATTTGGAAAAAAATGGATTGAGAGAGATCAAGCCATAAAGAAGGAAGAAGAAAAGGTATTAAAACAATGGAGACAAGAGCTAAAAGATTTCATGACCAGAAGGATCACATAGTTGATTGAGGAATAGGAGAATAAATCAAAGTTAATTAACACTAGAAGCCCATTTATCAAAGATTTAGGGGACTCACAAAATATTGGAGTATCTGTACCAGATACAGACGAAGTAATTCTCATGAGTCTTGGGAAAGAACCTCAGCAACGCAAAGTTACTATGCCCAAGGAAAATAAGAACCAAAACGAGAAAAGAACTACCAAGACGAAGCTCATGGGGAAAAGACTAGAAAGCTAAGTAAAAAGAGAGCTTAGATCGATGGGCTACAAAGGTTCCCAGATGGAACCTCTCCAAAAGAAACTTTTCAAAATTTGAGCTTTGTCGGGATAACAGAACAATGACATGGGTCACTTCGCCATGGCAAAGCAATATAGTTGTTGGAGGCTGATATGTCTATTTGACTGCCACTCTGAACGGATAGAAAATAATTGATAGCTCATCACCAGACCATTAGACCATGCCATAACAAATAGAACTAGAGTTAAGGAAGCCCCATATCTATTGCAAATGATCCGTTACAGAGTTACTTACTTAATCCATTGCGCCATGCATGGAAGAAACTTTTGCTAAATCGTGAATTTGAGCCTGCAAATTACCTGAATTCTGAACAATGATTACTTCACCCTTACTCTCTACCTTACTATAGTTCCTACATTACTGTGAGAACCTGAGCTATTGATCCTGAGTGTATATGTCCGACAAATTTATCATAGTTGAAGAATCTGTAAGAGAGGTACTCGCTAGCCTCAGAGCCAAAAGCATCATGTCAGAACGATAATTTTCTATGGGTTTACATGCATCATCGATGAGAGGAGTGAAAGCCTCCCTATCAACTGCTCGAGTAGGAACATCTCGAGCCGGCACAGAAAGAAGAACCAAACATAAAGATGACATGGACAACGCGAAGTTTGTCCCCTCCATCCTACCTGCTTACATACCACCTCTGAGTGGTGTGATCAATAGAGATAGTGTGCCTAGAGACTTTGAGTACACTCTAGTCACTACGTACCTGCCAAAAGGGGTACGCGTAGTCTGCACAGATCATGACAAGGTCGCAGTGTTGAATTTTAGTGACTTCAACCTGGGGGATCGAAAAGTCTACAACACACTCACCCCGTACAAGTACCTAACCATAACCAAGGGCAAGAATTATAAGATCATCCCTCAACAATGGACAATGAACCTTGCACAATCCACTTTGCTCAATGTTATGAATATACCGCACTTTGGTAGACACCAGGAGGTGAATGCTTGTGTGAAGCTACTATTGGCAAGTTACCATGGATGATACTTATGGCTGAACCATCGTATAAAAGTTGATCCAGCACTGATCAACTGGATGAACGATATTAGCATGTAGGGCCCTGATCCCCATGAGTACTTTCTTGGAAAGGCCGTGGACTGTGCTCTTACTAGAAAATCAAAGAAGCCTATGGTGATGTTGAGAAAGGAGTGCGAGGCTACAAGGTAAATTCCATTGAAAGTGGCACAGTGCACCTCGCCTATCAACTGATTGCAAGGAATTTGGTATACAAGAATCGACCCACGCAAGTATTTGTCTTTGTAGTCGACCTCACAGGAAAGTGTGCAGAGGGACTAAAGATGAGTTGGGTGAAGTACCTAGTGAATCAACTAGAGATTGATTGCAGAGAAGCCCAACTAGAGATTGATTGCAGAGAAGCCCAGGATCAGGGGCATGAATTTAATTTTAGCTGGCTTTTGATACTTATAGATTTTGTTTCATGGGAGCTACCGAAAGGTGCAACCTTCCCCGAAATTGACCCCTTTGAACCACTAGCGACGAAGTTCAGTACCCTGTGGTACTCTAACGAAATGAACAAGCAATGGAAATTCAATGTCGTATTTCACACCTACTACAACCAGTTAAAGATATCCATCTTGTCCGAGCCGCACATGACCCTGAATATTTTGCACAGGTTTCAACCTTTGATAAATTTCAGTGCAGAACACCATTTTATCTATCTTACAACACACGCTAATGAGAACAAGGAAAAGATTCAGTCGTATTATAAGCTAACAGAAGAAGAGATGGAGGAAAGCACCAAGGAATGGTCGATGAACCTTCTTATTCCAACCGAACCTACATAAGTGTCCAACATTGACAACCCAAAAGCTACGTAGAATACACCTAGACCCAGTAAGAAAAAGAAAACAAAGCAGACAAAGAAGGACGAGGAAATCCAGGATGTAGACAACATAGCTATAAGAACTGCATCTGTTACACCAGAGCAAGGAGGTAATGGCAAAGACTTAGAGGAATTCAAATAGAGGCCAGGAGACAAAGTAGAAAACATAAAGAAAAGGAAGGGTTTTCCTCCAGAACCTTCCTCCTAAAAGAAATCAACAACACCCATGACTAAGTTGAGGACCATGCTCACTCCAGATGACTTCATTTTTCTCATCAAAGTTATGAGCAAAGCCATAGAAGAGATAACAGAAAAGCAGGAAAGTAAGAAAGACACAATATACCAAAGAGTCGAGATCGAGTTCCAAGGAGTACAACAAGCTCTAGAGTCTAGCCACGCAGTCTCCTCTATGCCCCTGCTAGAAGGAACAACAAAAGAAAGAAATGCACCGGTTGAACTCTACAAGATTGCTGACACAGTCGAAGTACACCTTCGAAAAGCACAGGAAGAAATAGCACAGGCCACCCAGGCCTTAAAGCAAGAACAGGAGGAAATCATTGAGCAACACTGAGCCAGACAACAAGAGAAGGATACTCTCCAAGAAAAATTTGAAGAAGATAGCACGAAGATCCAAAAAGAGAAAGAGCAGTTGCTCACGAAGCAGATTGGGATTGAAGAAGTAGTCCACAGAGCATTTCTCTCTATGATAGACTTAGAACAGAAGGAAGAGGACCCCATAGAATGCCAAGTGATGAATCTTGTTGAAGTTATTTAGCAACTTCAACAAAGAGTCGTGGACTTAGAGATTCAGACCATACCACAGACCCCACAAGAAGTGTGCGACCAACAAGAAATAACTTCCTGGAGTACCATGGAAATAATTAAAGAACTCACTGAGGAATGAAAATAGTTAAGTAGCAGAAGTGAGAATATCTATGAGAACCTAACCGAGAACCCAGAATTGCATCAATTGGAGTTACAACTCCAAGAGGCGAAGTATGATGCTGAAAAGCTACAGGTACAGCTGAAGGCCCTGTCACCCATAGAGAGGATGAAGAGGTTTCCAGAGAAAAACACAACCCAACAACACATTCACATCCTTCAGAGTAAAGTAATGGATGTCTCTCAATGACTTTAACCAGTGCAAGAAAAGGCATGCCAAATTTTCACTGAATTTGAAAGACAAGGAGTAGAACTTGAACAGGTTGTGAAAAAAACAGAACAACACCTAGAAGGGCTGATGAATGAGGCACTCATTTAGGAGTTCATCGAGAAAGAGGCGGCAGGTCAAAGCAACTCGAGCCAAGTTCGAGGAATTCGAAGTAGAATTGGTCAAACCTGAGTGACTCGGGACGAGTCACAGGTGAGTGTTGGGGGCATGTTGGCCTTTGACCAAGTTTTGAGGAACACTTGGTCATAATTGACCATTTTGGACTTTGAAACCATGTCAAAGATGGAGCACTAGGCAAAGTAGAGATTGTGGGATCTTGGTCCACTTTGGGCCTCTTTTAGGGTTTTGGGTTAATGTAGTGGGAAAGGGATGTTGGCCTGTGGGTTTACCCACGCTTAGGCCCACCTTTGTAATATATAAATAGATACTTAGGCAATGTAAGGAGGCTTGATGGATTAGTGCTAGTAATTAGATCTGTGTGATTGAATGTGGATTGTAAATGCTCTATTTGTGATTGTAAGAGGCTTGTAGAGATAAGTGCAAGTGGTCATGGGATTTTGTGAAAGGATTTGTGTTGAAGCGCAAGGAAGAAGGATCTAGCGAGCTGCGTAGATATTCTGGCATGTGCAAAGTAAGGATTGTTGAGGCTTTGTGCTATAACTGCTTGACCAAGATAATAAATAATAAGAGTTGGTGGACATAGCCCCAGGGTGGGGGTGAACCACATAAATCTGTGTGTGATGCCTTGTTCTTTGGTTCAATGTGTTTATTTTTTCTTTTGCTAAGTGATTTGATATATTTAGGTAGATCTACTTATGATTTGTACTCTTAGATGTGTATGAATGTTAGATATGATATGTATGAATATGCTTAGTGTTGATCTACTAGGATTTGATATATTTTACTGTTGCTAAGTGCTTGGATTAGTGTGGATGATGCGAAGCTCTATCTTATAAGCGAAGTGGTTATTGAATGTATCTTGAGGAACTAATAATGCTAGGTGCTCTAGTAAGTTGTATAATCACAGATCTGTGTCCCAGCTAAGGTGACAGACACTTGAGTCTTGCAACCCCCCTACCTCTACCTCAGGTGAGACTTCATCTGCTTCGCAGGTGTTGCTGAAAGGGCCAGTAGTTAGGGTTTTGTTGGTGCGCTCTTGAACGTTGAACCCTGGGTCTGCCCCTGTGCCAACACCAAGTATTTCCACTATGCTATTAGTCCATAAGGCTGAAAATAAAAAATATAGGGTAAAACTATAAAAAGTGGGTTAAAATATTATTGTAATAGTAAAAGTAACAAATTTTACCATACCATTTGAGTTTTTCACCCACATAGTGCTTTTTAGGCCATTTTACCCACGATTTTCTGATGGCAGTTGCGAGAGATACGATCAACAAAATCATAATCCATCTGCACCAAGTAAGTTCCCATCCCATTTACTTCCATTTCAATGGTTTACATTTTAGTTTTAGTCCGCATGTTTTTAGTATTATAGGTTGTTACATAGAAACTAGGTTGTACGTGGGTGATAGATCATCGAGTTGCTTATACGACCCCATATACATGGTAAAACTGAAGCTTGAAAACATATATGAAGCTCTATACATGACTGTCATAAGGTTATCCTACGTATAAGTCTGTGAGCATGTTTTTTAAAGGGATTGACTCAAAAAATGATCTTTCCTTTGCAGGATGGTTATTGAATGGAGGGAAAGGGAGCATGAGGAAGTGGATGCAGTAGTAGAAAGAGATGAAAGGGCCCAACAAGATTTGAAATGATGTGAACTCTATAAATTTTGGGCCCTCAAAGGAATGAGGGCTCAAGTGAGGTTGCTCGAGTTACTGGTAAACTATTGGGATATGGAGATAGAGTCCTTCAATCTTGATGGGAAACCATTGAAAATTGAAGTGGACGACATATACTTTATCACATGATTGTCTTGTTGGGGCGAGATGGTGAATCTCAAGGCCCAATGAGACAAAGGTGGTATGAATATGGAGGAGTACATCGCCACCCATTGTGGTTTAGGTATAGATAAATTAGGGAGCCAACTCCCTATTAGAGTGATCAATAACTGTAGTCTAAAGATCATCATGCTTCTACTCACACTGATATCACGGTCAGCCTCGTTTCACTAGGCATCAAGGAAAATCATGTTCTATGCGGTGGAGTGTTTGAGACCCAATGTTTATGACTGGTGTAACTCACTACTGGCCAACATGAAAATGTAGTCGATGGATTACAAACAAGGGTGAACGAGGAATTTTGGATATGCATCCATACTTTGTATTTTTTTCTTTGAGAGCATTCTGGGATTGAGCCCTAGAGTAGAGATTACTCCACATAGACTGTGAGACCCAACCATGTCATGGTGGAACAATGTGATGAGGCGATTGGGGGATGGTAGGATGACAACCCCATTAAATGATGAGTTCTTTTATTGGTTGTTCTAACAGATCATATCCATTAACGACTATACTTATGGAGGGATCGACTACATAGAAGACCTTAACATGCCATTTCCACTAGGATCTACCTATGGGGATATTGGTAAGAAATGGTTTTTATATATTTCATTTTTTTGTGTTTTTCAATTTTGATAAAGGAAAAATAAAATGAAAATATATGTGTATGGTATCAAGTATTAACAATTTCTTTGTTATGCATACATAGGTCCATGAAAACCAGAGGGACTCCCATGACATCGGTGAAGGGGCTGATGAGATGAGCCAGTAGGTGGGGATGCAAAGAAAATTCTAAAAAATGTATAGGGGGACCTATCTCATTTGACACACATGATTCCCATGGTTCAAGTGGAGGATCTGTTAGAGGTGATGTAGTGGCAAGTGGTGGGTTTACCCCATGCGTGGGTGTGACTCTTCCAATGTCTTGCAAATGTCATAGTGTGATATCATGATACACATATGGAACCCTAGGTATATATACAATGGTTATTCTATGACTGGACATATATGTATTTCGAGGGTGTGAGCTATTGGAAGATTGGTTGTTGTCATTGATGTCAACCCTAGTCATGGGTTTTGGACCACAAGATTGATGAAGGTATTTGGACATGAAGGAAAATGAACATATAGATAAACACCCATGGATGGATAGTATACATCATGTTGTTTTCGGTGGTATGTGGCACATCACGTGGATCCTCATGGTTGAGGAGAAATGAATTTTTGAAGATGACAAAGTGAATTGAATAAGGAAGTACATCTAGGCCTTGAAGATAATTAAATAAAAGAATTACAAAATAAGAAAGTGTCAGGTTGGCCCTAATGTTATGTAATGATCCCAAGCCATTATCCAAGGATCATCATTGTTTTGGTGTCTTTTTAAAACTTTTTCTGAGTGAGGTATTTCGTCAAACACTTTGCTGATATACCCTTTAGATGTGTTTATATGTGTGTATGCAGCAAATAACAGAAAGAGATAACCATGGAACATACCTCAACCATATGCAATAAGATAGACAAGCCAAAACATCTCAATTCTTCTTTATTCATAAAATAGATAAACCTGCTACAATGAAGATGTCGATCTGGAATGATCAACAGATGGCCAAGAAGATAGATAATAGATAAGAGCTGCTACAAAATGCTCCCGCTAATACAAAATAATGCCTCCAAAGGCTGAATAAGAAATGAAGATCAATACAAGCAGATATGAATGCCAAACTCTCTAGCTGAAGAATGCCACGCTCCAATAGAAGGTTGAAACCCTCAATAACTCGGCCCTGCTGCCAAAAGTGTCCAATCAACCTAATAAATATGCCAACTGATAGATCAGGTGATGGTAAGGATAACCCAGGTGCCTGAATCTTCAATCTCCCTCTCAATCTCCATAGATCTGAATTTCCCACTGAATGGGGTGCCCCACTGGATGACTGAAACCCTAGATGGTTTGTCCCTGATGAAGGAGGCCTCCAAATGCTCTGAAAATCTCCAAGAATATAGATCGGGCTATGAGAATCCTGTGAGAGAAGTTTCAGACTCAGATCTCAAGCTGATCTCCCTAGATCTGAGTTTTACTAAATCACAGGACGAATTGGTGCACCCTCTCTCTATCTACACATGAAACTGATGTAGAATCCTCCTGCAACTGAGTAGATCTGGAACTAGAATGGTGTGGGAGAGTATTTCATCTCCGAGACCAATCTTGGGACAAGATAGGTGGAATCTTTCACCACCAAATCGTCCTCTAGGGTTTGTTATGTCAAAACCCTCAAAACCCCCAATATTGGGCTCACTAGCTAGAAGCCAGAAATCAAAATAAGATCATACA
>ML779182.1:989390-1006806 GCA_009831015.1 Picea engelmannii | reverse complement strand
AATGATGGAATATGATCATCAATGCAAGATGGACCCCACAATGCCTCTCAAATACCCATGTACTCGCTCTAGCACCCATCTGGCTATTCTGGTCATCATAAATCTCTGCCCTATGATGATGTCCCAAAGTGGGGACATTACATGTTAAATGGAAGTGACTTAAATGGTATAAATAAACATCATTATATATTCATTTGATACAAGTGGAATTTCAGAGGTAATAAGAAGAAAAGAAGGCCAGATTTCAAGGGAGGATGAAGTCTTTTGGTGATGTGTTCTAAGGTATGTTATTTTCAGGTCATCTTACCATTTTTTCTATAAATTGTTTTCAAGAACGATTCAGATGGTGAAATCGCTCTGGTATTGAGAAGACATATCAAGGTACCTCTAGTAAAAATTTCAGCTCTTGATTCACTATAATTATGGAGATACACTCTGTGGAAGATAAGATTTGTGACCAGTCCTTAACCTAGTCAATAAACAGGTGTTCCGGGTAAAAAAATCATAACTTGTTCATCGAGAATCCAAATGAAGTGGGACAAATTTCATTGGAAATATTACGGACTATAGTTTCTTTTTTGTGAGTTTCATAATCGGGTGTTAATTATTGAGCGCGGGGAATTCTGTGCAAGTTCAGTCTCCTGAATAGACCATAATTGAATAAAGTCTACCATTCTTTCTATAACCTCTATTTGGGGAGGATTCAAGGAGTGAAAATTGGAGGATTTTCAGAGAATACATTGAGTAATATTATCTACAGGATCAGAGTACTCCAAGAATTGAAGAATTGCAGAAATTGAAGAAGTCTCAGGAAGCATTATCAGGTTCTATGTGATGATTGGTTGATGGTGATGATTTAATGTAAAGTTTTATTATCTCTCATATATTTTTGGGTGGAAGGAAGGGGCAAGGATGGAGAGTTCAAATCTCTATTGATATTGTGGTATTGTATCTTCCTGTTGGATTTTTATCCCTCCCTTTACATTTGGAAGCTGTAGCTACCTTTGGAAGTCATTACTTCCTTTGAACAATAACTATTGATTATTTCTCATATATTGTGCATGGTGTATTGTGGTGTATTGGTGTAACTCTTATGCTATTGTTCATTTCTCATTGGATATAGTTGAATGATTTAAGTATAAGTTTAAAAATGTTTTAAATTGTACTTGATATTGATTCACCCCCCTCTCAGTATCAACAATTGGTATCAGAGCGGGTTACCTTTAGTACAATTTAACCACTGGAAGGAAGATCCTAAGAAGAAATGGAAGACAAAATTCCAAATGGGATTCCACCATTTGATGGAAGAAACTTTGAATACTAGAGTAATAGAATGGAAAATTACTTGAAATCTCTTGAGGTAGATGTTTGTTTCTCATTTGCTTCAGGATACAATGCTTTGAAGAAACCAAAGACTACAACTCAGAAGGAAGCAAAAAGGAACAACAAATTGGCAATAGATACCATCCTAGATGGATTGATTGATTCAGTGAAATCCAAGGTGGGATCATGTGCATCATCAAAAGAGATTTGGAAAAATCTACAAGACCTTTATGTAAGGGAAGACACAGAAGAAGAAGAAGAAGAAGAAGAAGAAGAAGTTGAAGCAAATTACAACATCTCAGATTTCAAAAAAGAAAATAGAGGTCAGTTATTTTTCTTTAATTGTGAAGGAGTAGGTCATGTTGAATTTTAATGTCCTCATCCAAGGATTGAAAGAAATGACAATGAATAAGAAAATTCCACTGAAGAAGAAGAAAATCATGAAGAAAAAATTATTCAACAAGAAGATGAGAATCTTAAAAAATTGAAGCATGTTGAGATTGAAAATAGCAAGATCAAAGACATGCAAAGAAAACTAAGAAGTGAATTGGGTAGTTGTGAAAAGATAGTTGTAATTTTGAAGAAACAATTAGAATACTTTGAGAAACTAAGAGAAGAAACTATTTTCTTGAAAAAACTACTTAAAGAAGAAAGAAGAATAGGAGAAGTAAGGAATGTCCAAATGATGAAGAAAGAAGAATATTGTGAGAAAATTGAACAAGAAGTTGTCTCATTTAGGAAGAGATTAAGAAACTCTCAAGTGACAAAAGACTTAACACATCTTGGATGCATGGGTGAAACTTCATACAAAGAAGATGTAAATACCAACAAGAAGGTTGAAGAAAGAGCTACACAGACAATTGATGAGAAGTGGACCAGGATACCAGAAAGAAGGAATGATTACAAAAGAGATGAATATCCAAGAAGACCTCCTACCTTTAGGAATCAAAGAATCTTCAATCAGTATGAAGGATACTATAGAAGAATAGATCATGAACCCAGATGGACTACATCACAAAGAATCCCACTTACTCCAAGGTATCAAAATTTCTTTCTTGGTCATGTTATACTTGCAAAAATTTTGGACATAAGGAAATTAATTGCAGAATCAATGAATGGAACACATACACAAGAAACATGAATGGTGTAAATAGAAGATATGGAAATAATCATGGATTTGTCAATAGAAGTTATAATTCATTTTCCCCATTGATGGACAAAAATATTGCATGCTAAAAATGTAATTATCTTAGTCATAAAGCATGATATTGCAAATATATGAATGAAGATGTCCCTATGCCAACCACAGTATGGAGAAGGAAATAGATTCCAAACAATGAATATTGTCGAATAGCATTGACTGTTGAAGAATGTAAAGAATAAGATGAATGGTACATAGACAATGGATGTTCTTCACACATGATCGGGGATCAAGACAAATTCATCAGCTTGAAGAGAAAGGGTGGCAATGTTGCATTTGGAGATGACTCATCTGCCAAAATACTTGGAGAAGGTGTAGTAGAACTTGCAAGAAAAAATTTAAAAGCAAAGAATGTTCTATTGGTTGAAGACTTGAATCATAATCTACTCAGTGTTAGTAAAATGTTTGATCAAGGATACACTCTTATGTTTGATTCCTGAAAATGTAAAATCAGAGAAAAAAACTCAGGAAGATTGGTTGCAACTGCAACAAGAAGACTAAACAACATTTACATCCTAGACATGAAGAAGAGAGAGAAGACAGAAGCCACACAAAAGGATTCTAAGGAAGAAAAAGTCCCAAAGACCAAAAATAAGGATGAAGTATTATTGAGTGCCACATGTTCTGGGGGAGCATCCCCAAAGAAGAGAGTTACATTTTTCCATTAAACTCAGGGGGAGAAGCCCTACCCTTTTCCATTGATGTCAAAGGGGGAGAGAAATTGGGATCATGATGATAGGGGGAGCATGAGTGTTTCCATCAATGACAAAGGGGGAGATTGTTGTCATTGATGTCAACCCTAGTCATGGGTTTTGGACCGCAAGATTGATGAAGGTATTTGGACATAAAGGAAAATGAACATGAAGATACAACATGAATGGATGGATAGTATACATCATGTTGTTTCCAGTGGTATGTGGCACATCATTTGGATCCTCATGGTTGAGGAGAAATGAATTTTTGAAGATGACAAAGTGAATTGAAGAAGGAAGTACATGTAGGTCCTAAAGATAATTAAAGAAAAGAATTACAAAATAAGAAAGTGTAAGGTCGGCCCTAATGTTAAAAGGATGTGAAATAAATGGTATAAATAAACATCATTATACATTCATTTGATGCAAGTGGAATTTCAGAGGTAATAAGAAGAAAAGAAGGCTGGATTTCAAGGGAGGATGAAGTCTTTTGGTGATGTGTTCTAAGGTATGTTATTTTAAGGTCATATTACCATTTTTTCTATAACCTTTTTTGTAGAATGATTCAGATGGTGAAATTTCTATGGTATTGAGAAGACATATCAAGGTACCTTTGGTAAAAATTTCATCTCTTGATTCACTGTAATTATGGAGATACACTTTGTGGAAGATAGGGTTTGTGACCAGTCTTGAAGCTAGTCAATAAACAGGTGTTCCAGGTAAAACAACCATAACTTCTGCATCGAGAATCCAAATGAAGTGGGACAAATTTCATTGGAAAGAGTACAAACTTTTGTTTCATGTGTGCTAGTTTCAGAATCGGATGTTAAGTATGGAGCATGGAGAATTCTGTGCAAGTTCACTCTCCTGAATAGACCAGAATTGAATAAAGTCTACCATTCTTTCTATAACCTCTTTTTGGGGAGGATTCAAGGAGTGAAAATTGGAGGAGTCTCAGAGAATACATTGAGCAATATTATCTATAGGATCGGAGTACTTCAAGAATTTAAGAATTGTAGAAATTGAAGAAGTCTCAGGAAGCATTATCAAGTTCTATGTGATGATTGGTTGATGGTGATGATTTAATGTAAAGTTTTATTATCTCTCATATATTCTTGGGTGGAATGAAGGGGCAAGGATGGAGAGTTCAACTCTCTCTTGATATTGGAGGATTGTATCTTCCTCTTGTAGGTTTATCCCTCCCTTTAAATTTGGAATCTATAGCTACCTTTGGAAGTCATTACTTCCCTTGAACAATAACTATTGATTCTTTCTCATATATTGTGCATGGTGTATTGTGGTGTATTGGTGTAACTCTTATACTATTGTTCATTTCTCATTGGATATAGTTGAATGGTTTAATTATAAGTTGAAAAAGGTTTTAAATTGTACTTGATATTGATTCACCCCCATCTTAGTATCAACATGAGCCCCATTTTGTACTATGATACCATATGTTTTGGACTTGAAAGGATGAAATATAAAAAATTTGGTCTTCATCTTTACTTATATATGTTACAATGTATGAATGTGTTTTCTTTACTTAGTTATGTGACAAATGCCAATCTAAAATGTAATTAGTATATGCATCAGATACTTGATTATAACTTCTAGGAATGTGATTATAAGTAAGAAAATAAGAGAATCATTTCAAAAGTCGTAATCGTAGGAATCATTGAAGTAGAGTAGGATCTCTCACATAGTAACTTCCTTTCAAATGACATACGACTAACTAGGATTCCAGGAAAACTTCTATAGATTGAACACCATGTGAAATGGTATCATGTAATAGCTCTATAACAATGCTATAATCAACCACATTATTTTTTTATGGCTCCAGACAAATGCCACCTGTTAGCGTCGAAAGTCACTCCTGGATTGCTAGCAGGAGCAGAGCCCGACACCCATCAGTTTAATGTCACGAATTGTTTGTAGAGGGGTGATCAAATGGAAGAAAACTCAGAACAATATCGTCTCAACTCTTAAACTAGGCCAGGCATGCATGGGCGAGTGAGGTCTTAGAGAAAATCCAAACAGTGAGTCGTAATAAGGGTGAGTAGGGGGAAGACTTGTATGAGAAGAATGCGGGGGACTGTTATAAACATCAGGTTTCTAACAGACTGTGAGAGAAGGCACATGAAGGCAAGATCTTCTTACACCCAAATGCAGGAAACCAGAGAAAACAATAATGCAACAACAAATCATTTATCATAACATAATTGTGCTAATTCATGCAAAGCATTCGATCATGAACCCTCTGGTATTAGACGAAAACAGAGATGGAAAAGGAAAATTGTTTGTCATAAAACAAGAAATCTCAAACACAGATGCACAACCCAGAGAACTAGAATGGTTGTTAAAACTTTTCAGTCGGAAGTTTCGCTCTACCATCAATAGATACAAAAATGGAGAAAATGCCTTCATATACTCAAAACCACAACAAAAACAAAACCGATACATCACGTTAAAAGATTTGCGTCTGCATGGTGTTAGGACCACACAATGTACCCTTTTTGCCCATACTTTTTGCCATCATTATACCCTTGATCACCTGTATTTAGACTTATATTATCATTTCATCTGATCATTCCAAGGTATACAACGTCCTTTCTCATTACTATATGTTTAATCTATTTTGCATAATATTTTACATTACTTTTGTACTTAACCATTGATTAGAAGTGCATAAGTGTCCATAACTGCAGATCAGCAATTGAAGCCTGTGCTAAAACACAGAACTGTCCAAGATCGTTGTTGCTAAACTAATGCCGAAACACGGAGCTGCTACACAGTTCGAGGTCGCATATGCCGAAACACGGAGCTGCTACACAGTTCAAGGATGCAGATGCTGAAACACAGAGCTGCTACACAGATCGAGGATGCAGATGTTGAAACATGGAGCTGTCACATAGTTCAGAATTGCAAATGCTGAAACACAGAAGGAGACTGCCAGAACCAACGATGTTGAAACACAAGCCGTTACAGTTAGCAGTCAAAGCCGACACAGTCAAGAGCGCAATTCACGTGGCTGAAACAGCCCGTGAATTGTGATTCTGAAACAACCTCAACAACGATGAGAAGGAGTTGTTACACCAGCCGTAACAGCAATACTCCGTTCAGTTCCTGTATTAGCATTCGGTTGCGTGAGAATAGGACATCCTATGCTGACTTAGAAAGAAGATCCGATTTAGGATAGGATTCAGATATGCTTTGTAATGATTGTATCGAAGGGATTTCCCCTTTAAATTCAGAGGAAATCACCATTTAGAAATCAAAGTTTTGATACATTGAAGCAACTCCAGAGAAGCGGACGTATTCTATTCTTTCAACTTGTAATGTGATATTTCGACAGATGAATATAAAACTGCTTTGAGTATCCTTCTCTAGATTTTTGTTCAGGGGAATCTTGTGAGAAGGTAGGGCCCACCTTCATCACAAGATTCACCCATTAGATAGAAGTGTGTTAGTATAATTTCTGTTTACGTTTTGTTTAACTGTCGTTTGCTGAAACACTGTTTTAATGAATTCCGCTTTGTTGAAACACTACTGACTCTGTCTTAGTTATTGAATGAAATTTATAATTCTTTTTATCAATCTTGTGTGATGATTTTGTGAGGCTAGCAGAGAATTGGTTAAAGGTCCTTGCTCAGACAGAAAGGGATCAGAACATCATACCCTCTGTATAATTCATTTACTGTTGCATGTGTGCTAGCCAGAGAATTGGTTAAAGTGTTCCTGCTCAGACAGAAAGGGACTACAACACCTTGTCCTCTGTAGATTTCCTTTGCCTTTGCAAGTGTGCTAGCCAGATATTTGGTCAAGTGTTCCTGCTCAGATAGAAAGGGACTTTAACACCTTGTCTCCTGTAGATTTCCTTTACCCCTGCAAGTGTGCTAGCCAGAGATTTGGTTAAAGTGTTCCTGCTTAGATAGAAAGGGACTACAACACCTTGTCTTTTGTAGGTTACATTTACCCCTGTAAGTGTGTTAGCTAGGGATTGGATTAAGGGTTCCTACTCAGAAAGGAAAGAACCAAAACATCCTGTTCTCTGTAGACTTTCCTTGGTGTTAGCCAGAAACTGGGTTAGAGATCCCTTCTCAGGAAGAAAGGAATCAGACTACCCTGTTCTCTGTAGGCTCCAACTTCACAAGTGTGCTAAAACAGAAGTAAGGCTCAAGGCTCCTGCTTAGACAGAAAGAAACTAAGTGCTTTGTTTTCTGTTAGATAGAGTTAATTGTTTTCTGCATTATTGTTTTCATGAAAAGAGTGTTAATGCTGAAGTCTCTATTTGAGAGTAAGGGTCTTGTTCTCTGATTGCAGAATAGTTGTTCTTTCCCATTGCAAGTATTATTTTAATGTGATCTAGGATTCTTAGATTGATCTTTAAAGGAACTGCAATAGGGAGGTTACTTTCCTGTGATTTAATTCAGAGCTTCAGTTCATTCAATAAAGTATAATTAGTATAGATTTCTTTACTACAACACTAAGTTTCTTTTGGAATTGAGCATATACTGTGCGTGGCTATCTTTGAAACAAAAGACTTCCCTAGGTTGATAATTTATGTTTCACTTGGTTGTTTAAAATTAATTAAGAAATTATAGTGACCAACACATGGCTTCTGACAATCTGCACCTGCAATCTTTGAATGATCGTGCAACTTCGGCGGACGCAATTGGACTCTCTAACAGTTCCGTGGGCGAATCGACGTGCTCTTAATTCATTTCTGGCCTTTCCCATTATGGTGGAGCTGATGTCTAACCACCACCAACTACCTCAATAACTGCTTTGTTGGGATTGAGGATGGCCCGACCAACTCGACATTTCTATGACGTGGCGGCTGCTTAATGGTTCCATTTGGATCAGATTGAACGACCTTTCTTTGGGTTCTGCTTCACTGGACTACTGTGAGGAACCCCTTTATGATGGATGAGGACGAGAGAATTGGTGAGAATGATGGCGGGAGTCGTGCCAGTGGATGAGGAATGCCACAGGAGATGGACGGGACACAGGTGGAGACAATAGGGAGTGCAAGAGTCAAAGCTCATGGTGGAGGGTATTGAGGTAGAGGAGACACATGGAAGGGGATGAGGAGATTCGAAAGGTGAGTGGATGACAAGGTGGGGGGGAAGGGACCACCTGGGTGGAACGAGGAGAGGTTAAAGGGAAAGGACCCTGCCACATGGCTAGGTGGGGAATAGGTGGCAAGGAGGGAGGTGGTGCAAAAGGCGGCACGATGTGGAAGGGACTCGCAGGGTTAAACGAAGAAAGGTGGTGGGAGTCTGGATCGCCTGTGAGCCATTGATCCGGGCTCACCAATCGAAATCGTCGGAAAGATGCACCCCGGATTCTGGACCCCCCCCTCTGCTTAAAGGTAGAAATGCGGGGGGGCTCCGGAATCGCCTCGCATGCCGTTGATCCGAGTGCTATGATCGTGGTCGTTGGAGAGATGCGCCCTAAATTCTGGACCCCCCCCTCTGCTTAAAGGTAGAAAGGTGGGGGGGGGTCCGGAATGCGACGCGCGCTGTTGATTTGAGCGCATGAAATCCTGTCGTCCAAATCTTCTTGATGTTTACCACAGGCGCGCTTGCATTCCAAACTTAGGACAAGTGGGTTTTTTTAACCCATTCCTTTGTATTCTAACTCCCCTACAAGAAATATCGCTAACATTTGGCTCCATGGGGGATAGATTCATCCCTGTGATGATCTAAGGACTCTTTTTGCAGATTCAGTGCCTTACTGTTGGGCTATGGAGTCTTTTATTAAGCAGAAAACAAAAACAATATTTACAAAAATGAAAGAGCTGATTGTGGCTCATGAAAAACATTTTTTTAAGAAATGCCCATTTACTAGGACACTAAAAACTTCTTGGCCTTCCAAATCCTGCAACCTGTAAGTGTTGTTTGGAAATTCTTCAAGGATATTGAAAGGCCTAAACCAGAGGGCATCAAACTTACTGTGCTTTCCCCTGTCCTTCCTGGGTGCGTCCCATTTGAGCACCAGATCACCCTGCTCGAATTCTTTCTTCTTGCTCTTCCTGTCGAAAGCCTTCTTGATCTTCTGTTGATGATCATAGGCCCTGTTCATGACCTGCTCCCTGATATGCTATATTTCCATCATCTGATGAATCCTTTTGACCATATTGTCAGGCTCTCCCTCAAGGTCCTGAAGGAATTTCGCCACAGATAAGGCGAGCTGAGTAGGGAAAACGACCTCTTTTTCATAAACGAGCTGGAAGGGAGAGATGCCAAGGGACTTCTTGGTTGTCACCCGATCGACCCATAGAGAAAATTTGAGCTTCGAATCCCAGGCCCTTTTATTGTCCTCCAGTAATTTCTTAATGAGCATGATCAGGATTTTATTGGAGGACTATGCCAGTCCGTTTCCCTAAGGATAATAGGGAGTAGAGTGAATCAGTGAAATCTCAAACTGTTCACAGAACTTGATCAGAGGCTCAGACCTAAAGGGGGCAGCATTGTCAGTGATAATCCTGCTAGGGCAATGAAATCTGGCTACGATGTCTTCCAGGAAGCTGATAATTACTTTGTGGGAAGTGCTCCTGGTGGGGACAGCCTCTATCCATTTGGTGAAATAGTATTTCGCAGTGAGGATCCATCTATGCTGGCCACTTGAGGGAGGATGAATTTCTCCAATGAAGTCCAATCCCCACTGCTGAAAGGGTGCTGAAACTACCACAGGCTTCAATGGCACAGATTTGAGTTGCTTCTTTCTTGAAAACTTCTGGCATTTGATACAAGCTCTGATTTCTCTGCAGACATCAGGGAATAAAGTGGGCCAGTAATACCCAGCTCAGAGAATCTTATGGGTTGTGGTCTTCCAGAAATGATGACCCCCACAAAGGCCACTATGAAAATCAGAAATAACCTGTTGGGCTTCTTGTGGGTCCAAGAATCTTAAAAATACCCCTAGAGGGTCTTTCCAGTACAAGGCTTGGTAAATGAGGCAATATCTGACCGCCTTGAGCTTTAAAGCTCTCACATTGATCTTTTCCATTCCATCAGGAGGCCTCAATTCTTGCAGAAAATACAAGATATCCTTGTACCAAGTGCATGCTGCTAATGATAAGGCATTCTGGAACTGCTCATTGGATGGCTCAGCTTGCTCATTGATGAAGTTAATTCCCAAGGCTTTGCAATTGGATTCAGCTAGCAACCAGGCTAAACCCTACCCCTTTATCAACTTGGTGGTCTTGATTACCATATCAAACTCTAGGATCTTGGTAATCCACTTACCTCTTCTTCCATCTATGTCAGGTTGTATAAGAATATCCTTCACAGAGGCCGAAGGGACATATGCAGTAATTCTTGAGTGCAAGACATAGACTTTGAAAGCTTTGAGAGCTTTCACCAAGGCATAGGCCTGCTTCTCCATGATCTCATACTGTAGTTCTGCATCTCTCAATGCCTTGTTGTAGAAAGAAATAGGCTACTCTTGCCCTTGATCATTTTTCTGCAATAAGACTGCTGCTATTGTATCACAAGAAGCAAAAGAAAAAATCAATAAATCTTTACAATAATCAGGACTGATTAGCATAGGTGCCTCAGTCGACACTTTCTTTATTTGGGAAAAAGATTCCCTGGGTTTGGCAGTCCATTTCACTTCATTCCCCTTTCTGAACATGGCTGTGATGTGTTTCACCAACTCAGCAAAATTTGAGACAAATCTCCTCAGAAAATTTATCTTCCCCAAAAAGGCCTGAACTTCCTTCTTAGACCTGGGAAGTGATAGGGTCTGAAGTGCTTCTACCCTGCTAGGGTCAATCCTTACTCCCTCTACTGACACTATATGGCCTAATAGCTTTCCCTCCTTCATAGAAAACAAATATTTCTTGGGGTTTAAGGATAAGCCAAACCTTCGACACTTCAGGAAAACCTTCTTTAAGTGGCAGCAATGCTCCTTATCTGTCCTAGAGAAGACTGTGATGTCATCCAAATAGATCACCACAAACTTGTCCTTTTCCCCTATGAAGGCTATGTCCATGGCTTGCTGGAATGTTTCTCCTACATTCATCAGTCCGAAAGGAATTTTGGCATACATGAATGTGCCCCAAGGAGTGGTGAAGGATGTTTTTTCCCTGTCCTCAAGCATGACTGATATCTGATTGTAACTAGAAAATCCATCAATCATGGATATTCTAGATGCACCAGTGACCTTCTGCAATATGTGTTCCATGCTGGGCAGGGGATAATTGTCTTTCCTCGAGCTCCTGTTTAGGTTCCTGAAACCAACACAGAGTCTGATTTCTCCACTTTTCTTTCTTACCAGGACCAAATTGTCTATCCACTCAGAATATCTCAAGGGGACAATGATCTGGGCATGCAACAGTTTCTTTACCTCTTTCTCCATGACATGTAACAACATGGGATTTATCTGTCTCAGCTTCTGCTTGAATGGCTTAGCCTCTTCTTTCAGTGGGATCTTGTGCTCAATGACTGATGTGTCATATGTTTTGAGGTCTTCGTAGGTCCATGAAAACACATCAACAAACTCCTTTAGCAACTCAGTATATTTGGCCTTTTGTTCCTTGGTCAAACTCCTTGAAAACTTGACAAACGTAGGCTCCTCTGGTGTGCCTATGTTGCACTCAGTTGTTTCAGCATCATCCCCTGAAACTCTACCCTTCATTGCCACATCATTTCCATCGAACAACATTTCTAATGGGATTAGTCCTTTTAGAATGTGATTTCTTGGTAGCTGAATAATCTGGTGGTCAGCAATTTTATTCAAAAACTCCCCAAGTTGATGGTCATCTTCCATGTCAGGATCTTCATCTATGTACAATGCAGAAAAGTCATCAACGGATTGGAGAAATTTTTTGATCTCCAGATCATCCTCAAATACCTTCCAATGTTTGACATTATCCGGTACTGAGGGTCTATATCTTATTTCAACATCAGATTTGACCATAGGCGACAGAGGAACTTCGATCAAACTAGATGAGACAACTAAAGAATCGGCTGAAGTATTTTCTTCCCTCGAAATGAAAGAAATGTTAAAATCCAGGAAGAAATTCTCGATCAGGTCCCAAACCTCATTTCTGTAATTCTTGAGCCAAGGATTTTTAGCACGATAGGAATTTCTAACCTGTTGGATAATCATCTCAACATCTCCAAATATTGCTATCTCTTTAATTCCCATTTCCTTTGCAGCCCTCATACCGAGAACAAGAGCTTCATACTCTGCCACGTTGTTGGTGGTGTCAAATTCTAGCTTATATGATAGAGATATGGTCTCTTGAGCAGGTGACAAAAATACCACCCCTGCTCCAGCACCTTCTTGGGAACAGGCTCCATCAAAAAACATTTTCCAGATTGGGGTGATGGAGGGAGGAACTTCAGGGAAAATAGTGGGTTGTTGTC
Source organism: Picea engelmannii (assembly GCA_009831015.1). Lineage (NCBI taxonomy): Eukaryota > Viridiplantae > Streptophyta > Pinopsida > Pinales > Pinaceae > Picea > Picea engelmannii. The sequence goes on along the minus strand of ML779182.1, from coordinate 994,213 downwards.
TGAGTTTAAGAGGAGGCTCTGGGGCATGGGCGAGCTGTAGTAAACTGGAACCTAAATCAGTGTCCAGGGCGAAGATGGGATGATTGGTTGGGTTCGCTTCATCACTGATTATGTAGGCCAATTGGGCTTCCCTGTATAGTCTTCTGTGCTCTCCTCCAAACATTGGGATAGTGGCATATGTGAGGTCCATCTGCAAGGTTCCCCCTAGTGTTTTTATCCAAGATATTGACAATAGCATACCAAACTTGGGGGGAACATCAACCACTACAATATCCATGACCACACTTTTCATGGGCAGTTGAAATAAGGTCACAACCAGGTCTTTAATAACTCCAAGACACTGAACTCTCCTGGAGTCAAAAGAATAGAGGTCATGGTAGGCTCAAGTAACTTCTAGTCCTAACTCTTCCATGACAGTTTTGGGCATGAGGTTGTGAGAAGCCCCTGAATCCATAAGGAAATTATGCAGCACTTTATCATGTATGTTCAGGGATGTGTAGAAGGGAGGGGATGAATCATCTCTGTCTTCCACCATGGGACCTAGGATAACTACTGGCTTTTCATCTTGGAGGTTTATGGAATCTGTGGGAGGGCATGAGGCTTCATATTTCAAAATCTCAGAGAATCATTTTTTAAATTCTTCATGCTTAATTATCTCGGTGAGGGGCACAGGTATTCTGATCTTTTGAATTTCATGCTCGAAACTAAAAGAAGATGTAAGCTTTGGGATTTCTCTTATTTCAGGAACATGATTGTGGACACTGGGAAAGAGGGGTTGAGCCTTCTTACCTTTGTGACTATACTGCTATCTTTTTGTCAAACCTCAGGTTATACCTTCCTCAACCGCCACTAGCCTTGTCTCCCTTGCTCAATTCATTTTGTTGACCATCCATGAGATACTCCTCATATGTTGATTGAGTCATATGAGGGAAAGGAGGAGTGTATTCTAAGAAATGTATTTTAGGCTTAGGTTCGTCTGTTTCTCCTTCTTCTTCTTCGGCCACAAAATTGTTCTGGAAGGGGGCCTGAATCCTTTGGTCTTCCCTGTCTCTTCCCCTTTCTCTGTGCATAGTCGGGGGAGCAATATTATTTGGCCTCCTAAAACCCCCTTTATTCTCGGCACTCTGAGGGCCCTTGTTCATTTGCTTCCTTTCCACCTTCAGTCTCTCCATCTCTTCAGACAGAAACTTCATCACCTGGGTCAGCTCATTCACTTGAGTGTGGGGCAACGATGGGCCAGAAGCTGAGGCCTCAGACTTTCCCTTTCTTCTATCTGCGTCGGCCTTGTTCCTTAGTCTGTTAGCTGCTAATATGTTGGATTCCACCTCTATGGTCACATCTTGCATCTGAGCTAAGGAGGTGGTTCTTATTTCTCTCAATAAAAGGCAGAAATCAAGGTCAAAAGCACCAGTATAAGAAATTTGGGCAGAGGCTTCTGAGGGATTTATCTCTACAGGAATCTTGTTATACATCTTATTGAATCTTTTGGAGAAGTCAGAGACAGAATCTCCTTCCATTTTCTTCAGAGACCCAAAATCTGTCATGTAATACATGTAATATTTCCTATCTCCCCACTGCCTCAGGAAAACACTATCCAGGGCTTCAATTCCAACAATAGATCCAGGGGCCAATCCTCTAAACCACTTCCTCACCTCGCCATCCAATATCTAGACGAAGACTCTCATATAGACATCTTCATTTTCAATATTAAGGTTGTCTACATAATTGTAGAAAGCAGCCAGGTGCTCTTCAACAGTTATGTCTCCTTCTCCAGTGAACTTGGGCATGTATTTCAAGTAATCCCCAGTAGGAAGAGGATTTATAGGATGGGGTAGGATTAAGGGAGAATATTTGGTAGCAGCTATGGAATCCATTCTATTCAGAGGGGGATTAGCACCAGCCATAGGAATATTAGGTAGAGGAGAAATTGGAGGAGAAGGAGTTCGTGAAGGGGCTACTAGGAATGAGTCTTGAAGTGGAGTGGGAAACAAGAGAGGATTCAAGGAGAAGGATAACGAACTCAGGTCAACAGGTGCTCCTCCTTGTGCAGGAGTAGGGAAATCTTCTACAGTCCCAGGTCTATGCCAAGGAACAACTTCAGAGGAGAGGGGAGTGACAAGAATTTCTCCCTCTAATCCTAGACTAGGAGAGGAAAATTCAGTAGGAACACTCCCAAAATTTAAGAAACGGGAAACCTTTGAAGGAGGTCTATTAAGAAACTGAGGAGGAGAAAAAGGAGTTCTCACAGAAGGGGATGGCATATTACCTGTTTCGACGATGGAAACCTCTTTTGCAGAGCTCTTTCCTCTTCTTTGAACCACCTCTGGGTTAGCTTCAAGTGTCACTAGAGGCAAGTGTGGATGAGACCACGTGTGTCTGCCTCTGAAAGACACAATTGATAGAGTAGGCTCTCCCTAGCGGAGTCGTCACAATGGAGTCGCCAGGTGCACAGTAGCAATCTTCAAGATCTGATATCTGATGCACCTTTAGAATCAGTTGATTGTTGTCGTTCAATCTTGGGGAAAATATTCAACTTCGTCCCCGGCAACGGCGCCAGAAATGTTAGCGTCGAAAGTCACTCCTGGATTGCTAGCAGGAGCAGAGCCAGACACCCATCAGTTTAATGTCACGAATTGTTTGTAGAGGGGTGATCAAATGGAAGAAAACTCAGAACAATATCGTCTCAACTGTGAAACTAGGCCAGGCATGCATGGGCGAGTGAGGTCTTAGAGAAACTCCAAATAGTGAGTCGTAATAAGGGTGAGTAGGGGGAAGACTTGTATGAGAAGAATGTGGGGGACTGTTATAAACATCAGGTTTCTAATAGACTGTGAGAGAAGGCACCTGAAGGCAAGATCTTCTTACACCCAAATGCAGGAAACTAGAGAAAACAGTAATGCAACAACAAATCATTTATCATAACATAACTTTGCTAATTCATGAGAAGCATTCGATCATGAACCCTCTGGTATTAGACGAAAATAGAGATGGAAAAGGAAAATTGTTTGTCATAAAACAAGAAATCTCAAACACATATGCACAACCCAGAGAACTAGAATGGTTGTTAAAACTTTTCGGTCGGGAGTTTCTCTCTACCATCGATAGATACAAAAATGGAGAAAACGCCTTCATATACTCAAAACCAAAACAACAACAAAACCGAGACATCGCGTTAAAAGCTTTGCGTCTGCATGGCTTCTGACAATCTACACCTACAATCTTTGAATGATCGTGCAACTTTGGCGAACACAATCAGACTCTCTGACAGTTCCGTGGGTGAATCGACGTGCTCTTAATTCATTTTCGGACTTTCCCATTATGGCCGAGATAATGTCTAACCACCACCAACTACCTCAATAAATGCTTTGTTGGGATTGAGGATGGCCCGACGAACTCGACATTTCTATGATGTGGCGGCTGCTTAATGGTGCCATTTGGATCATCTTGAACGACCTTTCTTTGGGTGCTGCTTTGCTGGACTGCTACGAGGGACCCCCTTATGATGGATGAGGATGAGAGCATTGGTGAGAATGATGGCGGGAGTCATGCCAGCAGATGAGGAATTCCATGGGAGATGGACGGGACACAGGTGGAGACAACAGGGAGTGCAAGAGTCAAAGCGCATGGTGGAAGGTATTGAGGTAGAGGAGACACATGGCAGGGGATGAGGAGATTCGAAAGGTGAGTGGATGACAAGGTGGGGGGGAAGGGACCACTTGGGTGGAATGAGGAGAGGTTAAAGAGAAAGGACCCTGCCACATGGCCAGGTGGGGAATAGGTGGCAAGGAGGGAGGTGGTGCAAAATGCAGCACGACATGGAAGGGGACCGCAGGGTTAAACGAAGAAAGGTGGCGGGAGTCTGGATCGCCTGTGAGTTGTTGATCTGGGCTCACCAATCGCAGTCGTCAGAAAGATGCACCCTGTATTCCAGACTCCCCCCCTCCACTTAAAGGTAGAAAGGTGGGGTAGGTCCAGAATCTCCTCGCACACCGTTGATCCGGGTGCTATGATCGTGGTCGTTGGAGAGATGTGCCCCGGATTTCAAAAAACCCCCCTCCACTTAAAGGTAGAAAGGTGGGGGGGGTCCGGAATCTGATGCACGCCATTGATCCAGGCGCGAAATCCTGCTGTCTAGATCTGCTTGACGTTTACCACAGGCGCGCTTTCATTCCAAACTTAGGACAAGTGGGTTTTTTTAACCCATTCCTTTGTATTCTAACCCCCCTACAAGAAATATCGCCAGCACCACCCAAAGACACCAATTGTCCCTCAGGCAAGTAAATAACACAAGCAAAGGAAGCCATGTTCTGCGCATGATGACGGGCATTGTCTACGAATCCTAGGTAAACCAAAGATTCCATTGACATCTGCCAACCAAGGGAAAAATCAATAATCAAGACGATGAAACAAAGAAAAAGATAAAGACGTATATACATTAATATATACTAGTATAGAACGGTCATGCTCGGGTTTGAGGGATCAAGTGTAATACTTTTAAGGTAGAGCCCATTTATGGGCCCATCCAACATATTCCCCTCATAATATTCTAATTCATAGGCTTCTTTCTCTAGGAAATGTCGCACGATATTGTTGGTCACTATAATTGCTTAATTAATTTCAAACAACCAAGTGAAACATAAATTATCAACCCAGGGATGTCTTTTGTTTCAAAGATAGCTACGCACTGTGTATGCTCAATTCCAAAAGCACTTAGTGTTGTAGTAAAGAAATCATTCTATCTAAACTTGCTGAAGTGAACTGAAGCTCTGAATTGTATCACAGGAAAGAAATCTCCCTATTGCAATTCTTTATAGTTCAAATTA